>OY744481.1:207496182-207882556 GCA_963556165.1 Tipula helvola
TGCCTCGGTTTCATTTGCAATTTTGTTTTCAAATATCATATATTTAGTTTTATTGACGTTCAAAATTAATAGGTTAGTATTAAACCACTGTTGCAACAATTTTAAATCCGACTGCATACTACTAATTAAACTTGTTGTATCAGAGCTACTATAAACCAGAGCTATGTCATCAGCATAGATTTGAATCATTCCCCTCAATCTTACATCAACAATGTCGTTAATAAAAATCTTAAATAAGGTCGGACCCAAAACCGAACCCTGGGGAACTCCAATACTTGAAATGTTAATATTGCTTTTAATATTACCGATCTCAACAAATTGCGCTCTATTATATAAATAACTTTCAAAGAATGTCATATATTCACAATTAAAATTTAGTTTCCTTAATTTCCATAATAAAATTTTGTGATTAACTGTGTCGAATGCCTTACTTAAATCCAAAAACAGAACTGAGACAAATTTCTTTTTTTCTATTTCAACAGTAATATTATTGGTTAAATTAAGGCACGCTGCATTAGTATTTGAGTTCCTGGTAAAGCCAAATTGTTCTCCCGACATTATGTTGTTTGATTCTAGAAATGACTCAATTCTCCCATTTATGACATTTTCGAAAATTTTTGTAATTGAACTAGGAATTGAGATAGGCCGATAGTTACTTACAAGGGTTGCAGAACCGCTTTTAAATATTGGAGTAATTTTGGATAGCTTCAAACAATCTGGAAATATTTTTCTTTTTATACAATCATTAATAAGCTGGCTAATAATATTTTTAAGTTTTTCGGCATTTCGAATTATAAATCTATTAGAAATATTGTCGTGACCTGTTGCTGAGCGACCCTTTAGTTTTTTAATGATATTAAGAATCTCACCATCAGTAACATCGCTAAAATCTATAGGGCAAGTAATATTATGACTGAGGTGATGAAAGGCTGCTTCTGGTGGCGTTTGTAAATGCTTTACCAAATTCACCGGTGTTGTACTAAAATAAGCATTAAACTCATTCACTAGTATATTGGTGTCATTAACGATTTCATTTTTAATTTCTAGATTGATTTCTCTATTATTAGTTCTTTTTTTCAATATATGCTTATTAAAATTACTCCATAAAATTTTTGGATTATCAATACTATCACCAAATAGTCTATAATAATAGGCAGTTTTTGCTTCCTGTATTTTAGCACTGACAGTTTTTTCATAATACGTGTACCTTTCTTTACAGTAATCGGAAAATGGATATTTTTTTTTAAGACGATGGAATTTCTCTCTCTGCTTAATAAGAGAAAACATAGCACTATTCATCCATTCTTTTTTAAACTTGGAAGATGATTTGTATTTAATTTTTTTGCTATATTTCATTATTAGAAACTTTAATTTATTTATTAATTCTGAAAAACTCTTTACAGTATTCAGATCATTCCACAAGCCATCCTTATCCATTTGATCATAATCAATTATCTCTTTGAAAGACGGTTTATTTGACAAAATAATGCGCTTATCTTTTACAAATCTGAAATATATTAATTTATGGTCCGATTTGGAGTAATCATCTAGATAAAATTCATAACTAAAATTACTCATATCCGAAATAACATGATCTATTATGGTTCTAATTGTATTACTTATTCTCGTCGCATAGTCAGGGTCTATTTTATTCAATATAATATATCCAAGACTAGTTAACATTCGAACATAATTGTCCAGAACCTTTTCTGAAGATAATAAGTTCAAATTGAAATCCCCTAGAATAATGTTATTACTATAATTCAGTAAAATAATTTCAAATTTTGCCAAGAAACTTTCTATGAGATGGTTTGGTTGCCTGTATACAGCAATTACATTTAATCGATAAACAGGAAAACATACTACTAAGAAACTACTGTTCATGTATGTTTCTTCATGTAAAATGAAAGAATTAATTTTTTCTTTAACAAAGATGCTGCACCCACCATAACCTTCCTCTCTTACTGAGTGATATGAAATAAAACCACTTATGTTACAGAATTCCCGATCAAAAGGACAAAGCCAAGTTTCTGTTAAAACAATTACATCTGTTTTGAACGGTAAAACTGTTAATAAAAGCTCTACATCACTTAACTTATATCGAACACTTCGAATGTTTAAATAAAGAATATTCAAAAAGTCTCCACAATGATTTGTAGATTTTTGAACGCACGTATAATATTTGTTCATTGCTTTCCATTCATCTATTTCATTTGACAAAATATTATTGTGTAATGTCATCATATTTATAATTTTTAAAAACAAAAATCAAAACTAAAATATTGCAGCTAAAAATAAAAATATGTTCTTTCTGGATAACAATTAATTGTAAAACTACTAATAATAATAAAGTTTGCAAATAAATAAATGAAACTAATCTAATGTGTGTATGTTGATTAAATGGATTGTATTGAAAATAAAATAAATTGAATCTCTTACTTTTCCAATGGTGTTGTTGTTGCATTAAATTGACTTTGACCACCAGCTGAATCTGCTTGTGAATGTGATTGTGAAGATTTAATTTCATCCAAATCCGATATCTGCCTGATAATGATGACTTTACTGTGACTCTCCTTTTTAAGGTAGATATGGTTATTTTTGACCCACAGGAACTTAAAATTATTTTCCGACTTAAACTGGAGAGCTTTTCGAAATATGCCTGCTTGAAGCCTTGTAAGTTCTTCACGGATGAATAGCCGCTTATTATCAGCAACATTGTAGTCCATTTCTTTCGCAAATAATTGCTGCCTTTTTCGAAATTTAGAAAGGATTTCTTCTTTTGTAGCTCTATCACGTAAACGAACTTGAAGAAAAACCTTGTTTAATTTGGGTTTTGAGGTTGACGTTTCCTGATTATTTGTTTCAATGTATTTGAGTTCCTGGATCTGATCAAGGGTTGTATTGCTTTGAAGATTCGCCAATATTTTCACCATAACTTCTTCAGGTTTTTGAGATTTGTCTGGGATTCCAGTTATAATCAAATGATTCTCGATTAGTTTTTGCTCTACACTTTCCAATTTATTTTCCAATTTTGATATAATCACATCCTGTTTCAATTGAGCCTCGGAAGTTTCAGATACCTTATGCTCCAATGCATGATGTTTATTCTGCAGCTCACCAACCTGTTTTTCAGATTCATCTACCCTTTCGAAAAGTTCATTTTGGCATGACTGGATTTGTTCGAGCATTGAACTTAGATTATTGACTGTCACTAGTAGATCTGTTAGTTGTGTCGAAAGAGATGTTACCGTTTGTTTGACGCTTTCAATAACTGGATGGTTGGACGTTTTTTGCTGTAGAGTGTTTCTGTCACTAGTGTCTGACTTTTGACCATGAAGTGCTGAATCATCAACGCCACTTTCTGAAGTAATTGCCTGAGGTCGGTCTTTAGGTAACTTCAGCGAGAAGCCTCTCCCGCATTCCTCATTACAGAACCATGTTGGATTTCCAGCAAGACGTGTTATATGAATACCATGAATGTTTTTACAAAACGGATGGAATCGTTTTTGGCACTCGTCGCATTCGAAGAAACCTTGTAGTGTTGTAATTTTATTTTCAGAGCCATTACATTGAAGATCAACTGTCAAAGTTTGGCGCATTTGTACATTGCGATAGGGCATTATAAAATCTTACTATATTTATATTAATAATTAAATTCCACCAGAATATTTTATAGATTTGGCAATTATATTGTTCAACTAATTAAAACTAGTAAATTTGTACTTATTGAATTTGATTTATATTTTTAATTAATTTTTGTTACTAGACAATAAAAATGTTGGTTAATACCGCGCTATCTGGCAACACTTTTTGATTAATGGTTTAATTTCAAATCTTTTCAATCGCGAATAACTCGAAAAATATTGATTTACCGAAAAAACTTCTTGGCATATTTTTTGCTTCGAATTCATCCCTCTAACGATTTGTGCGGATATTTTGATTATACTAATTTCCACCCTCCGAGAAGAGACGAGGTAGCATCCATCTCCAGGGTAAAATCACACATTGGCATTATATAACTTTTGTTCCTTGAGTGCCTACTTACTTGTCCATATTTCACGTCAATCGATTTTGTCCGTGCGAAAAACCGTCAAACACTGGACTATTAACTAAAATAAAACAAAATATCAAATTAATTCTGATAATTAAATTTTAATAATAAATGATAATTTCGTCTCAAAACAATTTCCTCGGAGTGGTCTTTTGAGTTTGGGGAATAGCCAGAAGTTACACGGTGCTAAATCAGGCAAATACAGTAGTTGTGGAAGGATATGGATCGATTTTTTGGCGAAAAAGTCATGAAGAACAAGTGCAGTGTGAGAAGGTGCATTATCGTGGTGCAAATACCAAAAATTGTATGCCCACAATTCTGGTCTCTTCTTGCAAATAGCTTCACGTAAACGACGCATAACACTCAAATATTAATATAATTAACGTGTTATTCATCGGTAGAAGTTGCTGGTCGTCCGGAACGCTCTTCGTCTTCAACAATTTCACGACCTTCTTTGAACTGTTTATATCACTTATAAACATTCCTTTCCGACAAAGCATGGTCCCCGAAGGCTTTCTGCAACAACCTTAACGTTTCTGCACTCAAAATTTCTTTCCGCAAACAAAATTTAATGCAACTTCTTTGCTCAGTTAGACATTGTAAAAATCGCCGAATGCACTTTTAGCGTCGTACAAAATCAAGCGTAAAACAAAAACTAATGAATGTTTTGACATAAAATTTGTCACAGATGTCTATCACAAATCACAATGCTGCCAAGTTAAAAAAAAAAAATTTATAATTTGCGGTTAACCCGCGCGATTTAAATTGAAAACTGGTTTTACTTTTTGGGCACAGAGTACCACGTATTGTTTTCCTTAAACTTCAACAACTTTTTACCATTAAAAATATTTTTTTTTTCGTTTTTATCTAATGAAAATTGTAAACCGAACTCATTAATTGATGAGTCAATGAAAGAAATTTCATTTTACTATTATTTATTATAATAAATATAAATGTATACATTCTCCATAGATACATTTAAACTTAAATATTGTATACAAATTTGTGCATTCGTAAAACTAAACACTTTGTCAAAAATCTGTTTACACAGAATGAATGTGTGAGTCGATGCATTAGGCATTTTCGGAAATATACCAAAGTAACTTCAGAGTAAGTTTTAATTTTTATTATGTTGGTAACAAAGTTACTCAAGTTACCTTTCACATACAAAATAGTAAGAAAGAATTTCGAGTGCGTTTGTTTCATGAAGTTACTTTTTTCATTGCTGAAGTTACTTTAATCGTTCGTAAATAGATGGGTAACTTTAATGTTTGAAACTTACTATGAAGTTACCTTGGTCTATTTCCGAAAATGCCTATTGTAATTGGAACCTGATGAGTTTGTCTACCAGGGCAATACTACTTTCTGGAGGTAAATAAGTAGTGATCTGTCAAGATACCCTAGAGCTGTGGGCTCGGTGTTTTTCAAAACTATTAATGATTTTTAATCTTCACATAAATAAACTTACTATTTTTAATTGACCAATCGCAAGAAGCGTGCAACATCGAACATGTGTTTGATTGCACTCGAAATATTCATTTTAATTTTTAAATTCTTGCTACATTACTTTAAAATTTTAAAATAAAAGTTTTATTTGTTGGAAGTGCCAGTGTGCAGAGCACTAAAAATATAATGGGGGGGGGGGGGGTGTAATAAATACAAGCGTGCACGGCATGGATCCGGTCTTAGTTTAGATTTAATATTTGTTATTATTTTATATTCTACTTTTTGATATGAACCAGATCAGGTCAAAACGTAATTGAAATCAACAGCAAAAATTGATAAAGAAACATGGTTTGATAACCAATTGATTAATTCAAAATAAAATTATATCTACAATATAAATCCCGTCAGTTTGATCAATTCGAGCCATTGTTGAATAATGTGATTTGACATTCATTAATTTTTTAGTCATCTATTCTACAAGCATAAGAGCAAAAACTATAGAAAGGACATAAAGAATTTCTATGTCATACAAACCAAATGTCCGCAGCTAGGGGTACAGAAATAGTTTTCTGTCTAGTTTCTGGTTTTAGGCATCTCAACTCAAGCAAAGCCCTAGAGCGAGAGAGATGCCTTATATCCCCGCTTTGATGTCCGTTAACAAGTATTAAGTCGAAAATTACTTATCCGATTTTCATGAAACAAAGACAGACTTATAGACCTTGATCAGATAAGAAAAAAGTAATATGGCTAAGATCTTTAGGTGGTCGGATTCCAAAGTTATAGACGCGTAAAGATTTCCTTTGCAATACATTCACGTAAAAAATAAAAACAATAAAAGTACATAATAGAATACTATGTACTACTTATGTTGAAAATTTTTTTTTGCCTATGAATGAATGAAAATGATTTTGTTTGAATTTATATAAAGTAGTATGTATGCAAGTCCAATTATTATTGTTGTCTTTATTGTAGGATTGGTGCCTAATGGTATATGTAGATATTATATACACGGCATTGTTGAGATGCCGGTAATGCGATTACATCCTGTAATGGGTTTCCTACGTTTTTGATAATAGGTTGTTTTACCAAAATAACTCCTACAAAAAATGTTTAGAAATAATTAGGAAGACTCACAAATTACCAGCAAACAAGCAGTACGCTTTCTCTCATCAGATCAATGCCATGCCACGGTTTTGAAAATTTTAAAAGGATACTTTTCACATTTTCATGGGAATATTTCGGGTTTTGTATTAAAAAAATAACATAAAAATTGTGAGTATAGTAGACGAGTTGACTTGAACTGTAACTAGTGAAATACTCCGATAGTAGCTAGTACTATCGACGGTACTGTTCTGTTCCAAATGTTACATGAAAAAAACTATATGAAATAAGAAAACCGAAAGAATAAATATAAACTCGTAGTCGTCTCATGATAAGTTGGCTTTCTGTTTGGATAACATATTTAGATATCTAGTTAGTAACAATAATCAATAAAAAATACATGGAGGCGTTTCACGAGAAATAAGAAATATTACATCTCATTAAAATAAACACACACTCACGCAGCTAAAAACGTATATATCTTCTAACATTTACCGGCTCATACACAAACACTATTTACTACAGTGGCTCACAGCGAAAATGATGCAGGCAATTTTTTTTTAATAAAAATGTAAATATCCAGAAAAAAATAAATATTTGTTTCCAAAGCACATTTTTTGTAAGCTTTAATATTTATTGTTAATTTTCTTAAACAAAATAATTAAAAATATTCAATTTGTAGGACAAAAAAATTACGGAAAACAAAAATTAAACATAAAAAAATCTTACAGCTATTTAGCCTGTTCACACAATGTATACAGCGCATCACAACCTCTGTTCGTTTCATACCTCTTTGCCAGCAAACTTTGATTTATTTGTTAAAGTTTGTAGGCAAAGAGATATGACACGGGGAAGTGTTGCGATGAGCTGTATACATTATGTGAACAGGCTAAATATGATGCACTCTCTTTGTTTTGAAAATAGCGGCACTTTTTCTATACACAAAACAAAATTTTCAATGTAAAACTATTTTGAGTATCAGTTTTAGACAAGCTTTTGTGCGATTATACTCAATATATAGTCAGCAAATTAAATCGTTTTTTTTTTGTAATAATTGAGAATGGGTTACCACACAAGTATTGAAACGCGTGAATTAGTTATTAAACACTTTAAAGATGGCAAAAAAAAACTCAAAAAAAAAATTGTAGAAATGGAGAAAATAAGTTCCTCTACTGTGCAGCATATTATCGAACGCTTCATTCATCAACAAAATTTACGAAGCACTGTTAAACACGGTATAGGTCATGTTATGTTATGGGCTTGAAGGGCCTCTTCCGGAGTTAGAAATTTAGAGCTTATCGACGGCAATTCGAACAAAAATGTATATTTATAAATACTAAAAAGTAATTTGGAGGAAAGTGCTGAAAAGTTAAATATTAACGATCATTTTCGGTCCTACCAGGATAATGATCCGAAGCTCATTCAAAGTTGGCTCATTTAGAATACTCCTCATGTCATGAAAACACCTGCCCAATTACCGGACATCAACGTTATTGAAAATGTATGGTCTAAAATTGAAAGCGAAATCAGAAAACATGAAATAAGCAATGCAGGTTTAAAAAAGGCATTGTTAGAAGTGTGGAATAACGCCAGAGTACACGAAAAAACTCGTAGATTCGATGCCAAAAAGACTCAAACCGGTTCTAAAACAAAAGGGATATCCTACCAAATATTAATAAAATAATTGTACAATGTGATAACATTAGTTATAAAACCATGAATTAATTTTAACTGCATCATTTTAGATGTGACATGTTTTTACGTAAAATTTTGTTTTTTGTTACTATGTATTATATTTTGTTCTAAATTGAAATATTTTATTTGTTTCGTTTTATGAAATTAACGATGAATATTGAACATTAAATAAATATAAATTAAAAATAGATATTTTTTTCTGTTTTTGGATTTACTTTAAAAAAAATAAAAATTGCTTGCATCATTTTGGCTGTGAACCACTGTATAAACATATATCCGTGTGTGTACATTTGCCATGAAACTAACGGAAAAATAATAGTGATATAACTACATTTTATTATAAAAGTAAGTAATATTAATAAGAACCAACATGCAATGTTGTTTTACATAAAAAATTAAATGAAATATGCGATACGTTGTTGACGTTTGGTTCGTATTTTTTAAGTTCCATTTCTTATTTCCATTTTTGTTTTACTTCAGTTTTTCTAAAGAAATAAGATGAATGTCTTTTTGTCACGACTTTAAGGATTATATTATTATTACTACAATAAATGTTTAGCTTTTATTATAAATAAGTTAATAATTTATGTGAAATAATAGAAAAAATAATAATTTTATATCGTTTGTAAGTAGGAGACGTTAAATTGCGTAATTATTTCGGCTAACTGTCTACACTCATGCCTAAGACATTAGTTAGATGAGCTTGAAGTTTTCTGCAATTTAATGATTTGTTGTTTGTTTGTACAGTTGCTATAAATACCGATGATAAGCAATTTCTTAATTAGAAATATGTCATGTGTAATTACAGTATATAATTTTAAGGAGTAGTTATGTAGGTTAATTCGATGTCTGGAAAATGTATATTGTACATGTGTATTGTTTCGAACATTTTTTTGATGGTATAATTTTACGTTCAAATTTTGATGTACATATTTCTCCTATTAGAAAATGTTGTTGTGAAAATGGCGTTAAATTGTTTGTTCATCCTTTTATAAGCTTAGAAAAGTAAACGCAACTGCTTATTGTAAATATTTAATTTGTACCATATAATGGACTTGATTTAAGTTCTGTGACACGTATAGAAATGAAATGTCGTTTATTGTGAACTCAACAGAATTTTTTATTCCACTACACTAACAAAGTTCATATCTTACGTAATTATGTATATTTCCAACTCACATATTTCAACTGTGGTCTAGACACTGAAAAAACGTTTGGTCCTAATCTTAGTGAAAGGAGCACATATTAATTATATAAATTCTATGAAAATCTCTTTATTTCATTTTAAACAATAAAAAGAATATCTTTGGTTTATAAAATACCAACTAGTACATACAACATTAAACGTTAAAACTTACGAATATCCAGCATAAAGTTGTAAAGTTTTCGCATTTTTGAGACGGGTACAATATTTTCATTAAAGGACATTACATCTCATCAACTAATGTTTTTCGTTATGTTGTGTACTAGAATGACTGACATATATATATTACAATGGTATATACAATTCTCGATTATAATCAAAGTCATGTTATGCTGTTTTTTTATGTTTAACATTAATATGGCTATTATGTACTCATACATGGATGGTTAAATTAATTAAATTATTTTACTGGCATTAGAATTCATTTTCAGACTTTTTGTAATCAATCATCCCTATTTAGACAATTTTATACTAAATTTAGTTGCGAAGAAATGTGATAACAATATTGTTACAAACAATAAAATACCGACATACCTAATTAAAAAGTTTATAATTAAATATAATCAATTGATAAAAGTTTAAAGTATGAAAAATAAATAATTGGTTAAAGATACATTGAATTGAACACTTTTAACGGGAAATAAAATCTACGTAAAATTTTATTACAATGTTATTTCTAAATTGTCCATCAAAATTCTATATATAAACCAAAACTCTAGTTTAACTACATAACATATTAATTTGGTAAATGGAATATAGTGGGTTGAAATCTGAAAAGGATTCCAGATTACAGTATGAATAAATTTCTATTTTTGGATATGCATATATGTACTTCATATATCATGTTAAAAAAAAATCCATTATCGGCTTAAAGTAATTTTTTGTACTCAGCATAGAATGATTTATTGATTTAACCCAACCATAGAATTATTTACAAAATCTTAAATGTTTTCAGCAAAGTTTAAATAGATTTTGTAATCCAGGCAATAGAGGAAAGAGGCAGACGATAAAGCTTTTGAAGATTTTGTGGTTATTGCGTTCAATTTAACACATTCCTTTGAATTATTTTCTTTTTTCAGGTTCGCCTAATTTAAAACGTTTTTTGGGCGAGTGGCATATACAAAAAAGCGGTAAGAGTATACAAAAATTAGCGACTTTCTGATTATGCTAACAACCAATATTTGTATACATCTTCCACGGCAGGTTAAAAAAAATACTTTGAGGCCCTAAGATTTCCTTGATCATAGCCAAAATATGAAATGCACATCTCCTGATTTTCTATTTTAATCTAAAATTTCTAGTGTGTTGGTTTCTGAGTTGGATACATATCCAGACATTTTTCAGAAATCGTCAATTTGAACCCTTCTTTACTCAAGATGGTCATTTCCGTTAAAACCTTGAGTTGTAAAATTTTCATGGTTCTATAATTTTCCTTATAAATTCTTTGTATGAGCAAGTAAAAATTCACAATTTTATGTTATTGTGTAATATGATACTTTGATTTCATGTCGTATCCGTGTATGTATATAGCTCTGAACTGACACAAAGAAAATACTTATATTAAATGGAGTTTGTTGAAATTTCCGATGTACTTATTATTCCAAACTTTCAAACTGCGAGGCAACGACAAAACAATACGCATTAAATCAGAGCCTTCTAGAGTATGAAGCCATAATCATCATGACGTATTTTTTGGAATCTTTTTAGTGGTATAACTTTTCATTGTCACCATAGGAATCCATAGCAAAAATGATCATTTTTAACTTCAAGTTTTTCAATGAAAAAAGCAAAAATATTATAAAACGTTTATATAAAAGTTTTCTATTATCTTTAAAAACAACATACAAGAAGGCTATATTGGTATTAAGTAAATATTAACTGCAGAAATATTAAAATTAAATTATTTCTAAAATATATTTTTCGAAATTTCATTTTGTAAAATACATCAAAGTTGGCTCTAACGAATTAAAATAATACTTGCTAAATTTATCTTTAGTTTTACTAGTGTACGTTAGATGTCTAAGATTTGTACAGAAAAATACGAAAAAAAATTATTTAATCACACAATTATGAGACGTTCTTAATACTTTGTGAATTTGTTTTGCTTTTCCTACAATTTTGGAACTTGAAATTTCCCGAGGTGGCAATTTTTGGTGCGATTTTACAAAATTTTTACTGCCATCACTGCCATCTATGTAATGTATATTGACTTAATGCACACGATTTGTAGTAAGCTTTTCTTTTTATTTTGACCAGAATGCTGTTGTTATGAACTTTTTTTATATTTTGGTTTAAATAAATCAATTATTACAAGAAAATGAAAACGATTTACTTAAACTACATTTATATAATATGTTGAAATTCAAACATTTATGAAAATATTTCAGAAATCATAATAGAGAATTTGTAACGTTTCCATTTACAAATTTGTCTTAGGAAAAAAAGTGATTTCCCTTATGTTTTATGTGTTTTACCAGAGCCTACTGTATAAATAAGAGCCTCCAGTATCGACTGTATTTTTTACTAAGCTTAAAATAAGGTACAAACAATTTTTTATTTACCATGAAACTATATGGGAAAACGCTTATTTTCATTGACAGATTTAGTATATTAGAAATGTGAGCTTTTGTTTTGTTTTTATATGAAAATTTTCATGAAACATGTAATATTATTTGATTAAAAAATCGAGTCTTGAAAATGTTTATTTCTAAGTGAAAATCGTCATGAAAAATAAGGTACTTTTGAAATTTAAAATATTGTTGTTTTTGTAATGTATACGTCACCAACATAACTAGAAATTTATAAACAAAATAATAATCATCTCTTTCATTCCCTCCATTCCAATTTGAATTCGAATATGTTTCTATAGTTATTTTGAATTTGCAAAGCATGCTAGATTGTTTTGATGTTTTGTTTTTTTCGCACTCATTGTATTGATTTAATTTATTCTGTTTGGCTCTTTTTGATTTTTTTTTAAATTTTGATTGTTGAGCGGAGGCGTGTTGTCTTTTTTCTTACCATTGGGTTTAGATGTGCACAAATGATGACGACATTAAACTGAATTTTCTCTTTTTAATACACATTGTTGTTGTTGTAGAATGTTTTTTAATTTAATTTGCCTTATTTTCTTTTGATTATTGCTGGAAAATAGGGAAATTTGAGAATCTGTGTTTTAAATGAGTAAGACATTGAGTTGTTTGTTAGCGATTACTTAAAAAATTATTTAACTGGGTTTAACTTTTAATTCATATTTTATCGTCAATCGAAATCGCGTTTTTTCATATAAACACTATGAAAATAAATGAATTTTTAGTGTTTCTATATCCCTTATTTTAAGTTCATTTTCACATGCCGGCTCTATTCATATCAAGATGGTTCTGGTTTTACTATGAAAATTTTGATTTTTTTCTGGTTTCTAATTGCCCTATAAAAGCTTCGTTTTTTACATTATGGCTTGTATAATCAACATTGCTTTCATAAAACTCAAAAAGTTTGTCACTGAGCAAGAAGCTTTTCAAAATTGGACGATTGTTATAGGAAATATTCAAAAATGAAATTTGAAATATTTACATTTGTAGGCCCAGGTTAAGGATAAATTACCTACTGCACTTTTATTTATATTATTATCTTTAAGTTTGTTTGTTAAATTATATTTTATTGATGCGACACACTGGATTTTTTGACCGCAAATTGTCTTGGATTTAAATAAATAGATAATAATAATAATAATAATAGTTTCCATATTACTTTTCTGTGTCAAAATAACTTTACAATCATTTCAAAAGGAAATTCTTAATTAGCACCAATGTGCTATTACAAAAAAAATAACCATAAACTAAAAAATTTTCAAATTATATAATAAAGTCAACTAGATTTTCACCAACAATTAATTACCCTTACCCAAGCCACCCCAATTAAACAGAAATATATGTATTTATTTTAATTAACATTGGGTAAAAATATCTAGAATGGGTAGAATATTTTCTATAATTCTAGTCTTGATCCGCAATAAATCGTAAATTGTTCTAAATTTATAAATGAATTAATTTTATTTAGTATATAAATTACCTTATATAGGTACATATGTATAAATTCCATTGTTAATATTTCATAAAATCGAGATGATGATAGTAATTGGTTAAACATTTTTACCTTAATATACATAAGTATATGTGTAAGTATGTATGTACTATGTTACAAACTTACAAATGATTTCATTTATATATTCAGTCTATGAGAATGTATTTACAGGAATGTAACATACGACTAAATAGAATTTCATAATTTTATTTTATTCATTGAATATTATTTTTTTCAGGTCAATGAATAATTCGATTAAACTAAAATAATTAATTTTAGATCCGATTAAATTAGTTTAATGAATAATTATTATTTGTGTCGTATAATTTATTGTTTATAAAATGTAGACGAAGATTACTGCAGAATTTGAATTGATTATGCTTTAAACTACTTAATACAAATATATGAAGCTAACACTTAACATTAATTCTCTATTCAAAATCTCATTCCACATACGAAATAACAAAAAGCAATACACTTAAGCTTCTATTTAGGAAATTTCGATAAATCATCTCAAAACTTCTCTATTTAGAAAAAAATACATTTCAATATTCTGTATTTTTTGGTTACATCATATTTAATCTTCATTAAGATTATAATAAAAATAATAAATTTTCTATATTCCCGCAAATAAATTCTCTTTTGGTTTTCTGTAAATATCATCGGGCCTCATAAATTCATTAATCATAATTTTGATTCTTAACTATATTTTCGAGTGTTTTGGTTAATAAATTTAAATTTTCTTTCAGGATTATTTTCTCGTGTCTAAGACAAATCAATTTTACATTTCTCTTTCCCATTTTCTTTTGTAATGTTTTACTAAATCGAATGGATTCGGGTGGTTGGCTGATGATTTGAATGATGAATACAAGCGCGAGAAATATAAATTTAGATGAGGTCTCGTTTTATGATGTACTAAGATAAGAGATTATCTTTTTTATTAAGATTGTCTGATAAATCAAACTGCCCAAACTAAAAGTAAATTTTCTTTTCCTACGAAAAGCAAGAAAAGCAGGATTTTTTCTCTGCTTTAATGCCCAAAATGCATCTTTCTGTTGTTAATTATTTAGTCGCACTTAGCAAACAATTATTAAATAAACAAAAAAAGTAGGAAACCCATTACAGGATGTAATCGCATTACCGGCATCTCAACAATTCCGTCTACATATATAATATCTACATATACCATTAAGGCCGGTACACATTGAGAAGGAGCGTCGAGAACGATTTTTCGATTAAAATAATAAAAAGCGTTTGTTTTTAATTAACGATAGCCATGACATCGTGCATTTACTAAGAACAGAATTTAAAATTTTAACAGTTTTAATACAAAATTTCAATTCATCGTTGATAATTTTTAATTTAAGACGATAAATTGAAATTTTTTATTTTTTAGCAAATACATATATGTATACGATATTTTACCTATCGTAATTAAAAATAAACGCTTTTATACAAGCCGTAGTATTTGCGGTATAAACACAACATAAAATTTACTACATATTTCTGTAAGTATTATTGTCGTAACCCCGTATAATCTTTACATATTTCAATTTTAGCACTAGAAGCCCAACCCGTCAAAATGACGAATTGTACATTTATTGAATTCAATTTTTTTAATTATTATGTTAATATGTTTTTGGATGTTTATGATGAATTTTAACATAATTACTTTGTTGTCATATTAAAAGCCATTACACAGATTCCCACACAAATATTAATAATTAAAAAAATTGAATTTAATAAATGTATAACCGGTCGGTAGTTCTAGTGTTAAATTGTAGTTTGTATCAAAAACAGTAGAAAATATAAGTAACACTTACAGAAAAATAGTTTATATACATTGCATACTTACTAGTTTATATACACTACTTTATATACATACATATACATCCATTCAAACAAAATCATTTTCATTCATTGAAAGGAAAAAAAATTTTGAACATGTATAAACATTTTTGTTCGTTTTTGGTTCTATTATGAACTTTCATTGTTTTTTGTTTGTTTTTTACGTGCATGTATTGTAAAGGAAATCTTTAAGCGTCTATAACTTTGGAGTCCGACCACCTAGAGAGCTTAGCCATACCATTTTGTTCTTATCTCATCAAGGTCTATAAGTCTGTCTTTGTTTCATGAAAATCGGAGTAGTACTTTTCGACTTAATACTTGTTAACAGACATCAATAGCGGGGATATAAGGCATCTCTCTCGCTCTAGCGCTTCGCTTGAGTTGAGATGCCTAAAAGTAATCGAGTGTCCGATTGGAAACAGTATGTTACAGAACAAAGTCTTTATGCTTTGTATAAGGCAATACAGAGTTTATGTCAAAATGATATTTTGGAGAATTTTGCTAAGTATTTTTGGAAAATGGCGTGTGTATTGCACCCGCAAAATACTTTGTCCAGTTTGAACGGTTGCTGAATTTCCTTTCTCGCGTGATAATCTACTACTTCGTGCTCTACTCAAATTACTATTGCGTTTTTAACACATTAACATTATACTCGTAAAACTGAGAAAATGATTCCATCATTCAGTACACATCATGCATTCTTTCGTGAAGTTAACCCAGCCAAAAATTTAATTATGTTTCATTATTAAACTTAAATAAAAGTAGATTACCTAAGAGAATCTAAATGAAATATTTAATTTTATAAAAAATATTTATCCCATTCAAAACATATTTCTATTAAAATATTTATTCGCTTTTTGAAATAATGTTTGTTATAAAAAAAGTTATAATTTGTCGGATTGAGGCTCAATGGTTTTGAGAAAGGCATACATATACCTTACTTTTGGCCAAATTTAAATAAAATCGTATCGATGCAACCTCTTTATGGTATAGAGTTTGGGCCCAGAGCCAAATTACAAAGGTTACGATTTTCTTTAAATTTGGCCAAAAGTTAGTCATGTGTATATATATTTATTTATTTATCATTATTGACATTTTTTTTATCCTATTTTTATCTAAATTAATTAATGAATTAAATACATTTTGTATATCTTACTAAATAACTAAATATTAATTTTTTCTTTAATGAATATGTGTAATAGTTGAATAAACTGGCCGTACTCTAGCTCTTGAAGGTCATTAAGGTTGCAATAGTTGCTGAAAGAATTATATAACTTCACACCATTATATACCCTAGCGATCGTTGAGAAAATGATTTACCGTACCTTGGTAATCTAAAATGAGTATTCCTGGTATTATAATTATGGACTTCTCTGTTGGTAGACAGCAAACTATCTAAATATTTAGGAAGATCCCCCTTTTCGAGTAAATAAAATAGTTTTAGCACATTAAAGTGTATTCACTGGCTGATTGATTTCCAGCTTAGTTTTTCTAGCATGTCTTTAATATGTGTTATATTATCCGCGTTTAAAATGCTTCTCATAAATCGATTCTGTATTTTTTGCAGACGTGTTAATTGTGTTTGATTCATGATAAATAGAACAGATGAGCAATAATCTACATGGGGAGCTACAATTGATTTATAAAATATTATTTTGGTCTCCATTGGTAGCTTGTCTTTAATTCTGTTGAAAAGTCCTAATTTTTTATTCATATTTTTGGCTAAGTAATCCAAATGCTGGTTAAAACTTAAGTTTTCATCAATGACGACACCGAGATATTTGTATTCTTTAACTCGTTCAATGATTTGGTTCGCAATTACAATATCTGAGATACCCTCGTACTTGGTTTTGATTGACAAGAACATATACTTCGTTTTCGAAATGTTCAATGCCAATTTATGAAACATCAACCCCGTAAATTCTCAAGATCTTCGTTTACTTTTTGTACTGCTTCTTGATGAGTTGGTGCCGAAATAGTAATTAATGTGTCGTCCGCAAACATATTAATTTGACAGTTCTTTATAACATCTACTATGTCATTTATATACAAGATAAATAACAATGGTCCAAGTGTTGAACCTTGTGGTACTCCGAGATTGTTTTCTATTAACGATGATGTAAAATTATCGACTTTTGTATATTGTTGTCTCCCTTGAAGATAATTATTGAACCATTCAAGCTGTTTTCCTTCTATACCGTACTTGCATAATTTTTGGAGTAAGATTTTCCTATCTATAGTTTCAAAAGCTCGTTTGAAATCTAAAAAAACTGCTATCACTACTTTATTTTCATCTATTTGAGTTTTCCATATGTCCAACATAAGATTTAATGCTGTTTCACAGGAATGCAATTCTCTAAAACCAGATTGTTGATCCACTAATATATTGTTATTAGCAATATGATCAACCAACTGTTTGGTGGAAGCATATTTATGGGGCGCAGATCTTCAGATGTGGTTGGTTTTGTGGTTTTTGGAATTGGAACAACTGTTGATATTTTCCATGAAGCCGGTACTACTCCTTCCTTTAGACTTCGATTAACTAAATCTGTAAAATATTCCGAGAATAAATGGTTCTTCATCGCACCCAGCATGACCGTTCTGTTTAAGCCATCAACTCCACATTGAGACTTTATTTTACTTATTAATCTTGATATCTCCTGGCGAGTTATTTCTTGAAAGCTGAATTTTTCAAAATTATTATCATCCTGTGAAAAATTCCAATCCTTTATCTCAGGAGTCAAATTCCAATCCTTTATCTCAGTATAGCTACCGAGCTTCCTGATAATTTGACTTTTGCAATTTTTTTTTGGGATGTCGCCACCAACCTGTTTTCTGCGATATTAAATTTCCTCTTTTCTAGATTTACATACAAGCCGGAAAAGTATAAGCAGCCAAAATAAGTCCACTATAGTAAATCTAACTATAGAAAAGCTAGCTAAATGCTGACTTAAATTTTCACGCTCGCGTATAAATTCTGGAAAATATTCAAATTAAGACAAAAAAGGATTTTTCACGTTTCAAGAGCGCACCCACTGAATTTTTTTTTGGGGCGCTAATTACGAAAAAATAGATATCGCAAATTCGCAACACCTAGGAGTGTGGAACAACACCCTTAAAAATGTTAAAAACATCCCAGTCAAAAGTGGGTCCGCTTACTTAAGAGACAAATGCCATAATTTGGTTGGAATTAAAAGGAACATTTAATTTTGAGAAAAAACAATAAATATTTTCATAAATGTGTATTTTAATTTTAAGTTAACCATTAAAAATTAATAATTGGTCAACAATTATTTTGGGCGATTATGCATTTAATACTTTCGGGGCTTGTCTTGATAATAATAAATAGCCCAACAATTTTTCAGTAGTCCTTCATTTTATATTTTCGGTTGATTTTGTATTTCTTATTTGGACGATTTGGTGCGTTTTTTTGGGATACCCTCGAATTCTCAACAAAAAAATCCGCAAAAAAATCCCGGAAACACAAATTTAATTGCCAGAATAAACCTTATTAGTTTTTTGTTGGGTTGGTATCGTTATCCAAAATAAAATAATCGCAAAAAAACGAAAAATACCAAAAAATCAATTATTTTAAATATAACAAATTTTTGAAATATTAGAGGGTGGGGGATACCACCTTCAAACCCCCGCTTTGACGATTTTTTAACATTCTAACATTTATAGAAATATTAACAGTTTTAAAAAATGTGTGTTTTTTTATAATTACTCACTTATGCAAGAATGACAGGAAATCGTCAGAAAAATTTCAGTAATATTTACATTTATAATAATATTTTCGTTTGTATTTCACATACTAAAATAAACTACTCCCCAAAGCCGCTTAGCATTGGCCTTTCTGCGCAAGGATGACAATATATTATGTCAAAAGCTCAAAATGGAGTGTGCCAGAAGTTTTGTAAATTTGTAAGTGTATATAAATAAATAAAATAAATAAATAAATAAATGTAGCGTTAACAAAAATTTAATGAGGTCTTCCTTTTTAATGGGGCACGTTATTTTGCATTTTTGGGATTTTTATTGCTGGGGATTTGATGGTATCCCATTTTTGTTAAATACGACCAACTACAAGCTACTTTATATAATTCACAGTGTGCGGCGTCACGCTATGTATGTTCTTATATTTCCAATTTAGATACTTGAAATTTATAACTGAGTAGTCTGAGTGATATAGGTGTTGACCTATTAGCAAAAATCTTCGAATAGAAAATGTTTCCGGTTCGATGCTCGCCATTGGGTTGTTTTTGCCGGAATCTGTTTTTGGTTATGACCAGCTTTATAAAGCTTTAACGCGAGTACGAAATCATGAGAACCTTAGAGTGCTGATCAACAATTCCTCATACCACGGCGTACTATTAAATGGTTACCGTACTTTTACAAGAAACGTTGTGATAAAAGAATTCTTGAATTAATATTAAATTGTCTTATTTCGTATTTTTCTAGAAACAAACATTTTACTTTTCAAGCTATATAGAGTTTTCAGAAACTTCCGTCAGTTTTGACGGGCAATTACTAGTTTGATCATAAAAGGATGTTTGTCCACGACTAACGTATAATAGGCCAGATACTCGATATTCAGATAAGCAGATAAGCAGTTATTTTTTGCGAATCTGCTAGAAACGTTATACACGATAATTTAGCAATCCAATTTGTTTCTGAATTTCAGAAAATGGACTACTTTAACGCACTTTAACTTTTGTGCTGAATGCAAAAATATATTTTACTTTCCTAAAATAATCGAGTAGTTTACGTAAGCAAATTTTCGATTAGCAAATCCGCCATATTTGCAGAATTGCGAATTGCTAGAGTATCGAGTATCTGGTCCAATATGGCCATTATACGTTTGTTTCATCAATTATAATGATATCCATTATTCAATGCTAGTTTATCTAGTAGTCTCTCCTTTCATTATTCAATACTTCCATGTAAATTATTTAATTTTTGAAATTTTATCTAGTAGTCTCTTGCCATTTTCATTATTATTAAACTGTGACGTCAAAATGTCGACAAAAATTATTTGAGGAGTATTTAAAGGATTTGATTAAAAAACATAATGATATTTGTCGGTCGTGGACAAAGTATTGTATTCTACTCGCATATAATGGCTGTTATTCACTCAGATGATTTACGACACTCGCCTATCGGCTCGTGTCGGCAAACTTCATCTTCGTGAATAACAGCTATCATTATATGCCCGTTGAATAATATACTATTTTGCTTTTTATTATGCAGGAATAAAAAGAAAGCATTTGTTGTGAACCAACAGTACGATATAAACTTTAAATGCTGTTAAAGTGAGATTGACAGAAAGGGCGCTTTACTTTTATTCTGCTTATTTTAATTGGGATGCCCGCTGATCCGTGACTTCCTTGGTCGATCATCTGATAAAACCAAACATATACTTGAGTCTATAGCGTAAATCTCAGCGCATTAGAATTTATAAATACAGTGAAATCTCGGTATAACAAACCACCAACGGACCGTCAGAATAGTTTGCTATAAGCATATGTTTGTTATAAACGTAACTTCGGCTATAACAAACCAAATTTGTTATAAGCGGAGTTCTTAGGGAAATTAATTTAATTTGATAAATTCTGTATAAAAACTATTTTGGCAATTTTTTTATGTAACTAAATTACATAGATATATCAAATTCATTTTATTATGCTTAAAATTATAAAAAAACAAAAATTATGTAAGACATTTACATATAAAAACAACGTAATTCATTTTGAATGAAGGTGTAAATTACACCTACGTTTACATATATGTAACTAGATAACTATAAATTCTATATGATGTAAATAAATGCAAAACTGATAAAAACATAAAAAGTAAGATCTGTACGACAATTCATAAAAATTTGATATGAAAATGAATTCAACATTCTAATTTTTTTTAAAATATGAAGTAAGCTTTGTCTGTTTTAAATTGCCATAGAGTAGGGCATCAATAGAATTCTCGATAGAATGTAGTCTATGTATTTCATCATCCATGTTATCGTGTGCACTTAAAAACATTCGTATAGTTTTTAACGTATTTTGAACTTCCGTCTGTGAAACTACCACCTCGGAATTATCCGAAATTTCAACTTCAGAGTCGGAATCCGTGAGAACTGTTGTGTTAGGGTGTACCATATCTACAATATCAT
This sequence comes from Tipula helvola, assembly GCA_963556165.1. NCBI lineage: Eukaryota > Metazoa > Arthropoda > Insecta > Diptera > Tipulidae > Tipula > Tipula helvola. The sequence continues at coordinate 207,517,777 of OY744481.1, forward strand.
CATCAGTTAACTCATCACATATTCTGGTTTGGCTATCCACATTTAAAAAATCATCAATATCGACGTTGTTTGTGAGATTAACAATTGTTGGATTTGACCAAAGTGCGTGAATTGCGTTTCCATCGCCATCAACATTTAACACAGAAGAAAATTGGTCTGATTCTGCGGCCAAGTAAAACCCAGCTTTATTTAAACAATTTTTAATTGTCTCAGGTTTTACTCGATCCCACGCCTTTTTCACAAAATGAATCGCATCCAGTAAATTTATATTAATATTCCCGGCCGTTAACTGTGAATTTTGATCTAGTCGGTTGATAATTTCTTTGACCACCAGTTCACGATAAAATAATTTAAAATTTTTAATAATTCCTTGATCGAGAGGTTGAGATAAAGCGGTTGTATTTGGTGGTAAATACACGATCTCAATGTTTTGTAGATTTTCGATCGCTAAATGTGGTGGTGCATTATCAATAATGAAAACTACATGCCTATTTTCTTTTTTGAATTTTGCTTCCATAGACTTGACGTATTTTTCCCATTCCGATGCAATCATCCACGCCTTCTTATTTGATGAATATATTAATGGGAGCGTTTTAACGTTTTTAAAAACTCGAGGTTTTGCGGATTTCCCAATTACAAGGACAGGTAATTTTTCAGAACCATCGGAATTAGCTCCTAATAGGACAGTCACTCTTTCTTTGCTTAATTTACCACCAACACACGGTTCATTTTTAAATGACAAAGTTTTATTTGGCATTAATTTAAAAAATAGCGATGTCTCGTCCAAATTAAACACATCTCGATGTTCATACTTCTCTAATGTTCGCGGCAATTTATTTTTAACCCAGTCAGTGTAAATTTCTGGAGAAACAGATGCACTTTCACCTACTATATCACGAAAAGTTATGGAGTTTCTTTTTTTACAGCGATCCAACCATCCATCACTGGCGCGGAAATCAGAAATTTTAAGTTTTTCTGCAAACTGTTGAGCTTTCTCTTTAAATAGAGTACCGCTAACGCTCACTCCAGCGTGCCTCATCGACTTCAGTCAAATTATAATGGCTTTTTCAATTTCTGGATAATCTCCACCACGCATTTTCTTCCGTTTAACACATTCATACTCTGCTTGTTGGTATTTTTCTCGATTGCGAACAATTCCTGCAATTGTTGATTTGGAAATTTTGAACCGTGTGCCAATTTGATCGTAGGTCATATTTTTCTCGCTAACCATTTTTAATATGGCTAGTTTATCCTCGAGGGAAATAGCTGTTCTTTGTAATTTACTCGACATCTAAATAGAACAGCGGATAAATAAATCATCAAATGTAAATTTTATTGACTTAAGTAGTGTATAAGCGTATGTCCTGGGCCAGCCGAAATCGATCCCAGCCGAAAAATTTTTTACATGTAAATTACAACAACATAAACGATTACGTATGTTTTTACTATGGGCATACTACAGTGTAACCCCGGTAACTAAATCTCTATATAAAATGAAAACCTAAGTATATAATTTTCTTAAAAATCTGTCATTCAACTGTATATTATATTTTTTAAGACATTTCGTTAGATGGCAGCACAGTAATAAACTTTAAGCTTTGAACTTTTTAGTATTACTTAGTTTTTCGTTAGATGGCGCACATTTCTTACAGTTTTATTGTCAACCACGATAACTAAAACTCTATATAAATGTATCTAAAATCAGGTATTCAACTGTAAATTATTATTATTTTCCAAGTTTATCTGTAGATGTCACTTTAAAAGCTTATTTTATGTACATGGTTTGTAACTTGGTTCAATATACAGTTTTATTATCAACCACGATAACTAAAACTCTATATGAATTTATTAAAAATCATGTATTCAACTGTATATTGTTATTTTTTAAAACTTTATCTGTAGATGTCACATTTCAAAGTTTATGTATATCATTAACTGTACAATATTTTTTTAAGACATTTTGTTAGATGGCAGCACAGTCATAAACTTTAAGCTTTGAACTTTTTAATATTAATTAACTTTTCGATAGATGGTGCACATTTCTTACAGTTTTATTATCAACCACGATAACTAAAACTCTATATAAATGTATCTAAAATCAGGTATTCAACTGTAAATGATTATTATTTTCCAACTTTATCTGTAGATGTCACTTTAAAAGCTTATTTTATGTACATGGTTTGTAACTTAGTTCAATATACAGTTTTATTATCAACCACGATAACTAAAATTCTATATGAATTTATCCAAAATCATGTATTCAACTGTATATTGTTATTTTTTAAAACTTTATCTGTAGATGTCACATTTCAAAGTTTATGTATATTCTGTAAATATGGTTTGTAACTTAAACGAATAATATTTATTTTTTAATTGAAATTGGATACTATAAAGTTATAATAATATTTTATAATTTAACCTTGGCATTGAAAAAAAACTAGTTCAACGTACAATAAATAAAAACTGTAAAATGTAATCAGCATAAAGTAAGAAAAGAAGATAAGAAAAAAAATTGCATCAAAATCATGTATTCAACTGTCTTTGAAAGTTTATTTTTTAGGCACTCAACTGTAATAAAGTAAAAAATATTGATTATGATTAATTTCTGCCTATGTAAGAGAAAAATATTCGAATTGAAGTGTATGCTACCTTTCAAAATTTATATTATGTATATGGTTTATAACTTGGACGAATAATTTTTATCACATAATTGAAATCGGATAGTACAAAGTTATAATAATATTTTATAATTTAACCTTGGCATTTAAAAAGAAAACTAGTTCAATATACGTATATATAAAAACCGTAATATGTAATCAGCATAAAGTAAGAAAAGAAGATAAGAAAAAAATTACATAATTGAAATCGGATAGGACGTTATATGTATTAATATTTTATAATTTATCCTTGGCATTGAAATCTTGATCATAATTTTTTTTTTTATTTTACCAACTTTATCTGTATATCATCTTTTAAACTACATTTGGCGAAAATAAAATGCTTCAATTAGAAATTTTTAAAGCTGCGAAAATAAACTTTGAATTGTTTGCACTTCATACAAAATTTAATTTAGAAGATGATTCCAACGTTAGTAAATTAACATCGTTTAATACTACGAATTATATAATAACTGAAGCTAGCGATTTTAATGCAATATTTTCCGAAATTGTTAATAATTTAAACATTAAAAGTGAAGATTTTCAAGAAAAAGAATCTGGCTGGGCTCTCGAAAAGATCATGTTTCTTGAACTTAATATCAACAAATATACTCCATTGCGAGGTTCTTCATATATTGATCTACCAGAAACTATTAAAAGAAAAAGAGCTATAATTAATATTCAAAATTCTGATCAGGCATGCTTTGCCTGGTCAATTATGGCATCTAGATATCCTAACGTAAAAAAACCTTATAGACATACATCATATCCACACTATTCTTCGGAATTGACTTTAGATGATATTAATTTGCCTATGCATCTAAAAGATATTTTAAAGTTTGAACAATTAAATAATATTAGTGTAAATGTATATGGTTTAGATGGTAATGAAATTGTGGGGGCATTATATTACACAAAATCTAAAAAACAGGAACATGTTAATTTGCTATTTTTAGAAGATGATGTAAATACTCACTATTGTTTGATCAAAAATTTTAGTGCGCTAGTGGGAAACCAGTTATCCAAAAGAGCAAATAAAAAATGGATTTGTGATGGATGTTTAACTTTTTTTAGAAATGAGGAAGGTTTAAATAATCATTTGCAATATGGTTGTAATAAAATTAAATGTATTCTTCCTAATGAAGAAAATTGTATACTAAAGTTTAAAAACATCCAAAACAAAGAGCGAGTACCATTTATTATCTATTGCGATTTTGAAGCTGTACTAGCACCAATTTTTACATGTTTACCAAACGATAAAACCTCATTTACAGAAAACATTACAAAACATGAACCATGCAGCTTCGCATATTACATTAAGTGTTCATACGACGATAAACTTTCTAAGTTTGAATTGTATAGGGGTAAAGATTGTTGTCAAATTTTTATTGAAAAATTAAAAATCGATTTACAAGTAATTTATGATAAATTACATACAAACATAAAAATGATAACACTAACAAACGAAGAAAAAGAACAATATGACAATTCATCTACTTGTTATATATGTAAAGAAAGTTTTATTGACTGTTTGAATTATAAAGTAAGAGACCATTGCCATCTTACTGGAAAGTTCCGCGGAGCCGCTCATAACAATTGTAATTTAAATTATGGTTTACCTGACTTTGTATCAATTGTTTGTCATAATTTGAGTGGATATGATTCTCACTTTATTATCAAAGAACTTGGATTTGATACAGAAACAATTAATTTAATCGCTCAAAATAAGGAGAGATATGTATCTTTTACAAAACATTTTAAACTTTTAGATAATAAAACAATTAAATTAAGATTCATAGATTCATTCAAATTTATGTCTTCAAGTATTGATAATTTAAGTAAAAATCTTGAAGAAAATCAATTTAATGAAATACATAAATATTTTCCAAAGCAAAATGAATTTAATTTGGTTAGGAAGAAAGGTGTATTTCCATATGATTTTATTGATAATCATGAAAAGTTTAATCATACATGTTTACCCCCTCAATCTAGTTTCTATAATAAATTGAATGATTCCAATATTACCGAAGATCAGTATAATCATGCAACTAAAGTGTGGAATGAGTTTAAATGTAAGAATTTGGGGGATTATTCCGATTTATATTTAAAAACGGACGTTCTTCTCTTAGCTGACATTTTTGAAAATTTTAGAAATGTCTGTTTAGCCACTTACGATTTAGATCCAGCACACTATTACACTTCCCCAGGTTTAAGTTGGGATGCCATGTTGAAATTTACAAAAATCGAAATGGAATTGCTCACAGATATTAACATGATCAATTTCATTAACAAAGGGGTTCGTGGTGGATTAGCACAATGTTCGAAAAGATATAGTAAGGCGAATAATAAGTATATGAAAAATTATAAAGAAGATAAGGATTCTTCATATCTTATTTATTTAGACGCTAATAATTTATACGGATATGCTATGAGTCAATATCTTCCATATGCGAACTTTAAATGGCTAAATGAAAGCGAAATTGATAAGTTTAATATACATTCAACAAGTGATGAGGCGGACCTTGGATATATTTTAGAAGTTGATTTGGAGTACCCAGAAAATCTTCACAAAACACATAATGATTTACCATTTTGTGTGGAAAATGCTAAACCTGGTTATGCATCATCCAAACAAAATAAGCTGTTGGCTAACCTTAATCATAAGTTTAATTATGTCATTCATCAAAAAAATTTAAAACAATGTCTAAGCGAAGGTTTGATTTTAAAGAAAATACACAGAGTATTAGAATTCAGTCAAAAACCTTGGCTTAAGACATATATTGATCTGAATACGAGGCTTCGGACCTTAGCTAAAAATTGTTTTGAAAGGGATTTCTTTAAACTGATGAATAACAGCGTTTTCGGTAAAACTCTCGAAGATGTTTTTAAACGGAAAGATATAAGGTTACTCACACATTGGGAAAATATCGCAAATAAATCGGGTGCTAGCCGTTTAATAAGTAAGCCAAATTTTCATTCATCATCCGTATTTACCGAAAATCTTGTGGCTGTTCAAATGAATAGACTAAAAATAACATTAAACAAACCTATTTATGTAGGATTTACAGTATTAGAATTATCAAAAACCCTTATGTATGATTTCCATTACAAATATTTTATACCTAAATATATAGAACGAGCTTCGTTGCTATACACTGACACTGACTCTCTAATTTACGAAATTCAAACTGACGACTTCTATAAAGACATTGAACAGGATATTGACAGTAGATTTGATACATCAGACTTTTCTCCACAAAACATTTTTGGAATACCATTAAAAAATAAAAAAGTGTTAGGTATGTTTAAAGATGAATGTAATGGAAAAATTATAACAGAATTTATATGACTGAAAGCAAAAACATATTGTATACTTCTAGAAGATGATAATGAGTTAAGTAAAAAAATTAAGGGTATTAAAAAAAGTGTTGTTTCAAATAAAATATCATTTAATGACTATAAAAATTGTTTGAATAATGATGAAAAAATAATTAGGTCTCAATTAAATTTTAAAAGTATAAAACATGATTTGTACACCCAATTAGTTAATAAATTAGCATTGACAAATGATGATGATAAAAGATTCGTTATACCAAATTCTTTTAATACTTTGGCATGGGGTAACAAAGAACTCGAAAATTTTGATATTCAATAGTTTACAAATTTAATTAAAGTATAAGTTTATATAATTTAGAATAAAATAATATGTATGTTAATTTTAATAATATTATTTACTAAATAATACTAAATAATAATATTGTATCAGATTTTATTTTAAATAAATGTATAATAGTATAATAGTATTTTAAAGAATATCGTTTTTATTTATCCATGAGTTGTGTGATGAATCAAAACCAAGCCATTTGACATAAACCTTTGTTCCATTCCTCTTCAAGATTTTTTCTACAAGGTAAGTATCAGGATGATTTGTCTTTTGGAGCTCCTTTTCATAAAACCGACCTGATATTAGCTGACCCTTATAGTCCTCAAGTAAATACGTCACAGGAAATTTGTTGTTAATCCTGATAACTTTAAATATTTCAGTAGTCCAATTTGGTGTATAACCTTTTTCGAAAACGGTTTTAAATTTGCTAACTCGAACGAAATCTCCAACTTTAAATTTATTTTTCTGCATTAACTTAGGATATGTATACACACGTTTTAAAAACCAACTAACAATCTTAATGATTCATAATTTAAAGGAGTTAGAAATAGTTAAAATGTTAAAGTTTATTAAAATTTAAAGTTAAGACAAAAATAAATTTCTGATCACGATAACATTGATAAACCAACTAACAATCTTAATGATTCATAATTTAAAGGAGTTAGAAATAGTTAAAATGTTAAAGTTCAAAAGTTTATTAAAATTTAAAGTTAAGACAAAAAATAAATTTCTGTTCATGACAACATTGATAAACCAACTAACAATCTTAATGATTCATAATTTAAAGGAGTTAGAAATAGTTTTCTAATTATAATGAATTTAACCTTATAAATACAAAAGGTGTTTCCCTTCCTATGATTATCTTGGTACTTTCAAAAAAGTTTAATGAATAAAAATATAGTTTGGTGTTGTCAAAATTAAATGTAATGTCACTTTTAAAAGCTGATTTTATGCGCACGGTTTGTAACTTGGTTGAATATACAATCAACAATTAAAATTTAAAAAAAAATTGTGGGCCTGAGCCCGCCAATGCGGGCTCGCGGGTGACGCCCGCGAATCGTAATGAGAAAAGAATGATTAAATACTAAATTAATTATGGATGAAGATAATAAAAAACATTTTTCCATTTGTAAAAACAAAACGTAAAAAAAAAAAAAAATTAGAATGCAAAAACAAATTAAAATTCACACACGAATTTTGTTACCATTTTGTTACCATTTCGCTACCATTTATTTGCGCAAAGTTAAAGGTTTATTAAAAGATAATGCGGAACAAATAAACAATGAACAATTAAAATTTAAAAAATTGCGGGCCTTTCGCGGGCTTCTGTAGATGTCACTTTTAAAAGCTTATTTTATGTACATGGTTTGTAACTTGGTTCAATATACAATAAACAATTAAAATTTAAACAATTGTAGGCCTTTTTAGAAGAACGCAAAAACAAAAATTAAAATTTGAATGCGACTCATTTTCATTAAAACTAGAAATTTTGCCATACATAAACGTTTATGCTGTTGTAATTTCCTTCGCCTGTGAAAAACAAAAATAATTCGCGGACCCCGCGGGTAATGAAAATGAGTCGCATTCAAATTTTAATTTTTGTTTTTGCGTTCTTCTAAAAAGGCCTACAATTGTTTAAATTTTAATTGTTTATTGTATATTGAACCAAGTTACAAACCATGTACATAAAATAAGCTTTTAAAAGTGACATCTACAGAAGCCCGCGAAAGGCCCGCAATTTTTTAAATTTTAATTGTTCATTGTTTATTTGTTCCGCATTATCTTTTAATAAACCTTTAACTTTGCGCAAATAAATGGTAGCGAAATGGTAACAAAATGGTAACAAAATTCGTGTGTGAATTTTAATTTGTTTTTGCATTCTAATTTTTTTTTTTTTTTACGTTTTGTTTTTACAAATGGAAAAATGTTTTTTATTATCTTCATCCATAATTAATTTAGTATTTAATCATTCTTTTCTCATTACGATTCGCGGGCGTCACCCGCGAGCCCGCATTGGCGGGCTCAGGCCCACAATTTTTTTTTAAATTTTAATTGTTGATTGTATATTCAACCAAGTTACAAACCGTGCGCATAAAATCAGCTTTTAAAAGTGACATTACATTTAATTTTGACAACACCAAACTATATTTTTATTCATTAAACTTTTTTGAAAGTACCAAGATAATCATAGGAAGGGAAACACCTTTTGTATTTATAAGGTTAAATTCATTATAATTAGAAAACTATTTCTAACTCCTTTAAATTATGAATCATTAAGATTGTTAGTTGGTTTATCAATGTTGTCATGAACAGAAATTTATTTTTTGTCTTAACTTTAAATTTTAATAAACTTTTGAACTTTAACATTTTAACTATTTCTAACTCCTTTAAATTATGAATCATTAAGATTGTTAGTTGGTTTATCAATGTTATCGTGATCAGAAATTTATTTTTGTCTTAACTTTAAATTTTAATAAACTTTAACATTTTAACTATTTCTAACTCCTTTAAATTATGAATCATTAAGATTGTTAGTTGGTTTTTAAAACGTGTGTATACATATCCTAAGTTAATGCAGAAAAATAAATTTAAAGTTGGAGATTTCGTTCGAGTTAGCAAATTTAAAACCGTTTTCGAAAAAGGTTATACACCAAATTGGACTACTGAAATATTTAAAGTTATCAGGATTAACAACAAATTTCCTGTGACGTATTTACTTGAGGACTATAAGGGTCAGCTAATATCAGGTCGGTTTTATGAAAAGGAGCTCCAAAAGACAAATCATCCTGATACTTACCTTGTAGAAAAAATCTTGAAGAGGAATGGAACAAAGGTTTATGTCAAATGGCTTGGTTTTGATTCATCACACAACTCATGGATAAATAAAAACGATATTCTTTAAAATACTATTATACTATTATACATTTATTTAAAATAAAATCTGATACAATATTATTATTTAGTATTATTTAGTAAATAATATTATTAAAATTAACATACATATTATTTTATTCTAAATTATATAAACTTATACTTTAATTAAATTTGTAAACTATTGAATATCAAAATTTTCGAGTTCTTTGTTACCCCATGCCAAAGTATTAAAAGAATTTGGTATAACGAATCTTTTATCATCATCATTTGTCAATGCTAATTTATTAACTAATTGGGTGTACAAATCATGTTTTATACTTTTAAAATTTAATTGAGACCTAATTATTTTTTCATCATTATTCAAACAATTTTTATAGTCATTAAATGATATTTTATTTGAAACAACACTTTTTTTAATACCCTTAATTTTTTTACTTAACTCATTATCATCTTCTAGAAGTATACAATATGTTTTTGCTTTCAGTCATATAAATTCTGTTATAATTTTTCCATTACATTCATCTTTAAACATACCTAACACTTTTTTATTTTTTAATGGTATTCCAAAAATGTTTTGTGGAGAAAAGTCTGATGTATCAAATCTACTGTCAATATCCTGTTCAATGTCTTTATAGAAGTCGTCAGTTTGAATTTCGTAAATTAGAGAGTCAGTGTCAGTGTATAGCAACGAAGCTCGTTCTATATATTTAGGTATAAAATATTTGTAATGGAAATCATACATAAGGGTTTTTGATAATTCTAATACTGTAAATCCTACATAAATAGGTTTGTTTAATGTTATTTTTAGTCTATTCATTTGAACAGCCACAAGATTTTCGGTAAATACGGATGATGAATGAAAATTTGGCTTACTTATTAAACGGCTAGCACCCGATTTATTTGCGATATTTTCCCAATGTGTGAGTAACCTTATATCTTTCCGTTTAAAAACATCTTCGAGAGTTTTACCGAAAACGCTGTTATTCATCAGTTTAAAGAAATCCCTTTCAAAACAATTTTTAGCTAAGGTCCGAAGCCTCGTATTCAGATCAATATATGTCTTAAGCCAAGGTTTTTGACTGAATTCTAATACTCTGTGTATTTTCTTTAAAATCAAACCTTCGCTTAGACATTGTTTTAAATTTTTTTGATGAATGACATAATTAAACTTATGATTAAGGTTAGCCAACAGCTTATTTTGTTTGGATGATGCATAACCAGGTTTAGCATTTTCCACACAAAATGGTAAATCATTATGTGTTTTGTGAAGATTTTCTGGGTACTCCAAATCAACTTCTAAAATATATCCAAGGTCCGCCTCATCACTTGTTGAATGTATATTAAACTTATCAATTTCGCTTTCATTTAGCCATTTAAAGTTCGCATATGGAAGATATTGACTCATAGCATATCCGTATAAATTATTAGCGTCTAAATAAATAAGATATGAAGAATCCTTATCTTCTTTATAATTTTTCATATACTTATTATTCGCCTTACTATATCTTTTCGAACATTGTGCTAATCCACCACGAACCCCTTTGTTAATGAAATTGATCATGTTAATATCTGTGAGCAATTCCATTTCGATTTTTGTAAATTTCAACATGGCATCCCAACTTAAACCTGGGGAAGTGTAATAGTGTGCTGGATCTAAATCGTAAGTGGCTAAACAGACATTTCTAAAATTTTCAAAAATGTCAGCTAAGAGAAGAACGTCCGTTTTTAAATATAAATCGGAATAATCCCCCAAATTCTTACATTTAAACTCATTCCACACTTTAGTTGCATGATTATACTGATCTTCGGTAATATTGGAATCATTCAATTTATTATAGAAACTAGATTGAGGGGGTAAACATGTATGATTAAACTTTTCATGATTATCAATAAAATCATATGGAAATACACCTTTCTTCCTAACCAAATTAAATTCATTTTGCTTTGGAAAATATTTATGTATTTCATTAAATTGATTTTCTTCAAGATTTTTACTTAAATTATCAATACTTGAAGACATAAATTTGAATGAATCTATGAATCTTAATTTAATTGTTTTATTATCTAAAAGTTTAAAATGTTTTGTAAAAGATACATATCTCTCCTTATTTTGAGCGATTAAATTAATTGTTTCTGTATCAAATCCAAGTTCTTTGATAATAAAGTGAGAATCATATCCACTCAAATTATGACAAACAATTGATACAAAGTCAGGTAAACCATAATTTAAATTACAATTGTTATGAGCGGCTCCGCGGAACTTTCCAGTAAGATGGCAATGGTCTCTTACTTTATAATTCAAACAGTCAATAAAACTTTCTTTACATATATAACAAGTAGATGAATTGTCATATTGTTCTTTTTCTTCGTTTGTTAGTGTTATCATTTTTATGTTTGTATGTAATTTATCATAAATTACTTGTAAATCGATTTTTAATTTTTCAATAAAAATTTGACAACAATCTTTACCCCTATACAATTCAAACTTAGAAAGTTTATCGTCGTATGAACACTTAATGTAATATGCGAAGCTGCATGGTTCATGTTTTGTAATGTTTTCTGTAAATGAGGTTTTATCGTTTGGTAAACATGTAAAAATTGGTGCTAGTACAGCTTCAAAATCGCAATAGATAATAAATGGTACTCGCTCTTTGTTTTGGATGTTTTTAAACTTTAGTATACAATTTTCTTCATTAGGAAGAATACATTTAATTTTATTACAACCATATTGCAAATGATTATTTAAACCTTCCTCATTTCTAAAAAAAGTTAAACATCCATCACAAATCCATTTTTTATTTGCTCTTTTGGATAACTGGTTTCCCACTAGCGCACTAAAATTTTTGATCAAACAATAGTGAGTATTTACATCATCTTCTAAAAATAGCAAATTAACATGTTCCTGTTTTTTAGATTTTGTGTAATATAATGCCCCCACAATTTCATTACCATCTAAACCATATACATTTACACTAATATTATTTAATTGTTCAAACTTTAAAATATCTTTTAGATGCATAGGCAAATTAATATCATCTAAAGTCAATTCCGAAGAATAGTGTGGATATGATGTATGTCTATAAGGTTTTTTTACGTTAGGATATCTAGATGCCATAATTGACCAGGCAAAGCATGCCTGATCAGAATTTTGAATATTAATTATAGCTCTTTTTCTTTTAATAGTTTCTGGTAGATCAATATATGAAGAACCTCGCAATGGAGTATATTTGTTGATATTAAGTTCAAGAAACATGATCTTTTCGAGAGCCCAGCCAGATTCTTTTTCTTGAAAATCTTCACTTTTAATGTTTAAATTATTAACAATTTCGGAAAATATTGCATTAAAATCGCTAGCTTCAGTTATTATATAATTCGTAGTATTAAACGATGTTAATTTACTAACGTTGGAATCATCTTCTAAATTAAATTTTGTATGAAGTGCAAACAATTCAAAGTTTATTTTCGCAGCTTTAAAAATTTCTAATTGAAGCATTTTATTTTCGCCAAATGTAGTTTAAAAGATGATATACAGATAAAGTTGGTAAAATAAAAAAAAAAATTATGATCAAGATTTCAATGCCAAGGATAAATTATAAAATATTAATACATATAACGTCCTATCCGATTTCAATTATGTAATTTTTTTCTTATCTTCTTTTCTTACTTTATGCTGATTACATATTACGGTTTTTATATATACGTATATTGAACTAGTTTTCTTTTTAAATGCCAAGGTTAAATTATAAAATATTATTATAACTTTGTACTATCCGATTTCAATTATGTGATAAAAATTATTCGTCCAAGTTATAAACCATATACATAATATAAATTTTGAAAGGTAGCATACACTTCAATTCGAATATTTTTCTCTTACATAGGCAGAAATTAATCATAATCAATATTTTTTACTTTATTACAGTTGAGTGCCTAAAAAATAAACTTTCAAAGACAGTTGAATACATGATTTTGATGCAATTTTTTTTCTTATCTTCTTTTCTTACTTTATGCTGATTACATTTTACAGTTTTTATTTATTGTACGTTGAACTAGTTTTTTTTCAATGCCAAGGTTAAATTATAAAATATTATTATAACTTTATAGTATCCAATTTCAATTAAAAAATAAATATTATTCGTTTAAGTTACAAACCATATTTACAGAATATACATAAACTTTGAAATGTGACATCTACAGATAAAGTTTTAAAAAATAACAATATACAGTTGAATACATGATTTTGGATAAATTCATATAGAATTTTAGTTATCGTGGTTGATAATAAAACTGTATATTGAACTAAGTTACAAACCATGTACATAAAATAAGCTTTTAAAGTGACATCTACAGATAAAGTTGGAAAATAATAATCATTTACAGTTGAATACCTGATTTTAGATACATTTATATAGAGTTTTAGTTATCGTGGTTGATAATAAAACTGTAAGAAATGTGCACCATCTATCGAAAAGTTAATTAATATTAAAAAGTTCAAAGCTTAAAGTTTATGACTGTGCTGCCATCTAACAAAATGTCTTAAAAAAATATTGTACAGTTAATGATATACATAAACTTTGAAATGGGACATCTACAGATAAAGTTTTAAAAAATAACAATATACAGTTGAATACATGATTTTTAATAAATTCATATAGAGTTTTAGTTATCGTGGTTGATAATAAAACTGTATATTGAACCAAGTTACAAACCATGTACATAAAATAAGCTTTTAAAGTGACATCTACAGATAAACTTGGAAAATAATAATAATTTACAGTTGAATACCTGATTTTAGATACATTTATATAGAGTTTTAGTTATCGTGGTTGACAATAAAACTGTAAGAAATGTGCGCCATCTAACGAAAAACTAAGTAATACTAAAAAGTTCAAAGCTTAAAGTTTATTACTGTGCTGCCATCTAACGAAATGTCTTAAAAAATATAATATACAGTTGAATGACAGATTTTTAAGAAAATTATATACTTAGGTTTTCATTTTATATAGAGATTTAGTTACCGGGGTTACACTGTAGTATGCCCATAGTAAAAACATACGTAATCGTTTATGTTGTTGTAATTTACATGTAAAAAATTTTTCGGCTGGGATCGATTTCGGCTGGCCCAGGACATACGCTTATACACTACTGACTTACCTTTACACAATTTGAACTAAAACTAAAATTTATTTACAAGAAATGCATACACACAAAAATAACTGAACAGCGGTAAAATACATAACTAAACAACAAAAACATATTGACGGCTACAATGTAAAATTCACCTAGATCGTTTTTTCACGCATTCGATCCGATTTTTCATTTCGATTTTTGTCTATGGTTTATTGGTTTCAATAATCACCTCAAACCTAAGAATCGTCTAAAACAATCAATTTTGTAATGTATAATCGTGTAACTTCTTGAAATTGTATTTTTTTTAAAAAGTTTCTTCCGACTCCTGTAAAATTTTATAAGACCTAGTTACACGGAATTGCATTGTAGCCATCGATATGCTGTATATCATATCATTGCAAGTGAATTTAGTGTAGAAGCGTTGAATACATAAATAATTATGTGTAGTAAAATAAAAAGAGAATGGAGAGAATAGATTAGGGTTTACTTTTACAATACATACATAGAATCAATTATTTCCTTGGATGAACATCGATTCATACCGTTTGTTATATCCGAATATTTTTGCACTGAAATAGTATGAAGAATTAAGGAAACGGTTTGCTATAGTGTTATAACCGAGGTTCGTTATATCCGAAGCATTTGCCATATATTTCTCTATTCAAAATCAACGGACTAGTGAAAAAGGTTGTAATAAGCGGAGGTTTTTTATAAACAGGGTTTGTTATACCGAGATTTCACTGTATTTTACATGGTCGTTGCTTAGTCTATTTAAAAAAAAATCCCCATACCAGGGGTGAAAATAGTATTGTCAGATTGAAGTTTTTTGTTTTTTTGTGGGATGGATTTTCTTTCTGGATAATTTCATTTGCTTCATAAATGCGAACTAAATTTAGATTTTTGGCCGATATACTTTTGTTTTACTTCAAGCGATTGATCAATGAATTTTTGATCATAAGTTCTAAGATTATACCTGAATATTAAACGATGTTTTAAGTAAAATGCAATAAACCTCAAATAAAATTTAGGTGGCAATCGTTCATTTTCGTTTTTCAGTTAACTAACAGTCTAAATGCACAATACCATGCTAGAACTGTCTCGTGAATAAATAAAATTGGTAGAGTTATATTTAGTCATCTCGTCCTGTAATCGGAAAATTTTAATAATACATTTTTTACCATCAAATTATGTTTTTCCAACAGCGAGTAAAGAATGACAATATATAAATTATTCAATTAATAGTTGTCACTCGTTTGTCACAAATATAAAATGTCTATAAATAATAATATTTTTCCATCAAATTAGAGAAGGTAATTTATATTTTTCATATTTATAGTTACTCCCCTTACGGTGATGGTAATATAAATGAGTTAGCACCTCATGTGCTTCCCATTGACCATAATATTTATTCATTAATCGACTAACCGTTTTGTGTAAAATTGTTTATTGTGTAACGCTCAATTTTCTTCAAGCCCAATTCGAAATAACATTCAATCCTATACCGTCAGAGATTCGGTAATGTTAAGATTAAGGATTAAATGTTATTTAGAATTTGGCTTGAAGAAATTTAGTAAACGCCGATTAATTAGTTTTGAAGTCTTTTGATCTGTTAACCCACGAACATTATTTATTATTAATTACATTCAAGAAAGCTTTCAGGCTCTAGATTTATGTAATCCGTAATTTAAATTTTGTAAAATATGAATTAATGATTTTTACTCAGACTTTTCACACGCATTCAAATCAACATTGAACAAATTATAATTTTAAAAATTAATGAAAGCTTAAACTTCTCTTCAGTAATAAAGTAAACATAATGTTAATGTTTAAGCGTTCGGGAAAAATATTTTTTTTTAAATGATTAGAAATTTATCTCCAAGAAAAGCGGTAAAATATTTTTCTGAATAAATTATATTTAATTATATGTAATTAGCTAAATCCATAATTAATTACTGTGTTCCTTCTTTCATATCAATTTCATACAATGTTTTTGGGTAGTCTTGGCTTACAAATATTTGTTTAAATTCAATTTTGAACGGGCACATCGATTTCATCTCGAATATTTAGTTAGTGTTGCTACACTATTTATGATTTTATAGCATACCCTTTGTTCTTTAGATAACCCATAAAGTCCATGCTGGTAAACCTGGCGAACATTGGGGCTCTCTTTTGACATCACCATTTTTGGAGATAATTTCGTCTGGAAACAGCTGAGGGCGTAATTGCATTGTTGCGTGGTCTGTAAGCTCAAATTATATGAAGATATCCCTCTCCAACAACTCCAATAACACTCCATTTCCATCTTCGAAAAAGTACGATATAATGACTATCCCGATTAAATAGCCCATTACACTGCCAAATGTAAGGGTGAATTATGTCATGGGTGGATTTTTTTATGTCCAGAACATCGACTGGCTTATTTCTTAAAAAATGAAAATGCGCTTCATCACTCATTATGTTATTCCCATGAAAACCAGAATAATCATTTAAACACTAGAAATTAGTCTACCTTTCCGTAGAACACCCTATGAATATTAAAAAGAAGAACTATTTACGTAATCCATTCAATATTCGTAGCATGCGTATGAAATTAAAGAGTGATGGATATGATTACATTTTGTTTTAATTTATTTCCCCCCTCAAGATATTCTAGAATACAATTTTGTTTTAAATTATTTATTCAAACAGTAAACGTCAATTAAAGAAAGTCATTAAAGTGTTTCGTTGGTACGTGACCCGCCGGAAAATTCAGAATATTTATGTAAAATTATCGCAAAAAATCCTTTAAAGTGGGGATCTAACTGTAAAACTTTGCAAGTTATTACGTTTTGAATTTTTTGAGTAATGTTGGTGACCCTTTTTTACATTTTTCATCATATCTCCCAAGTTATGGGCTCGATTTTAATTCTGTTTGCGGTCTTTGAAAGCTTATGAGTCACTTTATTGGTTAGTTTGCACACTTAGCCAGGTTTTTTAAAGAATGTAAAACACCTCTACTTTTTCAAAAAAATAACTGTAAGTAAAGAAAATGTCCCATTCACATATTTATTTTATTTATTATTATTAATCTACAGCATAATATACACAAATTCACAAAACCTTGTTACTACCTAACTCTTGAAAATACCGCGCAAAAATCACCTAATGATAGTAGGGAAATTAAATAAAAATTACTTGATGTTTAAATTAAAGTCAAAGAGTTATAAAATAATACTCTTTTATTAATAATCAATAAAAACAATTTTTATTACAAATTATTAAACATTTTTTATTAAATGGCATATTCGAAATGCCGTCCACCCTCTTGTAAACAAACAAAGGCTCTCGTGATTACACTTGTTGTTGTCCGATGCAATTATTTAGGGTCGCCTCTTATTTCTGCTAGCGTAAGATTAGGGGGCCTTGGTGGCCAGGCTACAGGACCTACTCTACCGATTCACCGTGGGTAATTTTCATTCAAATTATCACGTATTATCCTTGAAAAATGTGCTGGAGCCCCATCTAATTGCAGCTGCATCCGCCCTTCTCCTTAACAACGGCACTTCTTCCATGAGCAAAGGTAACGTTTTTTCTAAAAATACGTGGTAATTAAGCCTGTTTGGTAACACGTAAGGTGGATAAGTTGATCGTGGATCATTCCCGTCCATACATTTAAAGAAAATTTGGCTCTGGAAAGCTGCCTCCCTTGGAGGTTTCTGCTCTGGTGAAAGTAGCTTCCTCTGTCCACAATATTCTGCTGATAAAATTGACATCACTTCTTTGCTGTGAAATTATCCAGTTACAGAAAACCGATCTGGCATGATGGTCTACATCTCCTAGATGTTGTGCACGACAGAAGTGGTAAGGATGAAGGCCTTCTTTTTTAGGGATTCTCCATATGCTTGTCCTCGACATGCCTACCCTTACCGACAGGAAAGCTCTAAGGACATCAGTTTACTGATGATTCACATTTGGAGCAGGCCGTTGGCAATCATGTCAAGTCATTGTCGAATATAGAATATAATTTATCGCTGTGATAAGCGGTGAAAACCTCAATTACCATCCGTCTAGTAATCATTTTCTACTGGACTAGACCATTGCCAATAATTCTGGCCAATTAAAAAAAAAATGAAAATTTATTGCTTTCATACTTAAAATTAGTCTCAAAGTCGTTGTTGAAATGGATTTTAATAATTTCCTCTAGTGTTAATTTCAATGACCATTGTTTATATTTATTTTATGTTTTGTTAATAATAATAAAAATTACCAGCTACAAAATTTTAGAAATTTTAACAATTCAATTCAAAATTTCGATGACAGGAATATTATCTATCAAAAATTGAGCGGAAACTTATTTATAAATTAAATGTAGAACTGTTGTCACTAATCGGTGTGGATTCCTCAAATTCTTCCACCGATAATCCCAAAATATTCTCTGGAGCTACAAATTCTTCCATGTCTGATAAATCTGTTGATTCCTCATTTATTGAGTTTGTTGTAAAAAAAAGTTTTTTAACGCAGTTTTTAATACAATTCGATGGTACTGTTTGGCCACGAATCTTGGACGTAAATTATAGAATCGAGGACATTTACACTATTCAATGCATCCGCCGGAGTCATCTCACTCTTTCCAATGTTGTCAAATGTAGCCACCAACTTTTTTTGAAAGTTACTTCGGTATAAGCGTTTAAAATTCTTAATTATGTTCTTCTTGATCAAAGGGTTGAATTCTTGAAGTCATTCATGTCTGCAAAAATTTTAATTCCATATTGGTTAGCCTCTTTACGTCTGAATGTGGTACGCTTTATTTTGGTGGGTTAAACTATTTACACATAGGTTTAGAAATAATAATATGACATTTTATTTTATTTTTGTTATTGAACCCCATAAAACGAGACTCTTAGGGTTAGGTTTAGGTATATATTTTTTGTAAATTTTACACCAAATAATTCATTTTTATACATATTTGAAATAAAAAATTAAATTATGTATGAGCAAACGATTTGGAATTAAAGCAAAAAAAAAATCGATGGTTAAATATTTAAACTGCAAAAGATTCTGTTGAGAAAACTAATTAATTTTGAAAAAAAACTATTATTTAAACTTTTAAGACCCTAAAAACATCTCCATCTTATTTTTAAATGTTTAATTGGAAATAGAGCACAAATAATAAGTTGAGTCTAAATATTCTTCTGTAAACATTGATATTTTTTTAAAATAACATCAACAATTGCGGTTTTGACGTTTGATTTTATCTTGCTGAAAGTGGCTGACAATAATTTTAACCTGTGTGAAAGTAATTGTTACAGAATACGATTTAAGAGTGCCAAGATAAATTAACGTGTAAAATTAATCTTTACACATTTACACATTACAATTATTTTTAGAGATTTTTAGAGAATCAGGGTACTGTATGTTATAAATTGTGCACTCGCTTGAGTTCGCAAGGAATATATGTATTCTGTATGTTGTAATGTATTGTTAATTGTGGCGGTGAATGAATTTATGAAATTATTGCAAGTATTTGTGTTTCGAATGAGTGAGCCGCTACAAATGAAAAACTAAGAAACCTAAATTTGCTGTTTATTTTATTTAAACGGCTTTTAAATGTGCTTATTGAAGAAAGAAAATGGAGTATAATGTTGATTAAACCTACTTTTAAATCTGTCTTTGCTTGAGTAAAAGTCGAACAGATGGTCGATTTTATTAAAACTCTTCGGCATTATGTTTACCGGTTCATTGCCACCATAGTTTGTTCTGTATTTATTCAAATGAGGGAACTCATGATCTCTTAAATTTCTACTCGGTGGCCTTTATTTCAGTTGATTCCAGTATGGATGGTGCATCAATTTGATAAAGTAAAATGTTTCCAGCAAACGAACACTTTAAAAGCTCTCGTTTATTTTCCAATGTTGTCATGTGATTGACGCAACGTAAGGTAAAGGTCTTTAATTACGACAATTCCGACTATAAGGCTCTTTAATGAATCGGAAAAATTTAAGAGAGCTTGGCTGGGAAGTTTTGATGCATCCAACGTATATCCCGACCATTTGTTTCACTCTCTACAAAACTTTCTTAATAGTATAAAGTTGACCTCAAAAGAGACCTTTGAAACAACTCACATGATTCAGTTTCTCGCCCAGAAATCGCAGAAGTTGTACAGTGAGGGCTTACTGGTTTTCCAAAAAAAAAATGGTAAAAGGTTATCGATCAAAACGGCACATATTTGGTTTAATAAAGTTCATTTAAAATATTAGAAAAATGTATTTGAATTTTGGTCAAAAAACGCCACAAACTTTTTCCTTGGCCTATTAGTAACCTAAGGCATAAAAATCTATTGCTTATTGATGTATGAAATGTTTATTACAAATTGGAGAGCAGGTGCAGTAGGACATCCCTGTTAAGCGCTTCTAACATTCCCTTGACCGGTTTCGCAACATGAGGCCGGGCATTGCCTTGCTGGCAAGTCACTTTGTCATGTGCATCAATTGTTGATGATAGCGTTCGGCAATGAAGGCTTCAATGGGTTGGGGCAGCTCATAGTACATTACACTCTGGTCCTACCAAATATAGAGCATGAGCTTGGCGCTTTGAATATTCGGCTTTGCGGTCAATGTTTATGATTCGAAATGATAAGATGGAAATAGTTTTTCTTCTGCGTTTATTTAGTTTTTTATTTTATTTATTTATATACATTAATAATTTTAGCACACTCTATTTTGAACATAAGCTCATTCACAGCAAGAAGTGATCAAATATGTAATTAAAAAACTGATGTCAAAATAACTGCAAATCCACACAACTCTCGCCAAGCAAAGGTTCTATCAACCTGATTATTGTTTTATTCGGCATTGCGAACGATTATCAGTGTTGCCAACGCGAATCATCAAGGTTGGCTCATTTTGCAATTGCAAATAATTTAATTAAAATCATTTATAGAATGATTTTTAAAAACAAAGAGTACTTTTGTGTCTTTCAACTTGTAGTACGGCATCCAATAACCTTGATTAATCATTCCAATGGCATTTAAACGTCTGAAAATCATTGATCGAGCGACATGTAATGGTTCTACAAGTTTTTCTTCCGATTGACCCGGCTCTTCATCGAATGAAGCTTCCATTTCTCTTCTTCAAACTTTTTCGGTTAGCCTGGACATTCCTTATCTTCCGTATCAAAATCTGCTCTTTTATAGCATCGAAACCAGTAGTCACATGTTGAAATCGATGGTGTAAAATTACTACAAGCTTCCAACAGTATTCGCTGACTTTCAGCAACTCTTTTCTTGAAATGGAAGTAAAATAGCAAATTTTCGCGCAAATTAAAAAAATGACGTCTTTGATACTTGCAACCGTTTTCCTAGTTCACTTTTTAACCGTTAACAGACCTGCCGGTGAGTTGTGTGATGAAGCAGCATTTTTCGTGCTAGGTGACAATCGGTACAGATGGGCACTTTACTATCAATCATCGAAAGCTTGTTAAGCTGCTTTCTGTTTTTTATTTATATATTTGAATACATAACACAACACACATCAATAACCACTAACC
Organism: Tipula helvola; assembly: GCA_963556165.1. NCBI lineage: Eukaryota > Metazoa > Arthropoda > Insecta > Diptera > Tipulidae > Tipula > Tipula helvola. The sequence goes on from OY744481.1 coordinate 207,539,626, forward strand.
TTTATACTATACATTTCATTCTTGTATTGCAGTCTGTGACCTTCGATATTTGGCCACATTTTCTTATACCCGAACCTCTTAATTTTATCGGGCTTTTTACTTATAAAGCACCTTCCGTAACAGTTTTGTTGAAACTTAACTCATCACATCATTAATAATTTAATTTTGCATTTTTATTTTCACTACGCACTTGTAAACTTAACCCAAATAAAGCTTTCGACTCCACGTATAACCAATCTTATCAATTGTAAAGAACACCAATTCGAATGCATAATTTTTTCTCACCATAATACCTTTAACCAAAATAATTAGCAACCGTTTCTGTTTATAGATTTAACAAATATTTAATTAATTTTTAACTGATTGTAAAATACACCGAAATTGGCATTAATAATAATTAATTATAAATATTAATTAAATCAATACAATACCTGTATAAATAGCACATGATTTACTAAACAAGGCACCTTTTGTCTACCATGGCCCTAAGTAACACCGTAATATTTTGAATTTCTTTTATATTAAAACACAGCTTATTATATACAGTATTAATTACAAATTTATTTATACGACAGACGTTTCGACTTTTTAGTCATTGACAAATACCTCACAAAAAAATAAAAAATCATACCTATTGAGATGACTTGATTGAGATAAAAAGAATTAAAAACATACCTCAATAAATTAGAACAAAATATTAAAAAAAAAATGTTAATGGCTTGGAAAAAATATTTTCCAAAAATTACAAACAAAGTTAAAAACGCGAATGAAAACTAAAACCACGCAATCTTGACCGTATTGAATTTCTTACAATAATGAATGGAAGTAAGCCAACGTTTTTTTGTATAAATGAACAATTTAATCAATTAGAACATTTTTTTGTTAGTATGTATTATATACATATTGTGATTAGTAAAAAATTGTTTTTATTTTATTATTTATTATTTTTTTTGTTTTTGGTCAACCCGATGGACATCATGAATGAATATTTTTCATCACCCGGAATTAACGACCCAAGGTCATGCTTCAAATATATTTTATTTAACGTTTCTTGTGTACTAGAATTATATTTCCAAAATAATAATCGTTTTATGGGAGTACTTATCCCTTAATTATGTTGGGATGTATATTTACTTAGTACATATATGTTAATAATCAAGAGGAACAACCAATGCACATAGGTTTACGGTGAAGCTCCCGAAACCTCGAACTGAAGAAATCAAGCGCGAATTTTTATACAGAACATCAAAAAAGTGGAATTCTCTAATACACTTCAAATTTCCGGAGGAATACAAAATGAATAAATTTAAGGTAGCTATTAATCTTTACTTGCAGGATCGCGCATTGGGTGCAGAAGCTCTGATAGTTACAAGGAGCTACACGGAAAAAAATAATTTCTAATATGAAGAAAAAACGGATTAGTTTAAGAAAATTTGTACATCATTTTTCAGTTATACGAAATTTTTCTCACCACAAACTTTATGTTTCTCAATTTGAAATTTTTCTAACATATTAAAATAATATTTATTTGTTTGATATGAGAAAACTAATTTCTTGTTACAAGAAAACGTGATTACATAGAAGGAATGGTTTTTCTTCATAGTAAATTCTGATTTCTTAAGTTTAACTACATCTGTTTGTTTTTAGAAACCGACTCCTTTGATTGAATACTAAAAATTCTTATGGTGAGAAATTACGTTTCTTTATTTAAGTAGCATTTCCTGTAAATAAATATTTTCTTGCTTAAAAACATATATTTTCTTGAGTAGAGAAAAAAAATTATGAATCTATTGTTTGCGTTTTCTTGTATGCATCGGTTTTCTTGTTCCAGGGAACTTGAATATTCTTCACTGAAGAAACGCTTTTCTTGTGAGAATGCAATATTTCTTTGTTTCAGAAATATTTCTTCAATTTGTCTAATGGTTGTTTAAAATAATACAATTATATGATAATTTATTTTAATGTTTTTTTATTTCACCATCAGATATACATTTATTTATAAATATGTATAGAAAATATTTAAATACAAATTTGATAATTCCGATTATTATTTGTTTCATTGTATGTATTTAATGCAGCTTATAATAGAAGTAGAATACAATTAAAAGGTGTTTAAAATAACAATAATACTAAGAAAATAAAAATAAATGTTCATTAATTTCAGACTTTCAATTTTTGTTTTTAAACTAATAATTTAATTATCAAACATTATTACAAGAAGTAAAAATTTTATAGATTTTAAATAGATAATAACGTATGAGGAATGAAATATGGACAAATGTAAAATGTATTTGTATTTGTATTGTACAACCAAAAATAAAAATTTCCTTGTTTTTAAATAAGGTGGTTCCCGTATATTTTATAAAAAATACATTACAACTGCGTCATTTTACGATTAGTTACAAAAATGTCGTTGTTACAAGTAGATCGTCATAAATTAATTTGTAAATTTTGTCAGGAAAATCCAGACAAAAAAAAGAACGAGATTTTTCACTACTTCAAGGATCTTGGATTCAAAAAATTCTTTATCTACAAAACAATTAAACTGTTTGAGAATAATGAACCTGTGGAAAGAAAACCCGACTCTGGTAAAAAATGTCAACTACAAGGTAGCAAAGTTCGAATGAAATTGAAAGGTGAAACAGTGGGTCGAACTGAAAAATCGTACAGACAACTGGGTAAAAAATATCAAGTTGCCCCAAAAACTATCAAGAAATATTTACAAAGTATGAATATTCAACGCAAACCCAAAAAATCGGCACCAGCAACTACAGACAAACAATTAGCTACAATCAAATCTAGATTAAGAGTGCTTTCCCAAACATATTTCGTTGCTTCTTCAGCTTATAAATGTGTGATGGATGATGAAAGTTATTTCACTGTTGAAGGTAATGAATGGCAGCCAAAATACTACTACGAGTCTCCCGATCACAATGCACCAGAAAAGGAGAAGTTTATTCATAAGACCAAGTTTCCAGGTAAAGTTATGTTGTGGGTGGCTATTAGCGAACGAGGTGTCAGTGACCCAGTATTTTTCAAAAGTGGTTTGGCGGTTAATGCGCAAACATACACAAACAAATGTTTACCTGTGCTTCAGAAATTTATAAATAAATATCATAAAAATGATAAAACGATTTTTTGGCCTGATTTGGCATCCTCACATTATGCTAACGCAACGTTATCTGATTTACGTCAACGCAGAATCGAATTTATACCTAAAGACTATAACCCACCAAATGTTCCACAACTAAGGCCCATTGAAACTTTTTGGGCAAATCTGAAGAGAATGGTATACAGCAATGGATATCGTGCCAAAAATGTTGAATGTCTGATTAGAAAGATAAAAAGAGATTTCAAGAAGATTGATACATCAGGAACGCAGGCGGCAATGAAAAGAGTGCCAGAAAAGATCAGGAAAGCGAATCGATATGGAGCGCAAATTTTTCTGTAAATTTTATCTAAGAATTAAAGTTTTAAATAAATGATGGATTAAAATCATTTGATTAGTAAATAATTTTTTTTTTACTTTTTTTTGTTTGTCCATATTTTATTCCTCATACGTTAAATTTGGTTTAAGTTTTTTTATTACATTTGGAAGTGTAAAACAAATGATTTAAATATGTTAGATAGTTTCCTTTACATGTAATAAATTCATATATGCCTTCTTCTGTGCCAACATATGTAAGTGCTTGATTATTCAAAAACTTTGTACTAGTAAGAAAAATTGTTAGTACTGTTTAGTATGCCAATAATTTTTAGCAGTTTCTTTTTTCTGTAAAATAAAGGAAATAGGATTTTTTAAAGTAATTCTCTTGTATTTAATAACAGTAATACTATACATACTTATGTTTTCAACATCTGAGACATTTGAATATCGATCAAGGCGAGAGAAAATATTAAAAGCATTTTGAAATGTTTCCAGAAATCCTTTTTCTTTTTTCACTTTAGACCACTTTAGAATGGAAACACCACGGTTTAAAAAATCTTAGTTTGTTCACTTTTAGCAAAAGAAAATTATCACAAAATCCCACTTTTAACATCACAATTTTTTACGTTCTTCGCTGTTGAAGGTTCGCGATAGAACGCTTCTTTTTGATTATGAACATCCTTTTGGTATATACGTACAATTATAACAGTTTAACGATAATTTTCTAGTCCCAAGAAAGACTTACTTAGTTGAAATACTTCGTTCTATTGTTATGAGAAACAAACTTTTCATATGATGAAATAATTTCTTGTATTAAAAATATTTTTTCAGATTAAGAAATTTTTGTTCAAATGAAAAATGCGATTTTTAAATAAGATTGTTTAAGAGAAGAAAATGTTTTCTTGTCCTGAGAGACGCAAAATAATAGTTTTCTTGTTAAGAGAATTTATTAAGAAATAGCTTCTTCAAATTGAAGATTTTTTCTCAGTTCAAGAGTAACATAGAAAAATTGGTTGTTTCGAAGAGAGAAGAAACTTTTGTTGTGCCACTTTAAATTATTCCATATTCTGAACCATAATATGTAATATGTTGGCTAATCAAATTTCTAGACACCCAACTTAGGTGTGTATTGTAATTCAATTATTTCAGCTATAACAAAGGATAAAGTTAGCAGAATATGTACAAAACGCCTTAATCTCTCGTTTCATACAATGATTTACTCTCCGCAAATGTTTGCAAACCATAAATAATTAAATTTGAATAAAAAAATAAAAATGTTTTTTCGAAATTTATTTATTTTTTTCAACATACTTATTAAGGAAATGTTGTATTTTTGAATAGAAAATTGGATAATATATTTTGAGAAAAGGTTCTATTTCTAGTTTTAAGAAAAATTCAATATTATCATTAACATTTCAATAGTTTCTTGAATAAAGAAATTGCACAAAAAAAAAAATTGTACACAAAACATCAAGAAAATTTTTAATTTTTAAAATAACCAATTCTAAGAAAATTGAACAATATAGTTGGAGAAAAGGGTCAATTTCTAGTTGCAAGAAAAATTGGAAATAAAACAATAATATTTTTCTCCATTCGTTGTTTTATTTTCTTCAATCAAGAATTTTGAGCAGTTATAGATGCAAGAAACTAAATCTCAAATTACAATTAAGTAACAAATTTTAACTCAAGAAATTTTTTATCATTGCAAGAAACACAAATCTTACATGTAAAAATACTCGAAAGAAACAAGAAAATTAGCTTTTAAATGAAGAAAAAGTACATTTTCTTCAATTAAAAATCCGTTTTCATCATAATAACAAGCCTAGTTTTTTCCGTGAAGGACCGTTAATAAGTCCGCTCTACACCCAATAAAAAAAGTTATAAAAAAAAAACAATAAATAAAAAATAAGTCGCTTGCCAAGCACGGGTATTTGCCAGTTGCGACCGTTTGATATATTTGGTCGTTTCTAAAAAAAAATAATTTTGTCACCCAAAATTCGCCAAACAACTTAAAATCCCTAATTACCTTGGTAAGCGCCTGGTTATATTTAAACCAACTTTGCTCTTATATTTTGTGGTTTGGCTCAGCTTAACCAAAGATTGTTTGATACACTCACAAAAAAATATTTAATTAAATATTTGAAACTACTGTTGCTAACTCGCAACACAAACAAAAACAGATAAAAAATTGTTGTTTGTTTAACTATGGCAACGGCACTACTGAATGAAGATAATTATTTTGCTTTGCTTATTTTAAAGGAAACTTATGCATTTATGCTTTGTGCATTTATCAAACAAGTTTGACAAAAACGACACAAAAATTAAACTTCGCAGCCAATGTTGTTGTTTTATTACAACAGTACTAGCTGCTTATGTGTGGAAGATTATTTTTCCAAAATGTATGTAACCATGTAACAGCCGTCTGTTACACACTTCGGCAAAATTAGACATACCGAAAACTAAAGCCACATCATGATGTTTCGACAATGCAAATTTGAATCAATAATTTCCAATAACCTCGAAAAATCTTAATAACAGGACGTTGTTGCTTGTTGCCTCTTACTGTTCAGAGTTTTTATAGAACCAACAGGAGAATAGAAGAAAATATAAATGAAGCATTACATTGAATCGGATCCAAATTGCAATACGATTTCTGCAAAGGATCCTTCTCGACCTTATTTTAAACAAAACCCCATAATCGATTTTATCATTTTCAAGGTTCCAAATCGCTCATAGAAGGAAGTTACTGAGTGATTTTTTCAAGCTTGAACCGTTTCTTCAGTAAAGCATGAAATTAGCGATATCATCTATTTAAAATGATAATATTTAACAGAATCTCAAATATTAACCGTGGGTCACAATTCATCGTCATTGGTCTAAATTTATATTAGATTCTTACTTATTCGAGGAAGGTTTAGTTCTGAAATAAATAAAATTGTAAACATCAAAAAATAAAATAAATTGTATTTTGCCAATTTTATCAAAAGGTAACTTTCAGTGAGTTTCGAAAAACAATTTTTTTATTTTATTTTGAAAGGTGTAACCTTAATAATACAAATATACATAATATATTATAAGTTCGCACGCTTTTAATTTTATATTTAAAAGCAATGTTCTTTTATTTACTTTTCAAAAAATAAATTTAATTTTGTACAAATTTGCAGCGTTTGTTTGTTGATTCATAAATTTTTACTTTTCAGGTTGGGCAGGTTAATTGTTTCATAAAAATAATATTATGTTTAGACGGTGCTTAAATTAATGTTAATGTACTTTTACAATATTAATTAATTTTTATTGCAAAACTTTTTCTAACCCGTTATCGGAAAATATAATACATATTTTCATCTTTCCATCATTAATTTATACCTATGTCAGCACCAATATGTGTACGATGAATATTTAATATCTCTAAAAAGTTTTCGACTCACATAATAAATCACTTTTCAATTTCATTGACTTTCAGGATAGATAGCTATTTGCAAATATATTCTCATAAACAAAAGGTTTAATTCAACAACTTTTTCAATATTCAAAATTATGATAATCATTGAACTTCAATATTTTTCTTTCCATCCATCGTTGTCGTGCGCACATAAAAAACATAAAAAGCACATAAAAAGCATAAACAAAAAGTAAATAAAATTAAAATTTATCAAATATTTTCATAACACATCATAATTCGTAATGGCAAAAAAAAAAAATTAAAAAAAACAAAATAAAATAAATTGGCTTTATGGCCTAAGTAGTTTTTTATTACTTTTATATTTTATTAAAGCGTTATTTCAATTATTAATGTTATTTATATCAATTTTTCAAACTTCTTTCTCGTTTTAAATATTTTACACACAGATCGAGGAAAAAAGATTGAACAGAATATTCCCTTCAGTTGTTAACAAAATTTATCATGTTTTTGTTTTGCTATTTCTTAATTATTATACGAATACACAAAATTAATCAATTTACCATTAAAAGTAAAAGGAAAGTTTCAAAAACAGTTTAAAAAAGAAAAAATTTACAAGTTAGTTTATCTTATAATTTTAAGATACACATTTTGAAACTTTAACGACGCGACGTATAGATGGATGCAGTACATATGAAAACAGTAAGTGCATCTAGCTCATGCATGTATACGGTCGTACATATGTACATATATTGTGCTTTATATTTTGGAGGAAATTAAAAATTTGATTATTCTCGTAAATTAAATACATATTATTTAGCAATAATGCAATTTCCTGGGATGGTTGGAATGCTAATTATTATTACATACGGTACGAGTACATGAAAAGTATTTTGTAATGTTAGGTACGAGTACAAAAGATGAAATATTTAAATTTTAATAAAAAATGAAATGTATCTTGTTGGTTTTGTACATACAAACATCAAAATATGTTTGCTACACAAAGGTAATTTAAAAGAGTGTTTTTTTTAAAAGTTTTCTATGATAAGAACAACATTTATAATTATAATGCATGATGCATCTCTCTTTTCAATTAACAATTGAATTTCATCATTTTACTAAGGAGTGTACTTTTTATTCTTAACTAGGGGCTCTGCACTGGACCCTTCGACCCCCAACTTCGCGAGTGCATCGCGGCCTAAAGCTGCTTTCATTTAATTTTTCTAATAAGTGTGGACCGATTTCTGCTTTTAATATACTGTTGATCAAATTTCCTTGATAAAGTATCAAGTCGACGGTGTTATTTTGCTTATTATTAGTATGGTCATGCAGTTTTTCAATTTAAGATAAAACACTAATGGAAAATATTACTAAGGTTTGGCCTCGGAGCAATTGTTATGAAAATGTCGGACCAATAAGAAGAATGTCATAGCATCATGGAATTTTTGGTCTTTAAGCAAATAAATAAACGTTTTTCGCTTTGAACCTTGGCATACATGCTCGCAATATACTGCTTGAATAACCGTCGACAGTAATGCAAATGATTCAGTTCAATTTTTCTAATCGATACGCGTCAAATTTTCTCAACAACTAAAACAACTAATAGCTGATTTACATTCAACGACATTCGACGTCCGCAAAAAAGTTGAAACACAACATATGAAAAACAGCAAAGACAAAAAGAGAAAAAATAATCATCTGCTTAAAAAAGTCAATTGAAACTCGAGAAACAAACCCAAAAGTCGTCGTCTGCTTTTTTTTGCAGATGTCGAATTTCATCTTTTTTCTGTAAAATCGCCGATGCGTGAATAAATAACTATAATAAGGTTACATAAACAAAAAAACCAATCATTTGTATTGGTTTATGACATTTTTTGTTTAAATTTATTTTTTAATGTGTAAATAAAATGAATTTTTGATTGGACATCTGCATCTGCGAAAATCTTTGAATGTAAATCAGTCTTAATTCGTTGCACGTTGGAGAATTCAATCGCCCTGTACAGCTATTTCTTTTTTTTCTAATCCGCAGGAAATCTTATTCAAATTGATCACATGTATTCATCTCGTTAGCAGTTTAAAATTCTCGTGGGAATTAAATTTTTTGCAGGTCAGAAGTCACATTTTATCAACAATGTGAATATAACGACACCTTGTTAGACATTAGCTGTGTTTTTTTATATGTCTCGATAGATCTATTCAGATATTTGCAAAAATAAAAAATGGGAAATTGTAGCTACTCCTATCACCACTTAAAAATACTGGCACTCGCAGCACTAAGAATTGTGTTTATTTTGTTTATTTTGACAACGCTACGCCATGTTGTTTTCATTATATTTTGTTATTCCAAAAGTATAAATACATGAGGAAAAGTGCGAATACATTTTATCCATATATAAAAATGAGACGGACACATTAAAACTTTTTTTCTTCTTTCAAAATGCTACTATGATCTTTTAAATGTTGAGCAACTTTTACGAAAAATGATCAACAGGTTCATTTTTCGATTTTTCAATTCTTTTTCGCTAAAAAAAGTTGTGGACTGCGGTAAATAGTATTAAATAACACATTTTTAATATGCATCTTCATAATGGAAGGAAATAATAATAAAATTAATACTTTTATCGTACATATTCTGTCGCGTTATAATTATAATTAATTATTTTATTTTTTTTATTTTTTTATTTGTTTATTATAAATTTTGGGACATTTTATTTTGAGCAGTTAGCTCATTCACAATAAAGTGTCGATGTTCAAGTGACAAAACAATAAATTTCCTGCAAATAAGGCAATATCACATCTTAGCGGCACATTCTTCCAGTGGTACTGTTTCGTTCGTTTCGTTCCAACTGAACCAATTTCCAAATTTCCATCTGGTCGTTCTGATATGGCATCATCAGCATCCGCATCACTGGTAACTAATCTGCATAATTATCACCGCAATATAAACTCGATAGATATCAGGAACAAAAAATAATTAATTAATTTTGAAGAAAAAAAGGAATTCTGTCTGATTCAAAAGTCAAAGCCTACTTTTAAAATAGAGCAACAGATTAAATGTAAATCAGCTACTAGTTTCCTATTGTATGATAGATGTACTAAAAATTGACTTTGGTATGCTTCCATGCTAAAATATAAATTTTTAATTTGTGTCTTTACTCATAAAAGGGAAAATCTGTAGTCTCGATAGCATATCTGGATAAAAAGCAAGATTTTCATGTTCAATTAATAAGTTATGTAATTCAAGGAAATGAATTAAAAACGATAAACTGTTGAATAAAAAGTTATTCTTGATTAAAATAAACTGAATCAATTGCAGTTTAACCACAAAAATAGAGAACATCTGGATGCGATCTATTGAGATCTATCGAGACTTATAAAAAAACATGGCTATTGTCTGATAATGATTTGTCTTTCAAAAAAGCGGCTGCTATCAATAATATGATATTTTTGGCCATATAATTTAAAACTCAGCATAAACTTCCTAAAGTGACTCAGGGATAGTGTGAAATGGTGGTAATTCAATTTTTTCGGCGGCACAACATATACCAATTTACTAATACATTTCAAGAGTTTATTATTTTCGGTAGTCGGGCACGCTATATTAAGTGCATCTATATTAGACATAGACCGCATTAAAAAGATCTTCTAACCGACACTCAGAGAAAAAATATGATTGAGCTAATCATAAAAGTGACCATCATATTTATGATTAGGTGCAATGATTAAGAGAATCATTCCTTGATGTATACAATTATTTATAATGATTTTATCTACAAATAAATAATGCGCGTTATCATGCAAATTACAGATATCGTTATTATGATGGAAAGCATCAACAAACCCTATTTTTGCCTTATATTTTAGTACCGAATGAATTATCTTTAATATGTGATTATCTTTGCTTTTAGTCAATGTGATTATTTAATTTCTTTATACAAAATCAATTTCAAAGCCGTAATAATGATAATTAAAACCTAAATTTTTCAAATGTTGAACACAACTAAAATATCCCGTGTTATATTTCAGTAGCTGTTTAACAAGAACAAATTTAAGAGTACGATCTGGATACCACCCTAAGTGGATTACTGATCCTTTCTTTAGAATAATATTTCCGAACTCTATGAAATTAGTGCGAAACAACTTTTCTTAGCACGTAAATTTATGTTTCTGTGAAATTTCATTTTTAGTTCCGTTAGACTGCCACATACAAAACCACAATTGTGAGCCAAATTCGTTAGTTCGTTACCTAACACAATTCGATTTTTTGATTCTATTGTGTAAATAGTATTAATTTTATTTTTCGATGTACATACGCAATATTTTTTAAACTCTGTTGTAAAGATTTGAATCGACTACCTGAAAACTGTTTTAAAAGACCTATTTTTCCATATCTCTTGGATAGTGTGTTAGAAAGTGATTGATGTTTTGGACGTAAGTGTGATTTACATATTTTAATAAATTCCAAATTATGCTCTTGGACTACAGTTTTCAAATAAAGGTATTCAAATTAATTCTCGTAATGAAATGTATAATTGGCAGGCTGGACAGTTTTGTGGAATCAAGTCACCTAAAAGAATTCCAACAATTTTAGTGAATGTTTTCATTTCACTTGCAGTCATTTTAAATTTTTCTTTACTTGAAATGTCAGAAGCCAATAGTGGTGGCTTATTTACATTGAAATTACCATAATTAAAATTTTGAAGGCGAAAGTTCAATCCTTCAATTGTGAAACCCCTTTTATCAACGACATAATACTTAATTATTACCATAAAATTGTAATGGAAACGCCTTCAAGTAAGTCATGCATGATATATACACTCCAATTCTCGGCCACATAAAGAGTTCTTAATGAATTAAAAACACAGATCTCTTTAATGCCCGTTAGCTTTGGATTATTTAAGTGTACGTCGGAGCGGTAATTTTCTATAGTTTGGATTTGACAATCATCATCGACACACGCATGTTCTTTTGAATGTTTACATAAACGACAATAAAACGTTCCCATAAAGCTCTCTGTGAAGTCTAACACAGAGTTGAGCCCTAGATTGTCTGAGCAAACTGTCTTAGCAAAAATAACCGTAAGAGTGTCGCGTTTTTTTTTCTTTTCGGAAAATAAAAAATTTAAAAATTTTTCAACCAATTTTTGGAGCATAAATTGGGGCTTACGGTTAAGTATTGTTCCATTGTTTACTTTTTATTTCCAGTGATTGGGGTTTATTTTGAAGCGTTCCTTAATTGAATATGCAATTTCGAAAAGGGCACATCTCGAAAATTTTGACAAAACCGTTTTTTCACGTTAATGTGATGGAAATATATCCCCGCACCTATTTTGTTTGAAATAGGCACATCTCTTGTATTAATACTGCTACCAGTGTTGATGTGTATGACAATAATTTCGAAAAGGTCACAACTCTTGGAGATGTGCCCTTTTCGAATTTAATGCATTTTACTAATCGGCGAAGGCGATATATCTCCGTCTCTTGCTGACGTGATTTTGATACATAAAAGTTTCGTAAAGTTTATACAGCACACTAGGTACAATATTATTGCAAATTCTTAATTAACTAAAAAACTGCTATTCAATTTTCAATTTTTTTTTACTTACAATTAAATATAAAAATTCATATTTAATCACAGTTAATTTCAAAATTCATTTCTATTCTTATTTGTATATGATTACACTTAATATGCATTTTTATTGAATAGCATTGATCGTGTGATCTTCTTTCCGAATAACTTCACCAGCTCCTGGCATTTGTGAAAGGTGATTTATTCCAAATTTGACAAATTTAAATCAAAAATTTCTTTTTCTTTTTGTGTTTCTCATTGTTAATAGACTGTTACTCGATTCCAAAAATGTTCGATCGAATTCAGATCAGGTGAGTGCTCTGTTTGAGGTATGGTTGGTCGTTGTTTTGCTGAAAATACAAGCCTACTGGGGACTTTAATTATCCGAACTGCAATGAAACATTCTTCTAACACCTCTAACGAATGAAGGTTTATAAATCTTAATTATTTAGAAGGCATCATTCACAAGCAGTTGCTCGAAATAGTTTGAAAGACTCGAGCCGTTCCTTGTTTATCCAAACATAGTTTTGATGCCGAAAAGGAGGAAAAAAGTACTATGAATTGACAAAATAAAAGCTAATCTGTTTGGTTCTCCAGGTCGGCATTATAAATGATCTCAGCCCAATACAAACTTTCGCCCTAATATACGTGGTAGTGGTCTTTTTCTGGCATGGAACATGACAATTTATTATCCGGAAAATGGAATGCTTGCGGTTGTTTACATTCATATTATTAACTCATCTAATACTTGGTTATACCGAAGAAGATAAACTACTACGCTTGTGTTTTCAGCAAGATAGCGACCTAAAGAATACCTCGAGGTAGCAAAATATTAGTTTAACGATTATGAAATGGGGATCGCGCAATGGCTAAGTCAGTCACCTGATTTGGGGCCCATCATGATTTCCACCGCGAAAGAATTTTTACAGGATATCGTGAATTTGGGATCACGAAACACGATACTTTTTCGCCATCTATTCGATAGCGAGAAAAATTCCGCCAACAAAGATAAGGCGGACAATTTTCCGATTGATTTAATGTTGAGGATTATGATAGGTCACTGGTTTGTTGTATTTTGCGTTAGTTCGATTGAAAAGTGATATATTTTGATTTAAGAAATAGATTGAAAAACGTTAAAAGTATTTAGTTGAACTAAAAAGCTGACATTAAATGAGTGCGTTTATAGCCTTTTCGATAGCGGAATTCATAATAAGAAAGTTGAAGCGGGTCGAAAAGAACACATCGAATGTTTTTAAGACTCGCCCCGGAAATCATGATAGGGACCCTGAATCCGATCCGATTCCCTATTAACAATGAGAAACACAAAAATAAACAGAAATTTTGGAATTTAAATTTGTCGAATTTGGAATAAATGACCGTTCACAAATGCCAGGAGCACACGACCAATGTTATTCAATAAAAACGCATATTAGATCTAATCATGCACAAATAAGAGTAGAAATGAATTTTGAAATTAACTGTGGTATTATTTTGAAAATCACTGTACGTTTATGTTTCAGGAATTTCGAAAAGGGCACATCTCTTATATATAAAATATATAAAAAAATATATAGAATAAAGATTAACATTAAATATTTATATAATTTTCGATTACTTTTTGACCCTACATGTAACCTTAAAATAAATTGTATAAATTTATAACTTTAGAAAATAATTAGTTTTAACTTTAGAAAATAATTAGTTTTCTTCAATTCCTGAAAAATTTAATTTTTCAGACATGTGCCCTTTTCGAAATTGCATATTCAATTTTATTTGCAAGTATTACGTATCAATCACGCCCACGTCGTGTGTACGCTAAGTTTTGATTTTTAGTTTAGTTATGTCGCTTAATTATCCCAATCTAGTCTTGAAATTCATGTTAGTTGATAGGTCGTTATTGAATGTAGCCAGTTTAAACGTCCAAAGTCTAGCCCAAATATTGACGAGATTCATCACATTTTTAATGGCGCTTCAGTGGAGATACTTTGTTTCTCTGAGACCTTTCTAAATCCAAATATCCCTAATTCAGCTTTTGCCATAAAAGGTTTTTTTTTTTTTTTTTATTTTATAAATTTTTTAATTGGGTGCAGAGCGGACTTATTAACGGGTCCTAGCTCCTTGTAACTGTCAGAGCTTCTGCACCCAATGCGCGATCCTGCAAGTAAAGATTAATAGCTACCTTAAATTTATTCATTTTATATTCCTTCGGAAATTTGAAGTATAATAGCGAATTCCACTTTTTTTATGTTCGGTATACCATATAAATTCGCTCTTGATTTCTTCAGTTCGAGGCTTCGGGAGCTTCACCGTAAACCTATGTGCATTGGTTGTTCCTCTTGTTACTCTTGTTGTTGTAACGAATGGTAGTATTTTCTCCGATAGTTCTGCAGAACATTTACCATGTAAGCATCTGTGGAAGACGCAGAGTTCTGCAACATCTCTGCGATTCTGTAAGCTGTCTAGTTCTTGAGTAAGTCTGAGATTCCGTATTATTCTGATAGCGTGGCGTTGAACCCTGTCCAATAAGTGAAGGTTTTCTATATCTGGAGAACTTGATGCGATTTAAAAAACCTTCTGCATCGATTGAGGAACCCCAGTTTTTTTGAAGCTGATTTAGCCAATGCACCAATGTGTTCATGCCATTTGAGTTTGTTACTTATTTGAACATCAAGCAGTCGAATTGAGTCGCAACCCACAAGGATATGGTTTTTTACCACAAATGCTGTCAAAGTCTGAAAGTTTTAAAACTTTTAAAAGTTTGAAAGATTTATAATTTAAAATTTTTAAAATTTTCAAGTTTTAAGTTTGAAAGTTTCAGTTTTAAAATTTCAAAGTTTCAAAGAGTAAAGTTTCAAAGATTTAAAGTTTAAAAATTTTAAAAGTTTTATAAATTTGAAAGTTTTAAAGTTTTAAAATTTTAAAGTTTAAAAGTTTTAAAAGTTTGAAAGTTTTAAAGTTTAAAAATTTGGTGGACATCTGGTGGTCATCGAGTCCAGCCCAAGCAAGATAGGACGGTACCTCCCCTTAATTACGGTGGTTTATGTATGTTTGTAGGTGATCACATTAAGGCTAGATTAGTTACCATACTTTCTTCTATTTCAGAATTGTTAGTATCGGATTTAGAGTCTTTATTTGTCAACGTTTTCATTAATGGTCGTAAAATCTTATTCGGTACCGTCTATAACCCTGCAAAAACTAGTAAGAGGTCGTATGCCCAATTGTAGACTTAGAAAGTTTGTTTAGTTATTTCCCTTGTAGATTCGATGAAATGTATATATCAGGTGACTTCAATTTCGATATACTCCAAAATTCCGGCTTCTCTCGTGATTATTTGAATCTTTTAAATAGTCTTAATTTATCCGTACACAACACTGTGGCGGCGACGTTTTGTTGTCCAACCGCTATCGGTGCCTCTTATTCCCTTATTGACCATATCATCTCTTTTACTAATAACTCTATTTGTTTTTTCAATCAGTTGTCTCTCGTTATGGGATCCCATCATGATCTTTTAGTTTTTTCTGTGAATTGTTACTCTCCACCTAAACCTAATAGTTTTAGCTTTAGAGATTTTGCTAGTATAGATAATTCCCGCCTTTACTTAGTTTGTAACTGAGTTCCTTGGGAGAATACTTTTAGCCTTAGTTCTGCAACTACCCAAGTAGAATTTTTCTACACGTATATTAGTTTGGTCTTTGATAGTTCCGTTCCGCTTAAAAAGGTTACTTTCAAAGCGAAATCTCCGCCTTAGTTGTCTCAGGAAGTTTCGAATGCCATAAATATTAGAGTAAGTAAATATCGTTTATGGAAAAGGTATCCTAATAGACAGTCTCATTTAGATTATAAGCAGGCTTATAATAGAGTTGTAGGGTTAATTCGGATTGCTAAACGTAATTATTTCAAGGACAAGTTAGACTCCTCCCTTCCTCCCAAGGTTTTTTGGCGTAATGTTCGTAATTTAGGCCTAGGCAGATGCAAGAGTAGTTCTAGTGGGGTATTTAAACCCAATGATATCAATAGTTATTTTTGCTCTAGTTTGAACTCGGGCAGTAGTACCGTCGATTTGTTCTCTAATGCGTCCCCTAATTCGTTTTCGTTTTCAAATATTTCTCTCGAGGATATACAGTCTGCCATTTAGAAGGTTAAATCGGAATCTTCTGGTCTGGATAACGCCAATTTAAAATTCGTTAAACGAGTTTTCTCTTTCATCTCAAAATATTTGTTACATATTTTTAATTTTATTCACACATCCTCTTCCTATCCAGATCAGTGGAAGCTAAGTAAAATAATCCCCATCCCAAAAATCAGTAATCCTTCAGAGCTATCCCATTTGCGACTAATTAGCATTTTAAATTCTCTCTCTAAAGCTTTCGAGATAGTTGTTAAAACTCAAATTCAATCGCATCTAAATAGCAATAGTTTAATTAGTTTCTTCCACCCTAATTCCTTTATAAAAGCTTCGATTTTTAGACTAAAGTGGCGACCAGCGAAAAATTATAAACTTAAAAATTAAGAATTAACAAAACTTAAAAATTGCGGTAGTTAGAATTTCTGTATTCTCGCCCAGCGGAAAATTAACATCACTTAACAAATTTAACGAATTTTTGTTAAATTAGATCTGTTACTTAAAAAAAAAATTAAGAATGCCAAATCCAAAAAAACAATCTTTTTCTAGGTTTAACTGACTGGAATTAATTTATTTATTGATTTAACATTTTTCTAATGCATTTTTTTCTAAAGGGTAAAAAATGTGATCATTTTGTGCTCGAAAATTATGTAGCCCCATTTTGTATTGCACGTGAAGAATAACAGTTTGTAATTTAATATATTTTCTTTTCTTTGTATGTTGGTTCCTTTAATAAGTTTATAATTTTTTGCTGGTTCCTGGTTCGAATGCCAAAAAAAATTAAGAAAAATTAGTATCGTTAAAATTCCTTAATTTATAATTTTTCGCTGGTTGAACCTTATGGCTTTGTGTAGTCTAGGTTGCTTTGCCATTATTCATGTCACTTAAGTTTAAACTTTTTCTGTAAAGTTTTAATAAGTGTCAAAACATGCTAAAAATAATTTCATTTAAAATTATAATATTTACAATATATAATTACTATATTAACACCTATTGTAATCCAGAATTGTACATGCTACTTGATGTGTATTATAAATAATTTTATCAAAACAGGGTGGAAAGGCTTCACAAACCTACATAATTTTCAGAGTAATTTTATATTTTTCCCTCAACTATTTACAATTTTCTTGTATAATAAAATATATATTTTTTCCACTAGAAATACTTCAGACGATTTAAAATAAAAAATACCATTTTCAACATGTCATTAAAAATAAAAAAAACGAAAGAAATGAAAATGTGTACATATGTAGGTATATACAGTTCGAAATATGTAGAACAGAAAATATTGTTGTATTTTTAGTATAATTACTATTATTATTTTATTTATAGAAAATCCTGGCATTGGAAGTATTATGGTTAAGTGCCATTTTTATTATTCTCAATTTCATTAGTGGGAGGACACTTTTGCAATTATTTATGTATACATTTCGCCATGTGAGTTATATTTTATCCTATACGCAATATCCAAAATTTTACAAATTATCGAATTTTAAAGTTGAAACAAGAGACGTTAACCTTCCCAATGAACTTTTTAATGTTTGTTGATTTTTATTAAAGGCATGACATTTCTTTATCAAATTCAACAAGAAAAATGAAACTACAGCTGTTTCCGGAGCTTTGAGAAAATGTTTAAATTTGCATACCAAAATTTAATTTTTAATACCAAAAAATCCTATGTAAATATTAAACTGATTTTTTTTATTTTTATTATAATTGAGAAAAATTTAGGAAAAAGAACACAAATAAAAAAACGAATAAGAAGAAAATAAATCTATAAAGAATGTTTAAAGAAAATTTACTCTAAAAGTCATTAATTTACAAGTAGGAGATGTTATTTATCTAATTAAGTATAACAATGAACAAGAAAATAGCCGAATTCCTGTTATATAGTACAACATTAAAATTCAATAATTCAGAAGCTATGAGTTAAGTCAAATTAGGAAAAAAAATCCGAAAAAGCGTGATCGAAAATATAACAATCCATTCATAACTGTTTTTCGAAAAATGGGTCTACAGGACAAGATAGAGCTCTCCTGACATCCACGTCAAATGGGCCACCCCACCTGTCTAAAAATGGGCTAAGCTAAAAAAAAGATCTTTTAGGTCTTAAATTACAGCATGACATGTTTACTTTTATTTGCTTTATGGTTCCTTTAAAATTCCAAATGGTGGCCGAGATATGTCAGTTAGGATACATGAACAATAAAAAAAATATCTTTAATTATTAATAATTTTAAAAGAATCTGAAATAATTCTTTTATATTCTCTGTCTAATAATGAAAATTGTAGTACACGTCAGACAAATTGAAACACCGTATAAAGGAAAAAGAACTAAAAAAATGTGTCAAGTTTTTCTCCAATATTTTCATTATTTCTTGCGAGAAACATGACGTTTTTTAAAGAATTTACTACAGACAAATATTTTAGGTGCTGCAGAACCGAAGATGTAATTTAAAAAAAAAATGAAAAAAATAACAAATTATTCTTCAATCAATAAGCATTTTTTATAGATAAGGTCTTATTTGACAATACTGTAAAAGCATCATTTTTGTATTTGAGGTACATACTTGTAGAAGTTGTAGGTGGTGCATGAGTAAATCTACTGCTGTATAGATTTTGATCTTACATGGTTCTTCTTGCTATAATACATCATTATTGTAACATCAAATTTTTTTTTAGCCCAATTATAAAGTCCTGTTAAGGTCAGAATTGACTCAGTGCTCTGCCACAAGACCGTTTGTCACCGAATTTCTCTTTATTTAGGACTATACTGATCAACAAACAGTTTTCGGGTGGCCCACGTTTTAGCAGTCGAGTGAGTTGCATCTTATCGTTCTTCTCTTGCGCATTTCTCATTTTATATAGAGTCGTCTTGGAATAGAAATTAAATATACTTACTCTTAAATTTTCAAAAGCGAATACTATATGAGGACTTCCAATTCGTAGCTGCAATAACTACTTTGGGCTAAAGTTGCCTTCTGACTGTAATAAAACGTGATAAACGGGATGAAATTTCCCGTCGACTCCATCTTTCTGCATCAAAATTGCTCCAAATCCATTTTCGAAGCAACTGTAGTGCGATTTCATGGACCAAATTTGTGTTGTTTTTATAACTTGGCTATATGTCCATAAATTGTAAAGGTATATGTCTCTAATATGGAAAATATTTTTGAAATTATGAGCCATTCAAAGTTGTAATCCCTAAATCAACCCAAAACTGCATGTATCTCTCAACTCAATCCTAACTTAACCTCTAACCCGATCCCTGACTCAACCCTCAACTTAACCCCAAACTCAACTTCCTACTCAATAATGAAATCAACACGACTCAAAAAATTACATTTGTATATGAATTCAACTCAAACTAACTTCCAACTCAACCCTCAATATAACCCCAAATAAATTCTCAATTTAACCGTGAGCCCTTATTCAACCCAATCTATCGTAACAAGGCCATAGTCTATCCCTAACTCAACTTTAATTCGGGCTGCAACCCAGATCTTTAATCAACCCCAAACTGACTCCCAACTCGACTCGCAAATTAACACGGCCTCAAAAACAACTCAAATTCAATACACAAATAAATCGCCAGTAGGACTGTTCATTAAACCCTAGCCCAACTCAATTCCAACGCAACCCCAACTTAACCCGATAATGGAACCCAATTTAATCCTCAACTCAACCGCAGACTCAACAACCAACTCAATCCTCAAACCATCATATATAAAAAATTAATCTATTAATCCCCAATCCAACTTTAAATAAATTCCAACTCAACCCCAATTTAACCCGTAAATGGAACCAAACTCAACCTTCAACTCAAAAGAATTTTCAACGTACAACTCTTTCCCATGGTCATTAGAAACAGATTGGCGAAAAAACTCCCAATCGAATAGCCTTTCTTAAGATACGGATATAGACAGACATCCAAACAGACGAGCAGGCCTTTTTTTTTTTTGCTTTTTCGGACTAAGGAACTTTCAAAACGTCGAGAAAAATGGTTTTGAACCAACAAACATTTTTTCTCTTTATATTTTACTTATTACTTTTTAGGTGAGATGATTTTGGCTCAATTCGTATGGCATTTACCCGACACTTGATGTACAGTTCGACATCCAAAAGCTTTTCAATTTTCCGCCTTGTCCATAATATAGATTAACAAAAAAAAAAAAAAATCGGACAAACCGTTTTCGAGATACCATGCGAACAGACAGATATCCGAACGGGCGGACATTTTTTTTTTTTTTTTTTGGTTTTTTGGGACTCGGGGGGGGGGGGGGGAATGTTGAGAAAAGGGCTCATGAAGTAAAACATGCTGAATTAAAAATGGTGATTTTTGTATGAGTTTGTACGAACAACTCTTAACTCTTAGGCTGGCGACACACCAAATTAGTCAAACGTTTTTGCTTTGAATAGGCAAGACGATTTGCCTAAGCATAGCCCACATACAATCAAACAAATTGTTTTTAGTCAAATTGTCTCTTGTTGCTTTATAGGTTGGTGTGAATTGGTTTGATAAAATGAATACAAAATGTTGCCAGCAAAATAAGAAAAAATGTTTCCCATCAACAAAATACGATTAAAAAAATATTAAATAAATTAAACAATTTTAATTAAAAATATTAGTTTTGCTAAAAATATTAAATTCCTATTTATTTTGATAATTATTTATCTCTTGCTGTATAAAACAGCGACCACGAAACGACGTCAAACACTGTTTTTTTTTCTTGACTCAAACAGTTTTGTCTTGTTTTGCTTTGTTTTGTTTCAGTGTGAATTAACCTGGCATGGTCGCCTTCAATCATGTTTCATTAGTCAAATTTGACTTAAGACAATTTTGCTTTATTATGTGTGCATGGACCCATAAGGCACAATAGAATGTTTGCCGTTCTATGTTTTATGAAACAAAATGTTTGACGTTTATTTGTTTTGCCTGATTCAATGTGCATAGCGCTATCCAATCGTATATATTTTGACCGCCAGGCGCTTTAAGACAAGAAAAAAACGTTTTGACTAATTCGGTGTGTTTCCAGCCTTACTTCTTTTAATTCATTTTTTCTGAAATAACAAAAGTATTCCTTTTTCATGGTACCCCGTAAATTCTACGAAACACAATTCTACGCAACCACAATTCGTCGCAAACACAATTCATCGCACAAATTCATAATAAAAAGTTGTTCTTATCGTGGGATTTGATTTTGATAGAGTTTCTAAGATTCTTCCGTAACAGTGATTGAATAAACCATTGAAAATCCAAATGAAATTATAAACAATTAGAATTTGTTCTAAAAAATATTGATTTATTTATAACCAAAAAAAAAATGTTAATAACAATTAATGTTACAAAAATAATTCTTTGAGTAATTATTAAACGGGTTGGGTATGTAATCTTGCATTACAAAATTTCGGATACAAAATTTTGCACTACAAAATATTGTAATTACAAAATGTTGCAATTACAAAATGTTGCAACTGCAAAATCTTGCAATTACAAAATTTTGTATAACAAAATAGTGCAATTATTATTCTTTTTAGTGGTGTCATTAATAAATTCTATATAATCCGCTCCTACGTGCGGCACGCAGTGCGACATGTTTGCTTTTCCCGGCTCCTGCGTCCCCCGAAATTCAAATCTAAAGCCCCTCGGGCTAAGCGAGGGGGGTGGGAGCGCAGCGACCTCCCGCGTGCCCGTGAGAGTTACCGAAGCCGTTAGCCTCTACAATTCTAAGTTAAATTAGTTGATGTCATTTTTCTTTAATTTATTTTCCTCAGGATAGAGAAAAAATATACGGAAAGTTGTTATGGAAGATTTTTTATTGCAATATTTTGTAATGCGAGAGTACATACCCATCCTGTTTAATAATTACTCAGAAAATTATTTTTGTAACCATAATTGTTATTAACATTTTTTTTTTGTTTATGAATAAATCAATATTGTTTACGTACATACTTGTTTTTTAATTCACCCGAATTATTTTTGGCGTTATTTTACTTTACGTATACATCGAGAAAATCGGGTTTTGATATTAGGATTGTATCTCAACAGTTTTTCGACACTACAAATAATTTTTCCGGAGAAATTTTGCAATTTTTTTTATTTTTATTTATATAGCGGGGGTTTGGGGGCGGCAGCCCCCATCCTCTAAGGTATACAACGAATTAAAATTACATTAAATAAATTGTTATATTTACAAAAGTTACTGTTTTCAACATTTGTGATACTATCAGAAGAAGCGATAATGGCGAAGAAAACTCTTTGATCTGTGTCTGCAAGGTTGACGAATCAATTATTATTATTTAATACACAATTCTAACGCCAAAAATTATCAAAAAATTTACATTTTACCTAATTTTGAAAAATAAAAAATATAAAAAGTGAAAATTTTCCCGGAAAATGAGGTAATTTTCCGGGAAAAATTGGCTTCCCCTCCTAAAAAGTATAGATACACAATCCTACATTCAAACATTTTCAAAATATATACTCCTTACCTGATTTTCTCGCCAAAAGTAATTCGGGTGAATTGAAAAACAAGTACCTTTTTTACACCAAATTCTATTGTTTATAATTTCATTTGGATTTTCAATTTAAATCATTTCTAACCTTAATTTTGAACTTCATGTATCTTCCATTTCCTAATTCAAATATTTTGTAACAAAATTAAATAATTATTTATTCTGATATTGTTAATAACAAATAAATATAAATTAATAAACAATTATATTATTTATATATTTATTATAATTAAATTGTTTAATTTTTGTAATTTTATTCAATCATTGTTACGGAAAAATCTTACTCAAACAAAATCAAATCCTATAGTAAAAACAGCTCTTTATTATGAATTTTGCGATGAATTGTTGTTTTATGAATTTTCGCGCCACACAGCAATTTTATATGAAGACTTAACAATTCATCGCAAACACTGTTCATCGCAAAGTTTATATGGGAAATCAGTATAAAGCAGTGAAATAGAAAAAAATCTTTTATTTTTTGAAACCGTTATACAAATTAAATTGTTTTTAACAATATGCAGATTTGTTAATAAAAATTAAATAAAATGTCTAATCAAATATTTAAAACAAGTCATATTAATCGTTCGAAATTCAACCTGTACCTATTTATTAATAAAAAATATAAAACAATAATTTGGTTATAATAAATTGTTTAGTTTATAACATTTTAAATGGATTTTAGAACTTTTGGACATTTCCATTGTACAAGAAAAATTATATTGTAACACGGAGTTTAATAATTACTCAAAGAATTATTTTTGTAACCATAATTGTTATTTAGATTTTTTTTTTGTTTATAAATAAATCAATATTTTTAAGTCGCCGAGTTGGTCGACGCCGAGTTGACCGTCGCCGAGTTGGTCGTCGCCGAGTTGATCGTCGTCGAGTTGCTATCGCCGAGTTGGTTGTCACCGAGTTGGTTTCGCCGAGTTGACCATCATCGTAATTTATTATATAGAAAGCTAGCAAAAGTCACCATTGTGAAATTCGTCTGATATTGGTGAGTTTTCACAAGAGAATCCTTGGCATCAATTGCTTTAAAATAGAAAACTGTAATTCAGTATTTTTGCATTCAGGGAGGAGGAGATTACCAAACTAAATCAGACGGTGCACGCACATTTTTTTATTTTTTTTTATTTTTATTTTTCATTTATTTTCCAAAAAAATATAACAAACATACTTATACAGGAAAATATAACACAAGTTAACATAAATTATAATGTCGATTATTATTCGTATTATTCTTCTTCTTTCTTTTAACAAATGATGATACATACATAGAAGAGACAGCGAGAATAGTGGACTTTAACCTCCAGAAAAGAACAAATTAATGAAATTGAAACAATTCACACCTCAACACATATAATTATACAGGGAAAAAAAAACATTATCAAGAAACATTTTTGGAGTCAGATGTTATACAATCCATGTGAAATATCATATTGCTTGCAATATTCAACAAATAAAATAGTTTTAGCTGTTTTTTTGAATTGTTCTGGACTAATGGTAGTTTTATCGATTTGCTTAGATATATTATTATAAAGTAAAATACCCTTATAAATACACTGTTTAAAGCAATATTAAATTTATAGGCAGGAAGACGTTAGGCTAAAGAATGATGATCTACTGACGCGATTAGTTATATCTTGATTAACTATAAGAAAGTTATTACCCCGAATCAGATTTTTGGCAATTTTAAATACTAAAAATATATATTCAAATTCTATAAGCATATTGAGAGGTAATAATTTTGAAGAATATAAAAGTTTAGTTGGATAAGTATTATGTAATCCATTAATTGCTTTCAATGCTTTATTTTGCATTATTGATATTTCATCTATTTTCGATGTTCCCAAAGCTCCCCAAACTGGAAGCAAGTAGGTAATATTTGAATGAATGTAACTATAATAAACATTTTTCTTAACTATGGAGTTTAAATATCGGAACATTGTCTTAGTAAGCCAATAAATGGGGCAAGCTTTGATTTTACGTAATCTGCATGTTCTGGCCAAGATAGATTTTGTGAGATACGTAAACCAAGATAAATGGTCTGTTCCGAACGAAAAATTACTGTATTATTAAAATGTATCGAATTAAAAATACTTAAATTAACAATCGGTAAAAGTGAAAAAATTGAAAAAGTTGATTTATTTTCATTCAATTGTAGAGAGTGTCGCAATAACCAATCACTTACTAAACACATATCTGCTTCCATCTCTTTTTTTAATATTTGATAATCGCGACAATTATATAAAATTATCGTATCGTCAGCAAAACATTGAATTGTGCATTTAAGCGGAAGGTGTAACAAACTATTTATATAGATAAGAAACAATGTTGGGCCTAATATGGAGCCTTGAGGTACGCCATTTCGGCTTTCTAGTTTAGAAGACGTAATACGATTTATTTGGACATAATACTCTCGATGAGTTAGGTAGTCATGAAGCAACTCCAATGCCATTCCATCTATACCGAATATTTTTAATTTTGAGACAAGCACTTGAATGTTGACACAGTCGAAAGCTTTTCGTAAATCTAAAAAAATACATGATGTCTTCTTCCTTTTATTTATTGCGGAGTAGATATATTCGGTTAGGCTTAAAGTTGCAGAGACTGTACTAGTCTGTTTTTGAAAACCATATTGATTTTGTGAATTAGGTTATTATTTTCTAGATGGCTGACTATTCTGTTTAATAATACTCGTTCGAATACTTTCGATAGTGTTGGGAAGTACAGAAATAGGTCTTATATTAGATTTATCATACTTGTCACTTGATTTAGGTATAGGTACAATTTTGGCAATTTTGAAACAACCAGGGAATCTACCATCTTTGAAGCATTTGTTTATTTCATTGACAATGCTGTTAATAATCATAGGCGATGTATTTTTCACAAGCGAAGAAGGTATGCAGTCATAGCCCTTCGCAGACCCGTCATTTAAATTATCAATGATTAGTTGAATTTCGCTCTGATCTGTTAGGTTGAAAACATCTAATTTACAGGCTACCTGAAGTGGTTCATGTAACCTAAATAAAATTATATAAAATTTATTTAGAATATTGGCTACATCTAGTTGGTTTGATATTAAGATTAGTTAATATTTTATAATTATCATAAAAATTGTTTGAGGAAAACTGAGTATGTTTAATCTGCATAATATTGCATCATAATCGAGATAACAAATTTCCTGCTTAGCATCCTCGAACGATGTATTAAAATTAATCAAAATATAGTTGTGGTCAGTTAAATAAGTTTTATCAATTGAAACATTAAAGTTGAGAGAAGAACAATAAAGGTAAAACTTATATTTATCAAAAAAGCAACTCTTTGCTATATATTACCCCAGACCACATACTTATTTGCAAATTTGAGCCGTTTTACCTCTCGTCCCCTTGTCCAACGGTATTTGCCATAATTTTAAGGTGTTTAGGAAATTGACTTTTTTTATTATGTAGCCCCTTGTTTATGGTTCCTCCATATATTTATGGTTCATTTCTGATTTTGAGATTCGAAAAAGATCGATCGCTTGCCTTGTGTGCTGAGTTTGTAGCCTCTTTTTTCTTTTATTATTTTTTTCTCTTTTAGCATATTTTAGAAAATTGTCTAATTTTTTAGTTTGCTCTTTTGAAGCATTGTTAAGATTTTTCCGGAATACATAGTTGTAAAATTTGAGAGGAAGCATATTTTGTCTATTTTATGATTAAGTTTATGGTGTTTGATAATATAACTAATTAAAGTAAGAGAGTTAAATTTAGTCCTGCCAACCCAATCAAGTGAAAAAAAATGAATTTTTGCAAAAGAACAACAAAAATATTTAACAGTTCTTGTTCTATACTCCCCTTGTGGGAGGTACAGCTGCTTTTATAACTAGGCACTTTTATACTTAACTTTTATACTTTTTAACCTTCAAAAAATAAGTGAACCTAATCAAGAGCAAAGGAGTGTAAAAGCTAAAGTTTATTATAAGCTTCCTGCAAAAAATATGGTCTTTAATTTTTGTGAATAAAAGGGTTTAATATAGCCATTAAAACATGTAACTTCGCTCTTGTGAATGCAGAAATTCTGGATTATAGTATAATAAGATAACTTAAACAATAAATTCCCTTGATATCTGCACTCTAAAGTAATGTGATTCGATCCTAGGAATACTATTAATACATTTCACAATAATGTATTTAACTACAGGATCAATCTTGGGTTGATGTTCCCCTCTCAAAGCTTCACTACAATACCCGAACTATTTTTTTTATAGAGTTTAGTATTAATGGTTGAATTACGCCAAAGATGTTTTGTTTCCTCATCAATATGATTGCTACAACGCAGCCTGCACTTTTGGACACAAGACGAACGAGCTCTCCTTTTTAAAGTAAAAAACAAAAATAGATGTAAAGTTAAAAAAGTTTAGAACGATGACTTCTATGTTATTGTTTTAACCGTATTAACGTTTATAATAAACAATAAATCAATATAATTCTTAATATTAAGCAATTGAATCGTTTATTCGAGAAAGGGCTCATGTCCACTTTTTCAAATTATTCAGGAAATAAAAAAAACTATATATTGTCAACAAAAATAAGTTTAGGAGGGAATTTGAGTTCGTTGATGAAAATGTGAGTCGCTATGAAGTGTTAAGCTGAATTTCAAGGTTATTTGTCAATTATTTCAGTTTTTATGCTCATTTTTAAAGCATGGCCATGAGCCCTTTCTAGAATAAACGAATCGTTTATTCTTGAAAGGGCTCATGTCCACTTTTTCAAATTTGTAATTTAGGGCTTTTTGCAAGTCACATATATTTTTTAATATTTATTACGTTTACAGTATCAAATGCTCTTTGAGAAGGTTCTAGAATATGGCCATGAAGTTCTGGATGAAGTTCTGGAATATGGCCATGTATGATGGAACTTGGCTATTTCTAAACCGATTAGGATGAAACTCGACAGATACAATGAAAATGGGATTCTAAAATGATATTTAGACGAAGTTGATGTATGATGGAACTTGGCTATTTATCAATTGATTAGGATGAAATTCGAGAGGTACAATGAAAATGGGATTCTAAAATGATTTTTAGACGAAGTTCTGGAATATGGCCAAGTAGGATGGAACTTGGCTATTTATCAACCGATTAGGATGAAATTCGACAGGTACAATGAAAATGGGATTCTAAAATGATTTTTAGACGAAGTTCTGGAATATGGCCATGTATGATGGAACTTGGCTATTTATCAATTGATTAGCATGAAACTCGAGAGGTACAATGAAAATGGGATTCTAAAATGATCTTTAGACGAAGTTCTGGAATATGGCCAAGTAGGATGGAACTTCGTTATTTCTCAACCGATTAGGATGAAATTTGAAAGGTACAAGGGGAATTGAGATTTAAAAATGATTTATAGATGTAGGTCTGGAATATGGTCAAGTTTCATAATATTTGACCATATTTCAGAACTTCCTCTAAAAATAATTTTAGAATCCTATTTCCATTGTGCATGCTCAATTTCATCAAAATTGGATAATAAATGGGCAAGTTCCTTTCTAATTGGCCATATTCCAGAACTTCCTCTAAAAATCATTTAAGAATCCCATTTCCATCGTACATGCTCAATTTAATCAAAACCGGTTAATAAATGGCTAAGTTCCTTCCTAATTGGCCATATACCAGAACCTCCTCTAAAAATCATTTACGAGTCCCATTTCTATTGTGCATGCTCAATTTCATCAAAATTGGATAATAAATGGCCAAGTTCCTTCCTAATTGGCCATATTCCAGAACTTTATCTAAAAACCATTTTAGAAAGCCATTTCCACCGCCCACGTCAAATGTCATCAAAATCGGTCAAGAAACAGGTAAGTTCCACTTTAATTGGCCACTTTTTAATCTTGTATCACAATCATAGTTTTATAATAATAAATATTGAACAGAAGTTCTCATCTTACCAGTAACAGGAAAAAAAATGTTTTTAACAGACCCGTTATGCCAGTATAATTTGTAGCTCTTATCAATTTTTTTGAGTAGTGAAATTTTTCTTATTGATATTTTGGATAATTATCAATAAATGGAGTCGATTATTGATAAGTTAAAACTTTTGGTGCAACAGAACTACGAAAAACTTATCAAAAACCTCAAACTTGTCGCTTATCAAAATATTACTTATCATTTATCATTTCGCGAATTGGTGCAACATAATTTTGATAAGTGAGTGCTTATTACTTAATATAACTCAATAAAATACTTATCAAATTTAAATTTAGTGCAACAGAAAATTATCAAAAATTATGATAAGTTGATAAGTAATAAGTGATAAGTAGTTGTTGCAATAGGGCCCAGGGCATTACTCTTAAAAAAACCTATATGCATTATGGCACTAAATAAAATAATTAGCGAAACTGAGTTTACTCAAAACTAGGATATATTGCGGTAGATTAGTTTAGTGATTTGTCGCTATATACTACTGTGGCCAAAACGTAAAGCCAGTTTTTATTTATTTCAAAAAATATTTATTTATTCTTCTGTATTTCGTCGCCTTCAAAGTAATCCCCTCCCGACACAATACATTTATGCTAACGTATTTTCGAATTTTCGAAACAAGAATTAAAGTCGCCTTCCGGGGCGCGTAGCGATTCACGTTTTATATCTTCTATCGTTTCAAAATGATTTCCCGCAGTAGTCGTTGTCGTCGGTAGAGTTTCGGGAATAGCCAGAAGTCACACGGTGCTAAATCAGACAAATACGGAGGTTGCGGAACGAAATGGATCGAATTTTTGGCGAAAACGTCACAAGAACGAGCGCAGTGTGAGAAGGTGCAATATCGTGGTGCAAATACCAAGAATTGTCTGCTCACAATTCTGACCTCTTCTTGTGAACAGCGTAACGCAAACGACGCATAACACTCAAATAATACTATTTGTTGATGGTTTGGCCGGGTGGAAGGAATTCTGAATGGACAACACCACGATAATCGATGAAAACTGTCAACATGGCCTTAAACACTTTCACGGCCTTCTTTGAACTGCTTATACCACTTGTAAACATTTATTTATTTATTTAGAAAAAAAAAAGGATAAAGCATAGCTTTTCTATCCATACAATATAATTTTAAAAATATACATATATATGTTACAAAAATTTAAAAAAAAATAAAACAAAATTAAAATTTATTTTGAATAAAATTAAATACTAATTTTTTGAATTTTGCAAAAGGCTTCACTCTTCTAATCTCAATCGGAACCTCATTCCAAATAGTAAATGTATTAAACAAAGGTGAATTATTGTAAATATTTGTACGGTTAACAGGCAGTATTATTCTGCCATTTCGACTGGAACCAATTTTAATTTTATCATATAAATATGAAGGTACCCGATTATTAATGACTTTATATAAATGCAATAATGCTCTGTAAAAAAGAATTGAACCATAGTGCAACCGAAAAATTCTTTAAAATTAGCTGATACGTGATCAAATCTTCTGAGCCCATTAACGTATCTCACGATGTTGTTCAAAGTAACTTGCAGCAAACCACTTGAGGCAGAATCACAACTTAAAAAAAGGAATTCGCAATAAACTACGTGGGGAATTACTAATGATCGTGCTAACAAAGTTCGAACATTTTTAGGGCAAATATTTTTGTGGAGCTTCAAACCATACAAAGTGGAATTGATCTTGCCACAAACATTAACAACTTGTGAATCCCATGTGAATCTGTTGTTTATACAAATTCCTAGATTGTTAACATGATTCTTAAAATTAATTTTCACACTATTGATAAAAATTTCAGGAATCACTGGGAAGTGCTTTTTAGAAATGAAAATTGCTTGTGTTTTTGCAATATTTAGTGAGATTCCATTAGAATTGGACCAATCTAGTATGTATGATAGATCCAGATTGATTTTATTGAAGGTTTCCAAAATATTTTCACTAGTACCACCCAGATAGATTTGACAATCATCAGCATACAAATGGTATTTGGAATATTTTATTACGTGAGGTAAGTCATTTATAAAAAGAGAAAATAGAGTTGGACCGAGTATCGTTCCTTGAAATACACCTGACATTATACGCTCAGGTTCCGATTCTTTTCCATTTATGATGACTTTTTGATATCTGTCTGTTAAATAATTAAACATAAGTTTCAGTGCTGTATTATCAAAATTAAAGAAAAGCATTAACTTCTGTAATAACAAAATATGGTTTAACGAGTCAAATGCTTTTGAGTAATCCAAAAGTATAAGAACAGCAAACGAGTTTATCTTGTCAAGATGACAAGCCAGATCATCGACAACATGAAGAAGGGTCGATGTTGTACTATGGTTATTACGAAATCCGGACTGAAACTGATTTAGATAATTAAATTTAGTTAAGTGCTGGTTGATTTGGTCACGAAGAATGATTTCAAAAATTTTTGATAGAATCGAAACTAAACTAATCGGTCTAAGATTATCCAAAGAATCAATGCCCTTCTTTTTTATAATCGGAATCACTATATTCGTTTTCCAAATATCTGGAAATTCGGAACGCATGATACAGTTATTAATCAGGTAGGTCAAAGGTGATATAACATACGGTAAAATATTCTTAAGAAATTTTAAGTTGATTTTGTCGTGACCTGATGAATTCGATTTAATAAGATAAACAGCTTTGGAAATATCAAATTCACTTATGCAGCTGAAAGAGAGAGATGTGTGATTATCTGTGCACTCAAACTCAGGTAAGGGAATAACAACCGGCAAAATGGGTACGTTGCAGAAATAAGAATTGATGATTGAAGGGTCTAAATCGGTCAAAGAACTAGCTTTACCAGCTCCTAATCCAATATGATTGCAGTTATTCCAAATTCGTTTCATGGTTAATTTACTATTTCCAAAAAAATATTTCTGTTTTGAGATTCTTATCAAGCTAGTTACCCTATTGCGTTCATTACGATATATTACTAAGTCCTTAACATCGGCTGTTCTCCTATACTTAATATAAGCATGATCCCTCGCTAGCATACTTTTAGCAATACTACTATTAAACCATGGAGCAACAGGCTGGCTATTAACTATTTTTTTCGTTGGTACACAATTATTATGAAAATAATATAGGCAATCATAAAAACACTGGAAGGTAAAATTGACATTATTGGACGAGTGCAAAAAGCTCCAGTCAACGTCAGAAAAAAAATTCATAATAATTTCAGCATCCAACTGGCTATAGTCATAGATAAGCCTGTAATCCATTTTAATGCGCTTTGATTTAGCTTTATAAGAGATCGCCAGTAAATCATGGTCGGAAATATCAGGCAACGTATATTGACTAGACGAAAATATCCTAGAGTAATCCGATTCAGGGACAATGAATTGATCGAGCCAAGTACGGTTATGGGTAGGTAAAAATGGAACCGATATTAAATTGTTCGCTTTTAAAAGATTGTAGAACTTATTGGATTGATCAATCATGTTACAATTTATGTCACATCCAATTATGAAATGATTATAGTTTAGAACGTGTGATGATAGAAATTCCTGAAAATCGTCTAAATCGGATTGCGTAGGAGTTGACGGATTGTAGCAAACCACAATCAATATAGTCATAGATGGTAGTATCATTTCAGCCATCAGAACTTCAGTTTTACCATACATAGACGAATGAACGACTTTAACCTTGAAACACTTCTTATAGTAAATGCAAGCACCCCCACCCCTCTTATGAGTTCTGTCAAATCTCAAGATGTTGTAACTATTCAGCCCAACAGATTCATTATTGATTTTACTAGTAAGCCATGTTTCCACGACACCAAACACATCGAAATCTTTGGTATCGATAAATATTCTCAATTTGTCAACATGGCAGAATAAACTACGAGCATTCAAAAATCCAACATTCAGACAAGTACCATTTCGGTTCTTAATCGTAGCATCTTTTGTTGAAGATAAGCATTTCTGCAACGAGTTCAGATTGAGAATAGAATTAGTGAAAAACCTAAAATATAAAAAAACATTTGAGAGTAATACATAAAAATTATAAAAACAACAATTAAATACATAACTGATATTACAATGGCCCGAAGAAGATAATGAATTATGATTATCGTTGTTGTCATTACTGTAATGGTAATGATTCCGTAGCAGAAAATTTTCTTGGCATGTTGGAAAAGTTGGATTGGAATTAAATAGGTTGATTTTTCCTAAACATCCTACTCGTCCAAAGTAAGTTTAAATGAGACGAACGTGAGATTAGTTCTATCTCGCCCCTTAGGAAGCAATAGATGACAATCAACTCCGTCTAGATTATTTAGTTTCGACTTTAAATAATCAACTAGTGCAGCCTCTTCCGTGTGAGGGTTCAGTCTACTCACATATAAGACATCGTTGTCAGGCACATCAACGGATTGTAACGAAGAAGTCGCGGCGCCTATTCCAATGACGTCAGATGTGGCATTGTTATAATCAGTTTGAGAATATTGTGGGTTAGTCGATGAGTTGACAGGAATCTGCATTAAAAACATTCCTTTCCGACAAATCATGGTCCCCGAGGGCTTTCTGCAACATCCTTAGCGTTTCTGCACCCGAAATTTCATTTCGCAAACAAAATTTAATGCAACTTTTCTTTGCTCATTATAATTAGAAATTGTAAAAATCCGAATGCACTTTTAGCGTCGTACAAAACCAAGCGTAAAACAAAAACTGATGAATGTTTTGAAATAAAATTTGTCACAGATGTATATCACAATACTGCACAGTAGTATAAGCATGTTATAAAATAAACGAAAAAGTGAAAACACAACAATATTTTACTTTTTAAATATTAGTTTAGTATTTAAAGAGCACATGTCCTGGACATGAGCCCTTTCTAGAATAAATGGCCTTTTTTTGCAAGGTAGGTTGTTCCATTAACCATATGGTAATGTCGTCTTGCCATAAAACGTATATACATACCTGTCTGTGATACAAAACCGTCATAATACTAATTTTGACAAAAAGTGGACATGAGCCCTTTCTCGAATAAACGATTCAATTATTATTTTATTGCTTCTGTTTGATAGATCATAGATCACAACTGGCCATCTTAACTAAAGTGGAGTCTAAATTGACTATTTCTGGGAAATTTCTGTGTGTTTGTATGTGTGTGTGTGGCTAGCTGTGTGTTCTGTAACTCAAAAACCAACACCTCTAGAATTATGAAGTCTTTGATTTAGATGTTATGTAATGTGGAGATGCGCACCCCCTATATTGGTTACGATCGGATAAGGGAATCTTGGGACTACTAACTTTTTAAAAGTAAAGCGAAAAATGGCAAATGACGTCACCCCTATTACACCAAACTTAGAAATCTGGAAATGTATACATTTATTCTTGAATAAAAAGTGGCATCAACAGAATCGGTTTTCTGTTACTGTTTTTATAGTTTAATTTGTTGGTATAGTCTTCTCCACATTTTAAACAAATAAAATATTATTTGTATACTGTCATTTTCAGTCATCCATTAAGTCGATTTTATTTTGGGAACACATACTGCATAACATTTTGTTGTCAGGATTTGATATTTTAAAGTATGTACGCAAACATTTGACCTTTATTTTTCCATATATTATACATTTTACATAAATATGTATGTATGTAAGCTTGAATGTACATTTTATCGTACCCATATTAATAAATGTGAACATTTAAAAAGCGGCATTTACTGGAGACCTATGTAAGTATGTACAGACGTACGTGTATGTATATTCATTCATTCATTCAACACATTCGATTGTGAAACAGAAAATCAATACAGGGATTTTTAGAGAAAGAAATTTTATCAGATATAGAAGTGTGAACTCATGTGGAAACAATACCGTATCCGGTTTATATTTAGATAAGGCTGGTATTTAATCTTTCACCAAAAAAAAAAATCAAAACTGTTCATAAAAAATTTAGAAAAAAAAATTCCACCACACTTTTCCAAGAAAAGAGGATATTTTACAGCAGATGATGTGGGTTGTGGGTGGCTATAAAACGCCTATTTTCGTTGAGGTCTTTAATGGTTTATACGAATTACAACTTGATAAGAGTATGAATAAGGATATGGAAAATATTTATTTCAATAGTTTCTTTACAACTTTTACAACAAAGTTTTCTTTTTTGTAAATTATGTTTGTTTTGTTGAGCAAAATTTTATTTTATTTTGACGAAGGATTGTTTAATTCTGGTGGACAATTTTGTTTAAACATTTAGATAATACAAGCAGATATCAATATAAATGTAATCTAGTGGGACGTGTTAATATTTATATGTTAACTTTCCGCTTGATTACTATTTTACCTCTTCTTAATGTCATTTATATACCCGTAAGTGTATTATGTATTTGATCTTTACTTTTTTTTAAAACAAAAATTTACATATGTAGGTTTCAACTGGAAACACATTTCGGTCGAAGAAATTTAAAAATTACGGATCACCACTTATTATTAACATTCGTTTTTATTGATTATGAATTCATTATTTAATAATTGAGTGCTAATTGAATTTTTTGGCAAAATCCTAGACTCTATTTTAGGTTCGTTCCGTTGGATTCTTTCTATACTTTCTAATCATACATAAGTATACACCTTTTCTATTTCTACTTAATGTACCATACGGAAAACAATTTTTGACAGCTATGTGATAGTCTACTCTCAAATAAGGACTAGGCGACGGATAATATCATACATTTAGGAATCTTTAAACT
The DNA here is from genome assembly GCA_963556165.1 of Tipula helvola. Lineage (NCBI taxonomy): Eukaryota > Metazoa > Arthropoda > Insecta > Diptera > Tipulidae > Tipula > Tipula helvola. The sequence goes on from OY744481.1 coordinate 207,575,349, forward strand.
TTCATGTTTCATTATAAACAAATATAACAATTTCTTTTGTCATTGGTTTATGAATTGTTTACTTCAACATATTTTGAAATTATCTGCAATCGAAAATTTACAGAATAAATCCAGATATTTCTTCCAGTAAAATAATTATGCTTAATTGATTTTTTTAAATTTAACTTATAAAACGCCTATTGCACAATATCAAAAGGGCTTGACACTATAGTTGAATGTTGTGAAAACTTATTCCCCACATGGACAGAGAAATATACTAATCGATCATTTCGAAGAATGAAAATGCTATGCATTACAAACCGGATGGAATAGTGCGGCTGGGCAATTAAATTTCCTGCGGCTGCAAACATTTTATTTTTTATTATTTTCTTCTTTTGGCATGATCTTTTGTGAATAAATCTTGCTCCAAATAGATGTGCCAGAAGCTAATTAACAAGTAAATAAATATAAAATGAATTTGTTTCCCCGAAAGCGTCTTAGTCAGAAGAAGATCGATAACGAATCGTGCATGCTACTGGTCATGAAGTGCAGAATCTGAATTTTCAATTGAAATTTAAATAGTATCGTTCTTAAAAAATCAACTTAAAACATTATAAACTAAAATTTGATGAAAATTAAAAAAATATAATATTTTGTTGGACCACCTTAAGGAAAATCAAATGAAATATAAGCAACGAATTTCGCGACCTTACATTTTTAACTATGCTGGAAATAATCTGAAAAAATTCCGATCTGAGAAAAATCATCGTAGGATTGATGTCAACAACGCAACACTTGATTAATTTTCAGTTAAATTGCAAACATCAAATAAAATATGACTCATGTGATTCACGGCCTTATAAATGGCCATCAAGGAGATGGTTTGACAAAAAATCTGGAAAAAAAATCTGGGGTACTGGCAATTAATTGACTGGTCTTGGTACCAAACTGCCAACCACGAAAGACTTGCTTAACACTTTCGCGGACATGACGGCAAATGCCGTCAAAAAAATAAACCCTCGTTTAGGACATGACGGTATGTACCGTCATACCGTTTTGTGATCGTCGAAACGAAAAAAAATATTGAACAAAACAAAATTACGAAAAAAGTTCTACAAAAGGGTCCAAATTAAAATTGCAATACATTTTGCTAGGACATAAAAGTGTTATTTTATTGACTGTGCTAACTGTCATGCCCCAAAGCAACTTATTTTCGATGGCGGTATACCGGGTGTTTCTTTTAAACTGAGACGATAAAATATCTCGAAAAATAGCCACTCTACGAAAAAAATGTCCATAATCAAAATTGAATCATACCGTGGGGGAAATACATTAGTGCAAAAAAATAGTCCCCCACCCCCCGCTTTGTAGGTGGGGCGGGGGTAACTTTTAAACTAAGATAGGAAGCCATATTTTTTATTGCAGATACGGATTCTACGACTAAAAGTACGTATGATTTGAATGAAATATTTTGTTCGGTTCATGATAGATGGCGTTGTAATCGACGACATTCAATTTTTTCAATTTCTTCTTCTTAGAACACACGCATTCGATTCTGCAATACGTTTGAAATAAAAAACATCACGTTTTCATTGGAAATACTCAAAATTCGTCATCAAAACAATTTATTCAGTTTTGTAAATCACATTTACCGTTTGTGTTATTTCTTATCTTCATGTTTTTCGTAATTGCAAAATAAACGATAAAATACTTTAGAATGGACCGTTTAACTGTGCCAGAGAAAATTGAAATGGTTCTGGTTTATGGAGAATCTGGCAGAAATCTTGAAAATGCTGTTGCTATTTACGCTCAACGTTTTCCGGATAGGATTCGTTCACGTGCTTCATTTGGCCGTACTATCAAACAATTTATTGCTGATAGAAATGTTCAACCGAAAAAGAGGACCCGTAGAGCAACAGTCACTGGAGAAAATAATGAAATTGCTCTATTAGCTGCAGCGACTCATAATCCTCATGTTAGTAGGTACACGAGAAATAGTTCGCGATTCCGGATTGTCCCTCACCAGTGTTTGGAGAATTTTAAAACGGCACAAGTATCATCCATATCATGTGTCTTTACACAAAGATCTTCATGGCGCTGATTTCCAAAATCGGATAACTTTTTGTCAATGGGCACGTGAACAAATACAACAAAACTCCAATTTTTTTCGTTGCGTAATGTTCTCTGACGAATCGTCTTTTACAAACCATGGAACGGTTAATCGACACAACATGCATTATTGGAGTGTTGAAAATCCACACTGGCTTCGCCAAGTTGAACATCAGCGCCCTTGGACTGTCAACGTGTGGTGTGGAATAATTGGCAACCAACTCATCGGCCCCCACATTATTGAAGGCAACTTGAATGGTCAAATGTACCGAAACTTTTTGGAAAATGAACTGCCAATATTACTTGAAAATTTGAACTTAGAATTGAGACGGAACATGTGGTTTCAAGATGATGGTTGTCCTGCACACTATTCGTTGGTAGCACGTGAGGTACTTGATCGTGATTTCAATGGTCGCTGGATCGGTAGAGCTGGTCCGATAAATTGGCCCGCCAGATCACCAGATCTTACTTCGCCAGATTTCTTTTTGTGGGGCTATCTCAAAGACAAAGTTTACAAACAAGAACCAACAACACGTGAGAACATGATTGAGCGAATCAGAAATGCATGTGCTGAAATTCAACCAAACACACTTCTCAGTTGTGTACAATCATTGGAAATGCGTATTAATAAGTGCATTGAAGTCGCAGGCCACCATTTTGAACACTTATTTTAAGCTAAAATTATTTTATTCACCTGCCATTTACATTAATAAATTGTTTTGATGACGAATTTCGAGTATTTCCAATGAAAACGTGATGTTTTTTATTAAATTGAATTTCGTCGATTACAACGCCATCTATCATGAACCGAACAAAATATTTCATTCAAATCATACGTACTTTTAGTCGTAGAATCCGTATCTGCAATAAAAAATATGGCTTCCTATCTTAGTTTAAAAGTTACCCCTGCACCACCTACAAAGCGGGGGGTGGGGGACTATTTTTTTGCACTAATGTATTTCCCCCGCGGTATGATTAAATTTTGATTATGGACATTTTTTCCGTAGAGTGGCTATTTTTCGAGATATTTGATCGTCTCAGTTTAAAAGAAACACCCGGTATACCGTCATGTCTTAAACGAATTTTTTTTTTTTGACGGCATTTGCCGTCATGTCCTCGAAAGTGTTAATATTCAGTTGAATTGCGAAAATCAAGTAAACTACGATTCAAATGTTTTGCGGCCACTAGTAATTGAGAACTATTGCACCAACTACTTATCACTTATTACTTATCATGATTTTTGATAATTTTCTGTTGTACCAAATTGAAATTTGATAAGTATTACTTCGGTCTAAAAAGACCAAAGTATTGAAATCCTGTTAAAAATGACGAAAAATTTGGTTGGTCCAAAACCACTTTTCTCGACGTTTTGAAAGTCCCTGAGTCTGAAAATGCAAAAAAAAAAAAAAAATGTCCGTCCGTCTGTCTGTGTGTCTGGACCCATGGTATCTCGAGAACGGCTTGTCCGATTTGAATTTTTTTTACGCCAATCTGTTTCTATGGTCAAGGCGGAGATTTGAAAAGCTTTTGGATACTGTACGTCAAAGGGGTGGGGTACCTGCCATACGAATTGACCCAAAATACCTGCTTTTATAAATATTTACGATTTTTTTATACATGTTTATTTGATTATTGAATTGGGCATTGAATTGGGAATTGATTTGAAGGTTAAATTAGGGGTCAATTTGCGCGTTGAGTTGAAGTTGAGTTGGAGTTGATTTGGAGTTGAGTTGGGGTTGGATTTGGATGTAGTGAATAGTTAACAAACTATTTATATGATGGAACTTGCCTATTTATCAACCGATTATTATGAAATTCAATGTGTATGTTACAAATGGGATTCTAAAATGAGTTTTGGATGAAGTTCAGGAATATGGCCAAGTAGGATGGAACTTGCCCATTTCTCAACCGATTACGATGAAATTCGACATTTGTATTTGAAATGGGATTCTAAAATGTTTTTTGGATGAAGTTCTGGAATTTTAAAACGATTTCTGGATGAAGTTCTGGAATATGGCCAAGTATGATGGAACTTGTCTATTTCTCAACCGATTATTATGCAATTTAATTTGTATGTTAGAAATGGGATTCTAAAATGAGTTTTGGATGAAGTTCTGGAATATGGCCAAGTATGTTGGAACTTGCCCATTTCTCAACCGATTATGATAAAATTCGACATGTGTATTCAAATTGGGAATTTGAAATGAGTTTTGGACGAAGTTCAGGAATATGGCCAAGTATGATGGAACTTTGCTATTTCTTAACCGATTATGATGAAATTTGATATGTGTGTTGGAAATATAAAATGATTTTTGGATAAAGCTTTGGAATATGGCTTTGTAGGATGGAATTTAGTTATTCCTTACCCGTTTGTTATGAAATTACTTCGGTTTAAAAAGACCAAAGTATTGAAATCCTGTCAAAAATGAGCAAAAATTTGGTTGGTCCAAAACCACTTTTCTCGACGTTTTGAGTCCGAAAATGCAAAAAAAAAAAAAATGTATCTCGAGAACGGCTTGTCCGATTTGGATTTTTTTTTCGCCAATCTGTTTCTATGGTCAAGGTGGAGATTTGAAAAGCTTTTGGAGACTGTACGTCAAGGGGGTGGGGTACCTGCCATACGAATTGACCCAAAATACCTGTTTTATAAATATTTACGATTTTTTTATATATGCTGGTTTGATTATTGAATGGGGCATTGAATTTGGAATTGATTTGATGACTAAGTTAGGGATCAATTGGCGGGTTGAGTTGAAGTTGAGTTGGAGTTGAGTTGGAGTTGAGTTGGAGTTGAGTTGGGGTAGATAACAAATTGTTTATATGATAGAACTTGCCTATTTATCAACCGATTTTTATGAAATTTGACATGTGTGTTGTAAATGGGATTCTAAAATGATTTTTGGATAAAGTTCTGGAATATGGCCAGTTATACGTTTAGAAATATCAGTATAATTTTGTAAACTACTTTCGATATAAAGTTCTAGAATACGATTTTTCGTGTTAAATTGGATGCTTGTACTCATGTTACTGAAGCTTTTGAGCTGTTTGGCTATTGTTGTATAAGTAAATATATGTTGGTTAAAATAGAAATCAATATGTACTGTCAAAATTATCACACCAACTTTATGACACATGTGAATGCTATCTCCATTGAAGATACCAAAGACCGAAGTTCTGATCACCTCGTGAGGTTTCAGCCCTTTGTATTTTTATTGAGTTATAATAAGTGATAAGCACTCACTTATCAAAATTAAGTTGCACCAATTCGCGAAATGATAAATGATAAGTAATATTTTGATAAGCGATAAGTTTGAGGGTTTTGATAGGTTTCTCGTAGTTCTGTTGCACCAAAAATTTCAACTTATCAATAATCGACTACTTTGATGAAACTTATCCAAAATATCAATAAGAAAAATTTCACTATTCAAATAAATTGATAAGAACTATAAATTGTAGTGGCATGGCGAAGTCTGTTAAAAACGTTTTTTTTATTAAAGTGGAACTTACCTGTTTCTTGACCGATTATGATTAAATTTGACGTGGGCGGTGGAAATGGGTTTCTAAAATGATTTTTCCAATGGAAATGGGATTCTAAGATGATTGTTGTTTAAAGTTCTGGAATATGGCGAATTATGATTTAACTTGACGATATTCCAGATCTTCACCTATCAATCATTTTGGAATCCCAATTCTATTGTACCTGTAGATTTTATTCAGAATCTGTTAATAAACAGGCCATTTCCGTCTCGCTGAGCCATATTTCAACATTTCATCTAAAACTCATTTTAAATCCCATTTTCTTTGTTCCGGTCAATTTTCATCGTAATCGATTGATAAATAGCCAAGTTCCATTCTACATGGCCATATTCCAGAACGGGATCCCCCCGTTATCCATCTTTCCAAAATCCGTTTTGCTAAAATCCGCCGTTTTTTATAAAAATCCACTTTTGGTAAAATCCATTGATGTTGAAATCCATGATTGTTGAAATCCATTTATGACACAATCCACTGTTGTCAAAATCCTTCAGTATAATGTCACTAAACTGATTGTACGGTCATCAATAAAATAAATTTCGTATTTAAATAAATTGTATATTTAGTAAATAATTACATATTTCATTATATCAAAATATACGAATAGTTTATTTTATTTTTATGGATGGAAAACTTATTATTATTAGCAGCTGAATATATTGTAAAAATACATCAAAGAATCGAAAAAATGTTTGTAAGTGGTACAAGCTCTTCACAGAAGGCCAATAAGATGTTAATGATGATGCCCACCCTGGACGCCCTAGCGCGTCAACGACCGATGAAAACGTTAAATCAGTGAACAAAATTATTATGGAGAATCACTATTAGAGAATATGCTGAGGATGTCGGCATATCAGTTGGCTCATGCCATGCAATTTTTTCGGTTGTTTTGGGCATGAAACGTGTGGCAGCGACATCCGTAATCATGCCTCAGCCACCGAATTTTTCTTGTTCTTCGGACTCATATCAGAAGAGATTCGAGGGTTGGAAAAGCATAGGCACAAGTGTATTATATCTGAGAGGGATTACTTTGAAGGGGACAAAGTATATATTGATGAATAAATAAATATTTTCGAGAAAAATAAAAAGTCACCTTTTTTAACAAACCACGTATATGGGTAAAACACGGCATTTAAAAAAAATTGGTTTTCATTGTAATTAATTAATGTTATTTTGTAAAAGTATAAGTATAAAAAAACCTTTTATAGTCATAAAGATTCGGAAATTATTTTCAAATTACTGAACAAATAGCTACATATGCGACAACAGTTATGACAGTGTGGGACTACCAGAAGCAGAAAATCGCTGTAACTGAGCGTAAGATGATAAGAAGAATTCTCGGTCCCATTAAAGAGGGAGCCACGTACAGAATGCGAATGAATCACGAGATCAGAAATGATCTCGATAAAGTCGACATCATAGGATTCATAAAATCGTCAAGGCTGAGATGGCTTGGGCACGTACTACGTTCACAAAATCGGACCACTAAACAGGCCTTGGAGTCGGCACCAGCGAAAGTAGGACCTCGTGGGAGACCACCTACCCGATGGATGGACGACGTTGAGAGGGACCTGTACACACTCGGTCACCGTGTCTGGCGTTCTCTTGTGGCGGATCGGATTATTTGGAGGAGCATCGTTGAGGCGGTTAAATCCCTTCATGGGATGTAGCGCCAGCGGAAGAAGAAGAAGACTACCAGAAGCAGCCACAATAATGGTACAAATTCATCTTTAGCTAAAAACACATCGTTCTTGTTATTTTTGCAAGAATCCATCAAAAAGCCATCGAATCCATCGTTTTTGTTATTTTTTACAAGCGGCTTGTAAAAAATAACAAAAACGATGGATTCGATGGCTTTTTGATGGATTTTGACAAAATGGATTTCGTCAATAATGGATTTTATCATAAATGGATTTTAAAAATGATGGATTTTGTCAAAAGAGGATTATGTCAAAAAGGATCATGACGTAATGGATTTCGTGGGTAACCCTTCCAGAACCTTGTCTACAAATTATTTTAGAATCCCATTTCCATTGTAACTTTCGAGCTTCATCATAATCGGTTGAGAAATAGCAAAGTTCCATCCTACAAGGCCATATTCCAGAAATTCATCTAAAACTCATGCTCAATTTCATCAAAATCGGATAAGAAATAGTCAAGCTCCTTCCTAATTGGAAATATACCAGAACTTCCTCTAAAAATCATTTAAGAATCCTATTTTCATTTCACCTGTCGAGTTTCATCCTAATCGGTTGATAAATAGCCAAGTACCATCCTTCTTGGCCATCTTCCAGAAATTCATCTAAAACTCATTTTAGAATCCCATTTCCATCGTACATGCTCAATTTAATCAAATCCGGATAAGAAATGGCTAAGTTCCTTCCTAATTGGCCATATACCAGAACTTGCTCTAAAAATCATTTAGGAATCCCATTTTCCTTGTACCTATCGAGCTTCATCCTAATCGGTTGAGAAATAACCATGTTCAATCCTACTTCACCATATTTCAGAACTTCATTTAAAAATCATTTTCCCATCCCAATTCCACTGTACCTGTTGAGTTTCAACAAATTCGATTGAGAAATAACCAAGTTCTATCCTACATGGCCATATTCCAGAACTTCATCTAAAAATCAATTTAGAATCCCCTTTCCATTGTACCTGTCGAGTTTCATTCTAATCGGTTGATAAATAGGCAAATTCCATCCTACCTGGCCATATTCCAGAACTTCATTTAAAAATCATTTTACCATACCATTTCCATTGTACCTGTCGAGTGTCAACGTATTGGGTTGAGAAATAGCCAAGTTCCCTCCGTCATGGCCATATTCCAGAACTTCATTTAAAAATCAATTTAGAATCCCATTTTCATTGTACCTGTCGAATTTCGTCCTAATCGGTTGATAAATAGCCAAGTTCCATTCTACTTGGCCATATTCCAGAACTTCATTTAAAAATCATTTTACCATCCCATTTTGCAAACACTATCACATTAATAGTAGTTTTGTATAGATCATTACAACTTATCATAAAAATTTGATAATTTGTCATTTGATAAGTTATGAACATTATTATCATTATCAAAAAACTAACTTATGATAAGTTGATAAGTAATAAGTGATAAGTATGTAATTGGTGCAATAGGGCCCTGGTAATACTAAAAATGTCCAATGTCAAAAATTTGTTGATGGGTCTAACAGAAAATTATCGGGAGATTGCCAGATGCCACTAACGCAGGAATGGATAATACTCAGTTGAATTGCGAAAATCAAATAAACTATACACATATTTTGAATTGGGGAAAATTTTTAATGATCCACAATTTTTTAAATTTGTTGATTATTCATATAAAATGTTTTTACCTGTTCTGAGTCTGCATTTCAAAATTAAATCTTGTTAATTAATTTTATTCAGCATTATAGAGCAATGGGGAGTTATTGATTACAACAGATTGTAATTAAATGTGACATTATATTGTCTGATAGTTGACTTTTTATCGTAATAATTATGTGGTAATAATCTTGGTGGTGAGGTCTAGTTTTCCACTGCACTTTTTTTTTCTATAGGCGTACTGGTATTTTTATTATGCTCACAAATTATTGACTTAGCTGTATTTTTGTTGATTCCAGCAGTTTCTGGTGATGCACTAATTGATTTTCTTTTTCTTACAATTTGATTAACAGTTTCTTTTTACCTAAGGTGGTGCAGTTGTACAGAGGTCTACGACTGGCTCTATGATTACTGGGAAGTAAATTCACCACAGAGTTTTGTACACTTCATGTACTGAATGTTCTCATTTTATTTTAAGTATATGGATGCAATCAATGGCGTTAAATTCCCACTCCACTTTTATTTTGATTTACAAAAAATTTTGGTGTCCTTAATTTTAAAAATGTTATTTATTATGGCACAGATTATTATTTTCTGATCATGTATTTGTTTTAGAATTATAATATTCATTATTATTTATTACTAATCACCACTGTTAACGAGCACACACGAGCATGCACCTTTTCGAGTTATGAAGTTAAGAAATTGAGTGATTTTAGGCTCTTTTCGATAGGTAACCGTTCTACTTAGGTTGGTTTGCTTTGTATGTTATGGGCCTCATTTTCTTCGTATTTTATTGAACCTTTATTTAAAAACAGTTTCAGAGCTTAATATTTAATATTGGCCAAATGCGACACCGAAAAGTGTCATCATTTTTTCTTAAAAAACAGCATGTTTTAAGACTGTCGCCAAATTTATGGATTTCAACTAAAATACTTCTACGTAGATAGGCTCATTATTTCATCTTTTCGTGATCTTTCCAAATTGTTTAGCCGCATTTAATTTAGTCAAAACTTCTAAAGTTACATGCGTTTGAAGCATAGCAAAAATAGGCTTATCCCAGGCAATAAACTTTGTAAAAGCTGTGTTGCTAGTGTTAAATCAATTTTTGGTGAACCAGATATTGCTTCTAACACTAAATTAATTGTATTTGATAAACCATCACAATCTAAGCAATTATGAAGGCTACAAGTGAAGCGCAATCTAAAATAACTGAAACGATCGTAAAAGCTTTTGATGCAGATATCCCATTTTCAAATAATACTGTAACAGGAAGTTTTGAAGAATATAGTCCATCACTAATAAATATTATAAATGCTTTACAAACTAAGTATAATTCTGTTGATACAGTAAATCAAAAAGTTGAACTACTAACGTTGTTACCAACAAACTGGAAGTTTGCAACAGTAAACAAATATTTTAAGTGCGTGCATTATATGTATACTGAAATGAAACAATTAAGAGAGAACCATAGTAAACAACTATTTTAAATAAATTTAACAACTTTTAACAGAAATCATAACATTTTTTTTCTAAATTTTAAGCCCATTTAGTTTTTTAACTACCTTCATTTATCTTTTTTCAAAAACTGAAAAGTGAGTGTTCTTATAATTATTATAATTTATTGTAAGGTTTAAATACTTGAGATTTTCTGCATTAAGCTCACGGTATGATTTTGTTATTCATATTATCAGATCGTAAAATAAAAGAGTACAGAAAATATTTAGATGAGATGAAGCAACTAATTATAGATTACTATTTGGATCAAACTAATTGTTTTATATGCCTCGGCATTAAACACTGTATTTCAGTAACTACGGATAAAACGTCTAATAAAAAAGGATTAGTAAAAAAGAGGTTATTGCTCTATACATTGAAAGATCTGTATAATAATTTCAAAGAGCAATATAAAGATTTCGAAAAATTGCCAAGGTTTTCATTTTTTGCTGCACTGAAACTCCAAGAATGCATTTTTGCTGGAGACTCCTGAACGCATCACATATGTGTGTGCATTGTTCACAAAAATATAAAATTAGAAATCTCTGCAATAAACAACAAAGTTTGTTATAGAGACCTTCTTGATGGTCCAGTATGCAGTATGGATAACCTAAACTGTATGTTACATCGGTGTAAGAACTGTCCTGGAATAAAACGAATAGAACGTTTTTAATAAAAAAAATACTCTATGGCCTGAAGGAAATGTTAGGTATAAAAATTGGAATAAACAAAACGATACTATTGCTACTCTTATAAGTGTCACTGAAGGTACAGACCAGTTTAGAAAAATTGGTGCAATGAAATCTGGGATCTAACTGAACATCATTGTGAAGCAAATGCGCAGAAATTTTATTTAAAGCATTATAAAGATAATTTACTGAGCGATACTTGACATTATCATGATGGATTTTGTTGAAAACTATTCATTTGTAATTCAAAATTCGGTACAGACGTTTTATTATAACAACACTCAAGCGACCATTCCCTCTTTCGCTGTCTATTATAAACATGACAATAATGAAAACATCCAAGAAATAAGTTTCTGCGTCATCAGTGATACTATTATAAATTTCTGCGTTAATGCAATTTAAAAGAAACAAGGCGTTTAGTTTAATTTTTTATTCATGAATTCGTTTATTTTTTAACATGACACACTTGTTTTATGAGCAAAGGACAAACACTCTCTGTTCTTTGTTTCGTAATTTCGTATTACATCGTATTTTTCTTTTACATTTTTTTAACCAATGAACTAATATAAATTCATGGAAGAGAAGGTGGTGCCTGATGAGTGCTCACGACAATATAAAGCTCGTTCGTTTGTGGTGAATTAACTGAATTGATATTGAGTTACTATTCCGATAATTGAGTTATTATTCACATAATTAAGCTACTGAAGTGAATTGGTCGTTCGTTTGCTACAATTCAGTAAAACGTCAAATTGTTAAAAAGTAATTGGGTTGTGTTATAAAATAATTAAAATTTAAAGTTACTCAATCATTTTCTAGGATTAATTATTTTTGTGTGTCACATTACATTTTCTCATTTGCAAATTCTTCGTGATTTCCGAAATTCACATATTCGATCAAATCGTCATCCATTATAACAGAAAAATAATTTAAAATTCTCTAAATATCCTGGCTTCTTCGATGCGTAAAACAAAATAATGTCAAAAAACAACAAAAACAATTATCTGAATTATCTATACAAGCAAAATTATTATTCAGATAAATCAGTAGCTCAATATTTTTAAGTGAAGTGAAGCATACCAAACGAACGGGCAAATCACTTCAGTTAATTCAGTAAATTCAGATAATTCAGTTAATTCACCACAAACGAACGCACTTATTATATTAGCAAATGCTTATTTGCATGAAAAGGATTTTGGTTTGAAAGTTAAGTCCTACAACTTTTTTGCAACTAATCACGGTAAAAGAAAAGTGATGCGCCTTTGCATTAGATCTTCAATAGAAAAACAAATTACAATTCCTTTGGAGATAAGAAATTAAGAGTATAAGGTGATAGAATATATTTTGCTGATCATTTAATAAAAAAATATAAAAAAGTATATTTTTTATTATGTTAATATAGGATCACTATGGATACCAAATAGCGAAATTCAGAAGCATAAGAGAAAGCTCACTAGAAGGATCAGTGCTATTAAAACATTACCAAATACTAGAAAAAATCACAGTTATAAACCTCTTGATGAAAAAAGGTAAAAATTAAACTTACCTCATTCGATTCCAAAAGTGAAATTATACAAATAAATTTATAATAAGTAGGGGGTTGAAGCTTTGAATAAAAAATAATATAATTTTTACTTGACAAAATATTAAATATTCATTATTTTTTTTGGTTATTTCCCAAAATATTCAAGTAACTTTGTGTTCGCTAATTATAATTTATTGAATAAAAAAGAAATTGTTGAGAAAATTTCATTTTTTTATTGTATTATTAAGTTAAAATTGTTAGACCTAAATATCCAAAAAAGTATTGCACGGGGTGTAGTGAGCAGAAAACAAAGAATTTTGGCGACAATCTTAAAACATGCTGTTTTTTAAGAAAAAATGATAACATTTTTTGGAATCTCATTTGGCCAATAATAAATATTATAAGCTTTGGAACTGTTTTAAAAAAAAAATTCAATAAAATACGAAAATAATGAGGCCCATAACATTCAAAACAAACCAACCAAATTAGAATGGTTAACTATCGAAAAGAGCCTAAAATAACTTAAGGGGAACAATTGCTCATCAATGGTAATGTTTGCATTAGACTTATACCAGTCGTGACTGTTTTCAATAAATTTATGTCATGTTTAAGAAATTAAGGCAAACTTATCATTATTTAAACGTTGACTATATTCAGATCTTTTATCAAACCTAATGAATCAAGGATTTTCATAAATGACATTGTCTGTGAGAAAATAAAGGGTCCCTATTTCGTACACCATAAATATGAAGCCTTCACAGATCTAGCTTTAAAAGCTCCTCGTGCTTATAAAATAGATGTAAAAGCAAGTAAATGCGACTTTGTTATTCCAAACCAACATACCTTCATCAATTATTAGCTCGAATGCGCTACTAACATTACCAAGCATAATATTTCTTTAGGCATATGCAGTTGGTCCTGGCACATTCTTGAATATAGTGGAAACCGGCGATCTACCGCTAGTTCTACCTTCTTTTAGCTTGTCCATCTCAAAATCCCCAGATCCCGGTTTTTTGACAATACCGAAATCCGAGATCCCAGGATTGCCTTATTTATAATACCGGAATTGCATTCGCTACGAATCTACGATCAATATATCGACTAAGAAATATTTTATTATAAAGAATAAAGCGCTTTGTGTAAAAAGGGAACCCCCCGGAAATTCAACATACAAAATACAAAAAAAGAAGGAAGTTTACCGCGTTTCATGTATTCTAATGATTCGAAAATAGAAATTGTATGAGCTCAAGATCACGGTAGATTCTCAAATTGGATGAATACACGAAGCTAATTAATATTGCACTCGTAGTTATGAATACACTTTTAGGCATCTCAACTCAAGCGAAGCGCTAGAGCGAGAAAGATGCCTTATATCCCGGCTATTGATGTCTGTTAACAAGTATTAAGTCGAAAAGTACTTATCCGATTTTCATGAAATAAAGACAGACTTATAGACCTTGATCAGATAAGAAAAAAATGGTATGGCTAATACCTTTATGTGGTCGGACTCCAAAGTTATAGACGCGTAAAGATTTCCTTTGCAATACATTCACGTAAAAAACAAAAACAATAAAAGTACATAATAGAATACATACTATATTCAAAATTTTTTTTTGCGTATGAATGAATGAAAAAGATTTTGTTTGAATGTATATAAATTAGTATGCATGCAAGTCCAATTATTATTGTAGGATTGGTGCCTAACGATATATGTAGATATTATATAGACGGCATAGTTGAGATGTCGGTAATGCGATTATATCCTGTAATGGGTTTCCTACTTTTTATTTCTATTTAGCGAGAAATTAGTTAACCCGTCAATTTGACTTGTTTTCGGAAAAATAGGTACACCACATACCGATATTTGAACTTTTGGGGCCTAAAGGAATATATATTAGAATACATATTCACATCATTAAATCTATAAAAGTCAACATAAATTTAAAAAAAAATATGTTAGCATTTTGACCATGGACATAGGCTTAAACTAATTATTATAGAATTAAATATTGGCGGTCCTCTATATTTATATTCATCTCGAACCATATGTTATACGAGTGCTGCTCAATTCATCATCATAATTATTTCAAATTATTGTTATTGGGTCGGTCGTTGACGTTCGAAGAGGAATGACGTGTTTTGTCGTCCTCTTAGCAAATTTAATTTAGTTTAAGTGTTTTTTTTAATCATAAATAAAGTGTATTGTTTTATATTTTGTGTCTATTTAATTAATTAATTAATTGATTAATTAGTGTGGTGCTATTTGTAAAATCAGTGAAAGTTTGTGAATATGGAAAATGCAATCCACCGGGATGCATTTGTCAGGTTATGTTTTTGGATTTATAGCGAAAGAAGTCAAATTTTTTTGATCTATCGCTTAATAATGCATGATTTAATGTTTCTGTAGTCCGTGCATAAAATTTAAATTTCAAATGTTTAATAATTATGTAGATCTAATTAAAATTAAAATCGGGAAAATTGTATAAAAGCAGTTGAATTTCTGTTCATTTCATGCACGGACGCGTCTTATTTTTTTATTGTTACCAATACTTGCACGTATTACTTGATAATATACATATATGGAATGGGAATATTTGTGTGAGTTTTGTAAAGTTTTCTTTTGTGTTCTATGTAGTCATGAACGAGACAACTGTGGTGTTTTTGTTTGCCGACATGAGGTATATCCTTCTCCTTCTCGATCGTGTTTGTGTTGTTATGTGTGAATGGGAAAATTATATAAGTGCGAGCGCGAGGCAAAGAATGCAGGAGAATTAGTATAGTTGGTCCTTCTCTTATCGTAAGAACGTGAACATCACACATGGCATTTGGTTCTTATGATTTTTATATGCGATATGGATGGACATGTATAGCTAAAGGGGAAATTTCGTTTGGTATTGAGTGTACTATGGGCTATCTCATTTACGCAATACCTATTGGAATTTGGTATAGAGTAAAGAGGGAGAAAACCAAAATGGAAAGTATGTACATAGTGACGATCGTTTTTTCTGTCATGACAGTGTCGCGATAGTAATATACGATATATGAATATTTTGTGTTGTCAAAATGTACATAAATTGTAAATTTTTAATGGCATAGGTGATATGGATGGCGGAGATCATTAAAATAGGTGGCTGATACTAATTGAATTTATTATATTAGGGCGTCTCTGAACTAGGGTTATACTATATAAGTTTCTTGAATGAAATTTTAATTTGAAATATAAATAATAATGATGATTACTATCTTAGTAATGACTGATTAATTGATTTAAATTTTCAGCGATATTAATAAACAAGATGATGAATTTAATCAATTATTTATACTATAGCGAATATTAACTGTGCGAATTTTAACATGTATATAAATGCAAATGGGAATGGATTGGAAGGATTTGTTGTGATGAAGGAAATTATCAGATAGGGGAAAACTTACTTTGGGGCTTTTTGCAACAATAACAATAATGCCGTGTATTTCATGCCCTTTGGAAGGGTTTCAAACCAAATTTTGTTGGTAGATAGTTGTGCGGGCAATCATTTTGAAATTTTATTTGTATTTTATTTGTTTTAATTTGTTTTAATTAATTTAATGTCAACTGATGAAATAAAATAAATTAATTTCGTTTTGAATTTTGACCGTAAGTTGTATTTGTATTTTTATAACAAGTGATGCTCCAGTTACCAAAGTAAGTCGGCTTATACATACAGACATAATGTTTTGGTTTTTGCAGCATGATGGTTTAGAGTTTTGATGATGAAGTATATGGAAGTAGTTGTGGTTAAGTCATAAAATGACTGCAGCAAAAGTATGGCTTGTGTCATCTTTCTCCTTATCTAAGTTGTTTGTTTTATTTCGTTTTATCACATTTTTGTTACACTTTCATCACGGGGTGAACTTCTGTAGTTCTGTAGTTTTGGTGGAAGAGTAACGACTGTATTTTTGAGTTGAAATGGAGTCTGATGTAGAGGGGAGCTTTTGAATGGGTGAATGATACTGTTCGGATTTACTATACTAGGTTATATTGGAGCTGCTTTCTATAGGTTTTGAATGTAGTTTGACTTAATGATAATCACCCACATAGAAATAGCAAATAACTGATTAATTTTATTTAGATTTAAATTTTCAGGGATATAATTGACCATGATCATGATGATGAATTTAATTATTAACTTATGCTATAACAATTTTAACAACTAGACCACGAGTATTTCAGAGATGTAATAATTTCTAGTTTATTTTTAATAAGTAGTAGTTAGTGATAATTAACTAATTTCGATCTTGACTTTCAGGAATTTTTGGAGAAACCCAAAGCAGATTACCAGAACTTTAGGCATTCAAATGTCAGGCAGCGGATACTAATTATATCTATTAAAATAATCTGATTCAGCAACTTAAAAAAATTAAGGTTTCAGAGTTCAAATAATTTTTAGTTTATTTTACAATAGTAGTTAGCGATAAATAATTAATTTAAAGCAAATTTTAAATAGTTAATGGGGTTTCACCCTTGTTTGCTGAAAATAACGTAATTTATTTCAGAATATTACACAGTTCCAGAATTAATCATGTTTATTAAATATTTAATTTAACCCTGACTTTCAGAATGAGGTCACATTTTGACACATCTCTACAAGATCAACAAGAAGCTAAAACTAGTAGTTTAGAAATTGTGATGTCCTGTGCTAACTAATTTAATATATTTATTACTAACAAGTTTACTAACTATCGACTGCATAGGTGGCTGAAACCGGGTTGAGTCTCTAATATTAACATTCCTTTCCTATCCCTCGGTTTTGTTTTATGTAAAGGGTGTACGGTGGATCCGGCGTATCCGGGAATCTTGCTGAGGCTTGGTCGTACATCCGTATCAATCAAAAAAATAATTATTTCAAATTATTGTTATTATATTTACTGTCGTATGTACTGTACTATATTATTGTCCTATAGCATATACAAATATATCGATACAATCTTCAAATCAATATTACAGGTTTTGAATAAATAAATAAATATTTGTAATTTTTGTATTTGTTTGTGGGGTAGTTTATAAATAAATTTAGAGAGCATTTTATATTTTTATAAGCAAAAAAGCTTAAAATTTTCTAAATAATGTGTCCCAAAATAAAAATAAAAAAACTTTTAAATAAAAGTCGTTTTTTCGAATCGGGTTAACGAACTTTTGAATTTGAGGTGGAATATCATACCTAAGCCTTAAATGGGTTCATATTGAAAATTTAATATTTTATTTAAATGTTTATTATTCTAGCAGACCTTGATGTATTTATGTAGTTTAATAACATTTTGTTTTAATAAAAGCTATTTTGAATTAAAGGGTAACTACATATATATATGGGTAAATATATCGTTTGTTAATATATTCGCTATCTGTTGTGGGCTCGACGTTCGAGGCATTCCCACCTCGTTCGAAGTTTATTTTTAACGTCTTGCCTTATGTAGTAGCCACTTCGTGGGCATATGATTTGTCTTTCTTCTACGCAATAAGGCTCCCCCGTTATTCTGACCTAGGCACATCAGGGGTCGCAGGTGTGTTCATCATCGTGATCTTTAACTCTTTCACTATGCCGAACAAAAATCTTTATGTTTGTTGTGTAATTTTCTACTTGCTATTATTTTCGATCGAGATGAGAAAATTGCTGTACTGACTGAAGTTTACTCTGGAGCTATGCAATGTTAAGAAACGGTAGATGGGTGATTTTAAATTATATTCCTAATGTACTTATAAATATGTAAAATGTATGTAATTAAATTATATATACAGTATGTACGAGTATATTCTATTTAAGTTGGCAAACGCGAGGCCTAGCCATAATTTTTGCTCTATATGGTTGATTTCGTGAACATATTGAATATAGGCTAGCCTCGTCCATGCCATGAGGATGATAGCCCCAAAATTGTTTGATGTCTACCACTAAACAAGATTAGCTTAAATTAACTTTAAAATTTATTTTTACTACATTTTTATGCGTTATACAATATATTGTATAAGCTAATTCGGTTTACTTAAAATCTATAGCGATAGATTTTTTGTTTCTTTAATAGATAGAGCTAGCTGTAAATTCATTTTTAAGTATAATCACAAAAAACTTAATTTATTACATTAATTTTTTGCTTCATCAAACTTATTTTTATTGTACGAACTCTTCAACAAATAGACAAATATAAAAAACTACGAGTATTTTCTTCTTAAATTGAACTCTCTTTTGCTGTAAGGTATAAAATTTAACAAAAATAAAATTTTTGCTTGTTTTTTGAAGTTATATAAAGTAAAAGAAGAAACTAAACATGAAACTTTAAATTTAGTTTTTATACTATAAGACTTAAACTTTTTCAGTTACTTTTCAATTTTTAACAGGAACAAGAAAATATTATTGTTAGTATTACTGTACATCATACATCTTAAGATGAATCAATAAAATTTATGTGTATTTATGTAGTTATATACCGTGTGTTCATTTGAAAAGTTTCCACCCAAATTATTTCGAAAACCAAGCGTTTACATACAAAAGTTGTAAGATTTTGGGAGGGAAGGAGGATAAGATTATTTATTTTATATTTTAGGGTTTATGTTAAATGTTATTTCAAGGTCAAACTATTTTTTTGAGTATGAACCTGTATTGTTTTAAGCAACTATATGTAAACGATTGAATGTCTTTTATTCGAAATATTTCTTTGTTCGACGTTCATTTTGCAAGATATTTAGTAAATTTAAATTAAATTATAAAGTTGACATTTTGTAGTAAAACACTGCTTCACGAAACACTTTGTATCTCACGTTTCGTTTTCCAAGGTAACATGGACCAATATTGCGGCTCCACGAATTAAAAAAAAAGCGATTATTGTATGAAAAAGAATACATTTTTTATTTCAGAAAATTCGTGAAAAATCGAATTGAAAAAAGTAACAGGTGTTGCAAAAATCACCATTTTTAATTCACTTTTTGTAATTCAGCCTTTTTAAATTCATGTATCCCAATGTTGACAATTGACGATTGGAGCCGTGGTTTTAGACAACATATTTATAGCCACTTCACTTCAAAAAAATTCCGCTATACTCTACATTTACATTCGGCGATTGTAAAAATTCAAAATGCGCCTCTAGCGGAAAAATACATTGGGCCAACATTGAAATGTAACATTTGAATTTATAATAATTTGCTAGTGTAATTGGGTGGTCAAAAATTATCATTGAGAGGTTAAAAATAATCACCTAGGAATACGAAAATCACAATTTAATATCAAATCACAACTTAATTATCAATGTCTGTTTTATCACTATCTATTACAGCATAATCAAAAATGTCAAAAACTGGGTTCGCTCAGTTAAACGATTCGTGACACTCCAATCGTCAATTGGAAAACAAAAAAATGAGATACCTACATAGCAGAGCCATCTAGAGAGTATGGAGCCATGACTATCATGAAGTATTTTTGAGAAGCTTTTTTAATGGTATTAACTTTACACTAATTTCCTTAGGAATCCATAGTAAAATAGTGTTTTCTAGCTCAAGTTTTTCAATGAAAAAATCAGAAATATTATAAATTGTGTATATATAAGTTTTTGATATACATATCTTTAACTTCAATATACAAGAAGGTTGTATTGGTATTAAATAAATATTAATTACAGAAATATTAAATTAAATTATTTCTAAAATACATTTTTCAAGCTTTCATTTTGCAAAACGCATCAAAGTTGGCTCAGTGCCATCTATGTAATGTATATTAACTTAATAACCACACGAATTGTAGTAGGCTTTTATTTTAATTTGGCCAGAATGCTGTTGTTATGATTTTTTTTTTTATATTTTGCACGACAGTTTACATATGTTTAAATTCAAACATTTATGAAAATATTTCAGAAATCATAATTAAGAATTTGTATCGTTTTCATTTAAAAATTTGCCTTAGGAAAAAAGAATGATTTCCCACATGTTTCATATCATGAATTCCACTATAGAAAGGACTGTAAACGCACTCGTTAACGCACTCATTTAATATCGACTGGCTTGAAGTTGTCAGTATATATGACATTACTTTAAGGTTAGTTTCGATTTTCAGATATGGTTTGGGTAATAATTATGATCTCAAGTTCCTTTAATTATTTTTTGGTTTTTTTAAACTATGTTTTGAAAAAAAATGTATAATTTTTCAACCGTTTCAATTTTTGCAACTTATTATTTCGAAACCAACACAATAAACAACTGTCAATCGAAAAATTATCCGCTTTTTTTTGTTGGCGGTACTTTGCTCGCACTTGAGTATTGTTGGCGCAAAGGTGTCGTGTGTATTGATCCCAAAGTTAATTGACATAAAAATCCAAATTTATCATAAAATGAATGTCCCATACATTAAATTTGCTGCTGAAAACAGTGGAGGTTTTATAGTAGAGCCACGCAGATTAACCCTTAAATGACTCACTTAAGAAAATTCACTTAAATGCCACACTGGGGTCATTTAGACCCCAGTATGAAAATTGCCTGTTATTCCTTGAAATTTAGCTTTGACAATTTTTACCAATATAGTTTAAGGCTTACTAAAGGAGATCAAATTATTATATTAATGAAATTTTAATTTTTTGATACCAAAAGAAAAAAGGGTTTTGAAAAAAATAAGCAAATAGCTTGTTTTATATAAATTAACCGTATTTTTTTAATTTTCAATATTTTTAGCTAAAAATTTAGCGGTGTACCCTTGAGATAGTATGTTTTTAGATAAAAGTAAGTCCGACACTGAATCTTTAAAAAAAGGCATTTAATTTGCAATATGAACGTTTAATTTTTTCTTATCGTCGAAGATGGCCGACCACGGCTCTGGCCAGCCGCTTGACGCTCTCCTACATACAAAAGCCGTTGATGCAAAGTACCCTTTTCCATATCTTTCTGGTCTACTTCCATGGCACTCTCTGGAGCACTGCACATCGAAAAGTCTGAATCACTGTATTTACTGTCCTCAAACACGTTATCTTCTTCTCCTGAAGATGCTTCGTCGATGGGTTCACGATGCTAACATCGCTTACTAGCACTTCTCGGACGGTTCTACTCCGCAAATTTTACGCCATCTAATAATACGTAAAAATCAAAAGAAATATGTTAAACTAAACAAATTTTAAGAATGAGCGCAGTCTTACGCACGACCAAAAATAATAAAACAACACAAAAAACGGCAAAAACAACTTTGAAAAATTATTTCGTATACAATACATATATTTTCATTCAATTTTTATCAAATCCGATCACCTAGAGATCTTAGTCATATCACATTTTTCTTGTCTGATCAAGGTATATCAGTCTGACTTTGGTTCTTGAAAATCGGATAAGTACCTTTCGAATTCCTTTGTTTACATTACAGGCAGATATCAACTGCGGGGATATAAGGCATCTCTCTCGCTCTAGGTCTGCTAGAGTTGAGATGCCTAAAAATTATTCCGATTTTCACACAAATATACGTATATGACACATTAGAGTCCGTTGGACCCCACCGTGATTTTGTACATTTCTACACAGCTGCTAGCAGTCAACCGGCTTGCGCTGGGTACGTAAACAGTTAGTGCAATATCTCAACTGTAGCAAGGGAGGGACACGAGATGCATTTCCGGAGGAAACATTTAAATATGTACGATTGAAGAAGGTCTGGGGTCCACTGGACCCATGTGTCATTTAAGGGTTAAGTGAATATTACGTCAAGCAGTGCTATCTTTTTTATAATTTTTTTTAATGGTGTATCGTACCGATCAGCGAAATCATAAGCGAAACTTCTCATTTGATTTTTAGCTAGCTAAATTTTACATCAACTCGTCATGCGAGTTCTACTATGTGCCATAGACTATTTTTTTCGAAAATGAGTTGTGGATGGGTTCTTATAGCATCGACCATGCTTTTGCAGAATCTCTTGTCTAAATTGACCTATCTATAATAATTTCTGTGTGTGGCACAGTGGCTAGCATGCTTGCTAAAATCTTCCGGAGGTCCCTCGGGTTCGATTCCCGGCGCGTGATGAAAATCATTGCAGATTAATTTTGGATCAACGAATTAATCACTCATTAGAATCTGCTTCGCCTGAAGGATCACAAAGCTTGGCATTTTCCACGAGTAGTGTGGCATCCTCTTCGCGTGATGTGGCATGTTCCTCGCGAAACGTGGCACCTGCCTTAAGTTCCGTGTCATCTTCCTCGCGCAATGTTGCCAATCCCTCGCGAGATAAGGGCGGCAAAGTAATGCAGGATGCAGCCAAAATATTTATAAAATATATGCGTTTAAAGCATAATATTACGGCCGATGGCGATGATACGAGTGAGGAAGAGGAGGAGCAATAATAATTAACAATTATTATTTAATAACGTACATAATAAAAAAAAATTTTTTGAATTATGATATAATCTTGCGATAAAAAGCCAAGAAAAGAATGGATTTTTTTTATAGTTAGTTTTAAGTTCATTTGTTTGTTATTAAAATAAAAAATACATTGAAATATTACTTCACCTTGTCTTTTTTTTTACTTCTATATAATGGTGTAAAAGAAAGCTGGCCCAACTCAAAAAATGAAACCCTTCCACTAAAAAAGCAGAATGAGTTTTCCACAATTTGATTCACAAATGATTGCTAAATCGGACGGAGTAATATATTTTAGGTAATTGTAACCAAAAAATTTATTTTGTGTCGGTTTTCTTGAGCAGTATTGATATGTATAAAATTTACATTTGAGCGAGCAATGTATTACGAAATTCTAATGCGGTCTCTTCAACAGTATGCTGAGGATTTAATTGGGTTAATGATGCTGAATGTTAATGCAGTTTCTTCATCGGAATGCTGAATGTTATGTTGTGATGTTTCGTTTTCTAAACGACGCAACTATGTCCATTATGTTTAAACTATAATCCAACTTTCGATTTATGTACTGGTCATGCAAGTTCGTGGGTACGATCATTTTTACGTGGCACCCATCTATGGCACCAATAGCTTTTGAAAATATATTTTTATTCGCTTTGGAGTTAAAATGATTACCAATTTGTTCGTACTCCCCAAATGTCGGCAGTTTTATAATTTTTTTTGGAAATACCGGCGTCACTCTATAGCTTACCCCACATGCGAGCCATTACAAAAAACGCAAAGTTGAAATTTTATGCCATTTCCGAGATTATTTTGCTCAAATACCAATAACATTCGATGGAGTAATCTCACGGATACACGAATGTGTTTTTTAATGAACGCATCGTCGTCGGATGATAGTGTTCGATATAACTCACAGTTATAACATTTGACAAACTTCCTTTCAGGCTGAAATATGCAATATATAACATAACAATAAACCGATCAATTTTAGGTTAGGATTTTTATTAATTGTATTTACCCTGTAGTTTATACGTATTTTTTTTTATTAATAATTTTTCGTAATTGATTATTACATTAATAAATACTGCAATTGCCATATCATCTTCACTTTCAATGTTCATTTTTTGTAAATTGTTTAATTTGTTTAATTTTTGTAAACAAAAGTTGACGTTTAGCCACAGCTTATCTTATTATCCCTTATGCCATCTATGAACCACTGTTCGAACTAATATACAATTTAGAAAAGTCAACAATTTAGTCAAAAAAATCGACGTTAGGCACACAGCATGTTAGGCGAACCCATTGGTAAGCTAACAATTTGTTTGTAAATTTTATTATTACATAAGAAGTTTGAATTTTAGGCATCTCAACGGAAGCAAAGCGCTTGATTGAGAGAGATGCCTTATATCTCCGCTATTGATGTCTGTTAACAAATATTAATTCGAAAAGTGCTTTTCCGATTTTCATGAAACAAAGACAGATTTATAGACCTTGATCAGATAAGAAAAACGTGGTATGGCTAAGATCTTTAGATGGTCGGATTCCAAAGTTATTAATGCGTAACGATTTCCTTTCCGTAAAAAACAAAAACAATAAAAGAATACTATGTTTAAATTTTTTTTTTCCTTTGATGAATGAAAATGATTTTGTTTGAATGTATACATGTACAGTAGTATTATTACGTAATGTAAAAGTTTTGTTTATCCTTCTTTATTGTAAGATTGGTGCCTAATGGTATATTATGTATAATATTATATAGACGGCATTGTTGAGATGCCGGTAATGCGATTACATCCTGTAATGGGTTTTCCTTCTTTTTTTAATACGATATCTAAAGCTGTTAAAAATTGGATTTTCGTTAATTTTGTTTTTGAATTTTTACTCCTCCAATTGTTGCTTATAATATTAGTAACTCGTTTACAATCAGCATTCGTAAATACGTTTAACGACAGTAAAAGGAAATTTTGAGGGATATTATTAGTTTACTAACTTTTTGTTTGAAATCTTCTAAATTGATTATAAACGAACTGGTTTTTCCTGTACTATGTTTTAAAATATTTTCCAAAACTGCTGATAAACCATATGTTGGACCATCTACTGAGCTTATCGGGTCTGTATGGAATGTTCGGTTTATGAATTTTAGGCAATCCGTAAAATTTCGGAATAACCGGGTTATAATTTGTTAGGTTCTATTTTGTATTTACATATATCAATATTTCCGGATTCATTAAAATTGCTTACTTTTGAATTGATTTTAGTTTGAATTGGTTTTGAACTATCTTTAGAAATTTGAATGTATGTGGAATTATCATTAAGATGACTGTTTATTTTATCTAAATTTGTATTATACGCATAATTTATGATATATATTTTAAATAACTGATTTATTATATTTTTGTAAAATGTTTCAAATTCGATTTATATTTTGTAATAGTTATTTACGTCACAAGGGCGGTAAAGAGTTGTTACAGTACGAGTTCGATGTTTATTTTGAACGAGTTCTGTAACGATCATTTAATGTACGTGTCATGTACAACGTTTTATTTCATACTACATGGGACATTAATTCGATTTTTTCATTTAAAATTAAATTTTAAAGTAAAAACATGAGTTTAAAATTTAAAGAAAATCCATTAGTTATTTTTTTGTTTGTTTGGTTTTACAGTCTACTCTACTATAATGGGTGGAGTGAACAAAAAAAAGTAAATACTTTTTTCAGGTTAATACTACCGAATAAGTGAATAAAACTTACTTGCAGATTTTTACCAAGTATCTACTTATTAAACTAAAAATTTTCTAGTACCTACTTAAAACTATGTGAATAAAAGCCATATTCTACTTTCTAATGACAGTTCTCTACTTAAAAAGTCCAAGTAAAGTAAATAACAACTTTTAGTCGACAAAATATTTATTAAGATTTCGATTACATTTAAGAAAAATACAATTTTATCGGCCACGCAAAATTAATTTTTTCCACAATTACAAAAACATTTATCGGTACCAGCGAAAATGTTTAAAAATTATGCGACATATTTTTAAGAGAAGAAGAACATGAAACGCGGGGTGGTATAATAAGAGATAAACAAAAAATTGGAGAAGAAGAGGGAGTTCATGAAACATCAGTTTGCAAAATATTTTCTCAAATGCTAAAAAAGTGATTGCAAAATCACAAGATTTTATTACATTTCCGAAAGTAGATCGTGAAATTATTTCTGCAAAAAAAATTTGGATGGGAAGATTCAAGATTCCCAACGTTATTGAGGCACTAGATTGCACCCATGTTGAGATCTTGAAATCAGTTGAATTTGCTGACGAATACATAAATAGAAAAGGTTTTGCCAGTATCAACGTGCAAGCTACATGCGATGCTACAGAAAAATTTACTAATGTCGATGTTCGGATGTCTGTATCCATAAGTACCAACAATTGAATGTAATTTTATGAAAATCACTGGTTTTATTAGAAAAATGCAATTTTAATAAATAAATTTAAGTTAATATATGAGCCGTTTATTTTGAAACTGGGGCAAGTCCATATTTTGTTGAAACGAGAAAATGAAGGAATAGAGAAACAATAAATGCAAAAACATACGGGATTTTGAATTTTCTTATTTTTTGAACAAGTATTAGGGATTATTTTTTTTAAATTTTGACTATAAATTGTTCACCGTTAGAAAGATTATACTTTTATTTGTCTATTGTTATCATTAACTTAAATTTTTTGAAAAGTGGACTTGCACCACTTTCAAAATTAACGGCTCATATCGTGATCAACAAAATGTATAACTCACTTCAACAAATCAATAACATTTAATATTTTTGTGGTTAGATTTTATAATCGTAACTACTTGAAAAATTTGGAGTAGGATATTGTCAAAAAGTAGATACTTGAAATATT
The DNA here is from genome assembly GCA_963556165.1 of Tipula helvola. Classification (NCBI taxonomy): domain Eukaryota; kingdom Metazoa; phylum Arthropoda; class Insecta; order Diptera; family Tipulidae; genus Tipula; species Tipula helvola. The sequence continues at coordinate 207,602,248 of OY744481.1, forward strand.
TCCCAGTTTGTACTGTAAAGTAAAAGTAAAATGTTATTCACGCTTTTGCAACCAAATGCTTTTACTTGAAAGTAAGTTCTTAGAAGTAAACACTTTTTTTATTCACTCCACCCAATAGCTCGTTTTCCGGACACTTTTGTTCTCTGACGTAATGATTCATTTCCCGGACTGAAATCAATCACGTAAACATTGATTTTCGGTATAGTATGAAATAAAAACATTTTATTTCATACTATACCGAAAATCAATGTTTACGTGATTGATTTCAGTCCGGGAAATGAATTATTACGTCAGAGAACAAAAGTGTCCGGAAAACGAGCTATTACAGTAGAGTAGACTGTAAAACCACAAAAAAAAAATAACTAGGGTAACTTGATAATTTGAAAATCATTTGGATTGATTTTCTCTAAATTTCAAACTCATGTTTTTACTTTAAAATTTAATTTTAAATGAAAAATCGAATTAATGTCCCATATAGTATGAAATAAAACGTTGTACGTTACACATACGTTAAATGATCGTTACAGTACTCGTTCAAAATTCTGGACTCGGCTCCTTCGTCGCCTTGTCCATAAACGTCGAACTCGTACTGTAATAATTCATTTACCGCCCTTGTGACGTAAATAACTATTAATCCTCTCCTTCGTCGCCTCGTCCATAAACGTCGAACTCTTACTGTAACAACTCATTTACCGCCCTTGTGACTTAAATAACTATTTCTATTCTAGACACAGGAATTTTGGTTTCTACGGAAAAAGTTTCAATTTTTTTCGTTTTGTTTTTGATTTGTTTATAAAAAGAAAAATTTTAAAACACATTTAACATCTCAATTGAAATTAATTTTATCATTTTCTTAACAAATTTTGGTTCAGTTTAAAAAATTTTATTTTAAAATTAACTATTTGTATTTCAGGTGAGTTCGAGGTGCGTTTTTTTTTGCTCGTAATTAATACAATATTGTTACGTAATAATGGTAAGCATATCTTTAAATTATATGTAACTATACGCTTAAATTTTAAATAGGTTTAGATTTCTTTAGTTGCAGTTAATTTTGAAAAAGTTGTTGGTATAAGGCCGGGTGGGAATATGTTAATATTATTTGGTTAACAATTAAGTACAAATTATCGTAACGAAAAATTTTTACCTATCAAATTAAATATTACTGTGTGAATTAGTGAAAAATTAAAATTTTGGCGTATTTATAAAAATCATTTTCCTATTTTATCTGTTTTATTATTTTATAAAATGTATAATTTATCAAATGCTTTATTTAGAAATTAGAAAATGCAGAAGGAAACACATCGTGCTTATGCATCAACTTAAAGATAGAACAGCTAAATTCTCGATTCTCAAAATCAATATTTTAGTCTGATTCAGTTTATCGAAATTAACAATTTTTTATAGGTAGGTATACACTACAACCTGAATCGTTTAAGATTAGACAAACATTTCGTTTAAGAAAATTAAGAGAACACACTTGAACTTTGTTCGTTAGTTAGATTCAAGGTAAACAAACAAGTTAGAAAAAAAATATCAGAGAAATATCTGGAACTAGCTCTTCAAATTTGCTTCTACTTCTATTTTTTCGGTGCTAATGTTCGTATTTAAATCATTAACACCGAAAAAAATAAAAAAAAATGAATTTCTGTGAAAATTGCAGTATTCTGCCAAATAGTTCAAAACACTAAAGTTGAATAAAATATGTTTGAAGTTTTTTAGACGAATATTTAAGTTTTGATAGCCAAAAAACTTCTTCTAACGTGTTTATTTAACTTAAATCTAATTAATAATACAAGACTCAAGCGTGTACCTCTTTGCTTTTTCAAAAAACGAAATTTTTTCTAACCTTAAAGGATGAAGTCAACCATAACTCTATTAAAATTTTGATATTCTGAATCTGGGTAATGTTGATTTTGAGAATACATAATTTAGCCGTGTACCTATTCGTTGAATTTGTTGGTGCTACAGTGCTACTTCAAAAATGAACTCACAAAAAACAATAAAAAATATATTATGCACATACATACGAGTATTTAGTTTTACTCATTTTTATGAAATTTTAAAATCGAGAAGAACTGTAAAGTTAAAATCTACCATTTATGGTAGAACTATCAGTAAAAGTGATATGAACGATATAATTCCTTTAAAAAATGCATTATAATCCATTCATTTAAAAACATTTGATGTTTACTTCAAAATACAACTCCCAAGTACGGGACAAACAGAAACTTTTTATTTTTTTATTTTTATAAATCATTACCAATTTTATTAAAACATAGTCAAAAAAAAAAAATTTGTACAAACTATCAAGTTATTGGTAAGATAATTGCACCTATAGTTTCAAAGAAACATGTGTCAGGTACAATGGTTCTCTCTAATAATATTACAATAATTTATAATTTAAGAGCTAAAAGTAAAAGTTATAAAAGTTAACACAATAATAATTTACACTTTTTTTCTTTTTTTTTAAAATTTTACAAGTAAAAGTAATAAAAATAAAATAAAAGACAAAACTATACTAGTACAAAAAATAGATGCTCAATTGCTTTGTTTAGTTTCAACCATATTTTGAGAGCTTTGGAGAAAGCGGAGAAGCTGATGCACCCTCGTATTTCCAACGGTAAGTTGTTAAAGATAATAGGTGAAGCCACACTGAAGAAACGCTTACGAAACTCGAAATTAACGTTGGTGACATACTTTATAAATTTAAAATTTAAACGAAGATTGTAAACCGAAAAATTGACAAAGTTGTTCCCGCTGATGATATAAAAGCCTTAAGACCTTGAAAACTTTAGAAAAAAAGCCTATACTAAATACATACATACAGGATGAGGAAAAAGTATAAAAACCCCTAAAAATCTCGAGGAGTTCGGTCAAAAAATATATTAACAAGGTTAAATCTTAGGTCATTTTCAACAAGGAATTTAATGGTGAGCTTGGATGTGACCTTGAACCTCATCAAGGTCAAGGTCATTTTATTAATGGGAACACCCATTTTTGTACATTGTGAGGAACAAATAGTAGAAATCACGCGGAGTTCGGTAAAAAGAAAAAAGAAAAGGTTTAAATCTTAAGTAATTTTCAACAGGGAATTCAATGCTTACCTTGGATGTGACCTTGAACCTCATATTCAAGGTCATTTTGAGGTCAAGGTCATTTTATAAATGGAAACCCCTATTTTTGACATCGGATTCGAAAAGCGAGGGACATCTTAGATCCGAATATGTATTTGCTACGTGCTCGTAAGGTCACCTGAAGGAATATATTTGAATTATAATGCTTATGATTTGTTATGAAAAATAAAAAAAAAATAAAAATAAATTTTTCATTTTTAAAATTTATATTTTTTTAATTCGATCGGAAGATGGTATATTTGGACGTAAAATTTCGGACTCTTTTCGAATCCGATGTCAAAGAGGGGTTTCCATTTAAAAAAACAACATTGAATCCCTTGTTGAAAAATACCTAAGATCTAACCTTCGTAATTTTTTTTTTACTGAACTTCGCGAGATTTCTTGGGGTTTCCATACTTTTTCCTCACCCTGTATGTACATAATATAGTTTTTATTCTTTTTTGAGATAGAAAAAAAAATAAATAAAAAAATTAAAGACGGAGCAAAGTTAAATAACGTAAACAATTTTTTTCAGTTTTTGAACTTTACTCCTTTAGAATCGATTTTCATTTATAGCCCGCAATACACAAATTAGATTGGAAGCAAATGAAATTATGTGAAATTATCTTTAGTTTGTGGCGTAGTGGTAATATTGTGGAGCAGCGTGTAAAGGTATAAGGTTCGATTCTGCTCAAAGCTTTTGGAGTTTTTCTTTTCAATTTTATTTTTTTGCTAATTATTTATGTAATTGGTTTTACTTTTGCGGTTGCACAAACTAAATAACTTTAATTTATAGTAATAAAAGCTTATTTTAAAACACAAATAAAGAAACAAAATCATTGAGCTAAATGTCAAATTGTTTTTTTTGATGTTTGGCCACCTTTGGCTCTAGTTCTTGAATGGCCCGCCAGATGTCAGCCACTCCGCCAAATTTTCTTACGTTGGATATGGCTTAGTAGTAACGTATTGGACAACACCGGCTAAGGTTTAAGGTTCGATTGTGCTCAAATCAAAGCATTTTAGTTTTGTTTTTCAATTTATTTAATTTTTTTAAAGAAAATTATAGTTCCCGCTGTTTATCGGTCTGTAAAGTTTTTTGTGTACACATGTAAAATCATGCTTGAAACCCTTATTCTTGGGTTTAAGGTCTATTTAAGGTACAATAATCCTTAAAAGCCTTTAATTTCGAGCTACTCCTCCGGCCACTGGACATCACCATTATGTATAAATTGTAGTCATCCTACGACATGCTGTACCCCCTAGTAAATAAATATGAATAAAAGTATATACATGGTTTCAATATTATAAGTGAATGGGGCAAAGGCAAATCGTCACAAAATGCGCGTGCTTCTATAACTTTGCGGTTGTATGAATAGCTTCGTTGGTTCAACAATGAATCAAGTTGTTGATTGAATCAGGAAATAGTCAAAATTTTAATTAATTAAATCTTTAACAAAATTCTCGTTTATTGATAAAATTTATTTTATAGTTTTTGGTTCTTTTATGTTGTTCACTCTTTCAGAGCATTCACGATGAAAAAACTCTTTAGTTTTGACTTACAGGTTTGTATGAATTTCCAACATAATGAGCAAACATTTGTTTTCATCAAGTTGGAAATTTACACAAACCTATGAATAAAAAGTAAAAAGTTTTTGCATTGTGAATGCTCTGAATGACGCGTTGTAAAAATCTGTTTGGTTTCGCTTTTGCTAATTTTATCATAATAATAACTACAATAATCGATCAATGAGACCTCTATATGTTATAATTATTCTAACGTAATGCTAAAAGTTTATTTACTGCCACCTACGATAACTAGGTAGTCACACTAACAATACTGTGGACCATAATTAAACCATTTCACAAATACACTTAAAAAGTATAATACTTTAATAATAATACATAGTTGTTTTGTGAATGATGAATACTTCAATTGAATTTCTGATAACCAATTAAGTTTAGTATTATACTGGTTAGGAAAATGCCAGTTACATGGTTTAATTCGCATCTTCTTTAATTTTAGCTATTCCAGCTTTCATCGCCAAATAATAAGAGATGTGTTTATTTACCCCCTTTGCCTATTGTATATGTATATTCCAAGAGAATCGTTTTTAAGGAGTAAACTCCAGTCGCGCGTCAAACCTGACACGCGCGATTTTTTTTATTTGTTTTGTGAGTTAATTTTTGATGAAGCACGTTGCACCCAGTTTTAGACTGAATTACTCTAGTCAAAGGTTTCTGGTCAGTAGATAGTGAAGTCTCGACTACCAGATTTATTCCGAGTATTTCCTGATCAAATGCGCAATATTTCTTTACGGTATCCGAGAGTTTCTTGAAAAATAATCCCAGTGGCTCCCAAACTCGTTATTATTCTGTTGCAGTACTGCCTCAACGGCGGTGCTTGATGCGTCAGTAGTTAACCTGAGCTCAGTGGTGTTATCTATGCCAATTCAGGTTTTAGCTATATGAACGCGTGTTGACATTCGTCGGACCAACAGGAGTTATTGGCAGTCTTGCGCTTTTTGAGTAAAACTGCCCAGTGATTATGAATTGGTGCGAGTGTATCTAAGGAGCATTGGTATAAACAATAAATCGGTAGTAGTAATTTACCATACCGACAAATTGCTGGATACTGTTGATTGGAGCATGCGTTGGGAATTGCCTAATGGAAACAAAACGAAACGTAAATCACCTACGACTCTAGATTCGGGTTTGCTGCTGTCGCCGAAACCTCCGGAGTGGACATAACCATTTCCACATTAAACTTAAGGTGTAAAATGTGCCATATATTAACCAGAATTTGACTCCTTCCGCTCAAAAAAAAAAAAAAAAAAATAACGTATATAGTATACCGGCGCATAAGGTGACCTACGTATAAGATTCTGTTTTGAAACTGACGGTAAATAGATAATTTCCCGAATAAAATGTACAGATCGTCTTATACGAGCGATATAAGCTATAGTTTTTTATAGTCCATAAAAAGTAACGTAAAGTTTACAAATTTGTGAATTTGTATGTCTAATTGCTCCTCGGTCTTTAATGGAACCATAAAGTTATTTTTTTCTTCTAGCGATAGTCTAATCTAAGGCACCCCCAATTAATGTGATTATTTACTAGAAATAGGTTTCTTTCTTTCTGAATGATTTTTTCACGTAACGTTAGAAGTATCGGTGAATGATCAGAGATTAAGTTCTGGCTTTTATCTACTTGTACATAATTTACAGATATGTTCTTTATTATGAAGAAATCAATCAGATCAGATACTTCGTTTCCGTAAGTCGGCCAGTAGGTTTGTTTTCCAGTTGAGAGGGCTTCACAACTTCATTTACCAATAGCTTTTAGAAGTTCTTTACCATTATTCGTTGTTAATCTGGAGCTCCAGTGGATATTTTTTGCATTAAAGTCTTTTCCAAGTACATACTGCTTTCCTAGGTTACTGAGAAACTCGAGATATTTTCTTTCAATGAGTGCTTCGGTGGGCACTAAATACTAGCAATACAAATAGAACTATTTATGGTTTCGACATTAACAGCAGTTGCTTGTATTTCTTCTTTTCCATTCTATTTCTGATTATAACAGTCCTTTAGCAGTGTTTTCAGAGTGAATAGTAGGATATATTTGATAATGACGTTGCAACGTAATCGCACTAGGCGAATTACGTTAAAAGAAAACCCTTAAGCTTTATATTCCCGTAGCAGCCATTAACCTACTAGCTGAACTCTGCATGGACGTGAGTAACGGGAACTTAACGAATATTAGCCAGCTGTTTTAGATTAGAACGACTTGAACAAATTTACTCCCCTTAACCCCTTAAAAACGCGTTAAATACATTATAAACATATTATTTATTTACTCAAATAAGCAATACCAAAAATGACACATAATGTAGTAAGGTATCTATTAAAGACCTGCAAAATGAAATTTTCTTGGCCTGGGCCCGACCTTCCCTGTAAAATCCAAGAGGTGAGCCGGCCCGGCCCAATTTATGGAAATGAACAAAAACGCCCGGCCCGGCCCGATTTTTTAAATACAAAAAAAGCCCGGCCTAACCCGGCTCTACTGTACTATTTAAAGCAATTTTTCTCGTTTTAAACCACCTTGCACTCCCAGATGTACTTAATTTGATAATTTTTTTCGATATCTTCATCATTCGATACTGATCAACATAAATATTGGTAAAGTTGAATTTGTAAAGACTATTTAAAGGGGTTGTAACGATATGAGAAGTCACCTAAGGTGACCTCACCTTATTCATTTTGTTTGATAAGCGATAATTGTAAATAAATATAAACAAAACTGTATTTCCTCCCTTCAAAATAAAAAATTAACAATTTTTTTTAAAGGGAGTGGAATTAAAAAAAAAGATGTCAGTTAGATCACAATTTTACAAGTGCAAATATGAAATTTACTACAGTAAGTTCTAGAAGTTTTTTAAAGTGTTTTTTGGAATAATAAAAACAATTTACATTTATAATATGTATGTATGTATTTTATAAATTAGTTACTAAAAATAAAACTAACTAATAAAATAATAAATAAATAATTAATAAATTAGTTGCTAATTGTACTGTGTAATAAACCGTTATAAAAACAAAAACACATAATAGAAATAAAAATATTTAAAATTCTAGCTCTTAGGTAGTAGTGAATGCTTATGCATAAAGAATCTAAAAGTAATTATTTTAGTACTTGTTAAGTTTTAATAATTACAATATTATATTAACTAAACATGAAGCTAAATTAAATAAAAAAAAAATTAATAAATACGTTTATAATATAAATTCAAACACCAAAAATAGTTCAATAAATACGAAAATCGTGCTACGAAAGTTCTAAGCCACGGGACCAAAAATTATACATAATCACGGAGAGGGGAAAAAAACTGGAATATTTTGGAGCCAATGCGAAAATTCTAAAAAAAAACCAACCGTGATCTGCATCTATTCGGAAGATAAAACACATCTGACCTCCATGTGTCTTCATCGATGAAAACTATTAAGGTCATAGCTTTTATTTATTAAGTACATACAGTTTTTTTATTTTTAGTTAATTAATTAGAAAAATTTAAATTTCTATTTCTTTTTTTCATAATATCTGTAATTCTCTATAATTTTCTATAATTTCCATACATTTTTTATTTAAAAAATTGCGCATAAAACATTTTGGTTCACTCAGATTATATTTTACAACTTAAAATATGAGGAACTAAACAACCAGATTTGTTAGTGATGTGAATAAGCATTCATAAGCGACTAGCTTATATTTTACCAGTAGTTACGCGACCACCAAAGCCAAGTTTATTTCCTAGTAGTGGGAAACTCGCAATGCTGCAGACTTCTGCTAGTCGACCTTAAAATTACCTTCAGAAGTTCGCTCCTTTATTTTTATGCAGTGCTTAATTTACACGTTAGTTAGGGTTGTCTTGTCAACTTAAATGGACCATCTGATATAATAAAGTGATAGCCCATGTACGACAGTGCCCATGGTGCTTATTGTATGAGGAACGCCTAAGTGATGGCACTTATTTAGATGTGTTAAATACAATTGAGCTAATTTAATTTTTTTTACAATTTTTCATGTAATGATGATCTAAAAGGATCGTTTGTTTTAATTCAAAACAAATTAGTATGCCAAAGCAAATAACCAGTGATATTCTAAAATTAATCTGCTATAAGTTAATTTGTTAGTAAGTGTTTTTGTTTTATAAACCGACTTAAATTCCTTATAATTGTAACATCAATATGTTGGGTTCGAATAAAATAAAAATTTATTAGTTCAAAATTCCGGTCGTCATCTCCAATTGATTTGATTTATTTGCATGAAAAATGTAATACATCCTAATCTTTTCAACGCTATACTATAACAAACTATACAATTTTCATCAGCCCCCCACCCCTCTAAACAAATCAATTTATTGTAAAACAATATTCATACAATGTGAGTAGGTAAATAAATTTGATACTCATTCTGTCGCGCGGGAAAACTAAATTTATTTAATTTTTTGCTCGAATAAAACTCATTCAATATACTAAATCAAAATTTTACACAAGGCAAAAAAAATTAATTTAATAAAGGTGAGTACCTATAAAAAACATTTAACAAATCTCGACATGTTATGAATTTCAAATTTATTTTGTGATTTTATTAGAATGGTTTTTGTTTTGCTCGTGCTTGTGTTATTATTCTGCAATTTAAAAATTCGAAATGCTATTTTAATAGAATTTTAATTTAGAAATAACTGAATCTAGTTAGTACGTGTATAAATATGTAGATTCAGAATGGAGATATAACGTCTGTGTTGTATATACATATATGCATACATATGTATACAAATTTTGGTATTGTTGTTATTTTGCATTTGTAGCACATTCATCGACCGAAATCGCGTGATTTTTAAATAAAATATTAATCCGATGTCTCATATACACAAAATTGAATTGTATTATAAATTGAAGATACGTCGGTACCTAGTTTTGCTTGATGATTGAAATTGTGTTTAGCGTTTGCAAAAAGTCGGATTTTAGGATTTTACAAACCTGAAAACCCGGGTTTTTACAAACCCTAATTTCGAATAGCAGTTATTTTGAAATATAATACCGGTTTTAAGTAAAAACTCCGGGTTTTCGGGTTCAACACATTTGGAAAAACCTGGCTTTTTGAGACCGGGTAAACCCGGTCTGCAAACCCTAATTGTGTTTGTTTACTAATTGCCATAAACAAAGTCATGAAAAAATATCTAACATTTTTTTTATTTTTAGATTGGTTGATAGACAAAAACCTTCTACATTAAATGCCTCCTTTATTTAATTAAAATGTAGCCAGGTCATATTTTTATGACTTGATACTTGAAATACTGGAAAGGTTACTTTAAAACCTTTGATATTTTCTTATTCAATTAGTTTAGGTTACATTTTTTCGGTTCGTTGGATAACTTAATATTTTTTTGTATCATTGGGGTAACTATCAAACCTTACTGCACGCACCCTTTATTTTTAGATTAATCAAAAATGTGAAATGTGATTATTAGAATCGATTTACATTCGACCAAATGTATACTGAATAGTTATTTCATTTTTTTAATAGAATAGTGGGCAGAGATGACCAGACTGATATGGTTTTATAATGAATGCGTACATTTCATTTTTGTTGTTGTTGAGTATTATATTGTCCGTGTTACCGATTTAATTGAATTTAATTTAAAACGACAATTTATCACTGTAATAGAAATATTTAATTTAAAATAATTATATAATTTGTTGGGTATTCTTCTACCCTTTCACATTTACGTATTTGATTGATTGATTGGTGTGTACGACCAAGTTGTACATGTGACCTTTGTGACGCTGAGCCCACCTTAAACCTGTTTTATTCCTACAGATCAACTAAGTGAAGGCTGTAGTTATAACAGAATTGACCTGGTTATAGACATCTAAGTATATAGTCAGTAATTAGTAATGCAATGACAACACAATTCTAATCTACATACTTTATCATTATTTACTTATTTAATTAAATAATAAATGATTCATTATTACTGCATCCTCCTAGTACTTAAAAACCAAACTCGAAAAAAAATTCTAGAAGTAAAATAGATCATTACTGCCGCCTGTTCTATCATTCTAAAGGAAGGATTTATTCCAGATTTGGCTTTTATAATTTTATGGTGTATTAAAATTAAAACAGTATTCTGAAATAACATTTATTAGTTTGCTGGGTCAGATTTCTGGCCACTTCTGAAAATCGTAATCATGATTAATTTAAATTTCACTTAAAACGTATAAAACAGCAGCTCATAGACGACCTAACATAATAAAACTACTATTATAAATGAAGCATTTCCGTGAACCTGTCACTAAGATTATAGAAGGTGAATGAACGCAGTCCTGTAATGAATTATAATTTATGCCACCAGTGACCAAAATCAAAACTACACATCCGTTGGATATTTGAAATTTCTGGAAGCTGAATCAAATTACTCGGGTATATCTCAAAACAAAATCAAAATTAACCCATTATTAGCAAATACCTACTACTTAATCAAACCACGGCATCCGATTACAACTTTTACTTAAATGTTAGTAAATCTTTTTGTTATTAATTCAGTTAGCACAAAATAATCCAGTTTGTAAACTACGCGTCATTGGATGCTTGATATTTCCGGAAAGCTGGTCAGGTTTCTCAGGTGCTTCTAAACTGAAATAAATTAATCGATTATTTTATTATAGCATCCTATTTAATAACCAACTGGTTCATTCCCTCTTCTATGAAACCCAAACCCAAACCCTAATTTATTTTAAAATTAATTATTAATTAAAAAATCAGCCCCATAAAAATAAATTAAATTAGGCACCTAAATTGCAATGACAGAAAATGAATCACTAACTTTGACAAGCTTTGAAATAATAAACTGCACGGATTATAAAATTGTATCATTGGTATTCCAGCATAACAATAAAAACAAATTAGCTTCAATCTTGTACGAGATACAGTCACCTAAGTAGTCAATAGATAGTATTATTTTATTAGTGCAATATATGATAAAGATAAAGGTTAGCAAAACACAGCACAATTCTAAAAACTACAAATCCGCTAGATGCTTTGAGATTCTGGAAGGTAGAACTTTATTTACTTAAATAAATTCGAATTAATTTAAATTCAAATTTGGAATTAAAACCAAAAACTAAAAAGATGCTATTACAATGTAATTACAATCTATAAGTACGTACATTATATATGTTGTATAAAGTTAATATATTTCGCTTAATGGTTATGACCGTTTATTTTGGTCTAGATGCTCCCAAAAATGATTTTTATGGTCTGTCAGAAAATGAAAGTAATTGAACGAATTAATGCGTTTCAAAGCAAAAACGAGCAAGATATTTATCTTCAATGTATGATAGAAATATTCACACCACAAAACGCACTAACGATCTAGCAAGGCCAGACCTAAAAACGTTTCATGTAAATACTTTGTGCAAATTCAAACTGAAAAAAAGGTATGTAAAACTGCAGTACTGCTTTCATAAGCTACATGTAAGCTATAATCCTTAAAAGATGCAGACATTTGACAGAACTAAAGAAACAAAACAAAATACCTGAAGGTCGCAGAGGCAAAGCACTTGGTTAAAGAAGTAATGTTATTCCTGGTGAACATTTAGTCTCTTGACAAGAAAGAAATTCATTATTCGAATGATATTAAGAAACAGTATTTGTCATCGTCTTTAAATATAAAAAAATTGCATGAAATGTTGTTAGGTAAGAATCCCGAATTGACAGACAAAATAAACTATCAATTTTGATTTATCATTTGGTAGACCAAAACTCGACATCTGTAGTATGTGTGAAGAACTAAGCGTTAACATAAAAGATCCCCACTTAAAGGGAAGTGCTAAAACAACATCAACTGCAGAATGACGTCGTGCACAAGCGTCGTGCAAGCAAATTTTATAGGAAAGTTAAAGAAATTGAAGAGAAATGTGCAAGTAGTTCAGCAGTATGGACGTCAGGAGTATACAGTGCTTCGTAACAAGCTCAAAATGGTTTCAATACGAGTTGGATGAAAATTTTTTAAATTGTGGTATGTCCACAGAAAACAATGAACAGATATGGAAGTTCCATGTCAAGTATTTACATAGAAATATTCAATCTAAAAAATGTATTCGTGCTCTAATCTAACCAGTTAAGACAGGGAAAATATAATACAATAATATGTTTCGCTTCTCTTCTTTTTTGTTTTTTATACAAAGAAGAGAAGCGAAATATGTAATATTGAATTATATTTTCTCTGTCTTAACTGGTTAGATTAGAGCAGGAATACATTTTTTTGATTGAATATTTCTATGTAAATACTTGACATGGAACCTCCATATCTGTTCATTCTTTTCTGTGGTATGGCTACGAACCTTTTTGTGTCTATGCCTGGTCCTAGTGGACCGCCACCTAAACCTAACCTACCCTTGGGTGTACGAATTTTGCATTCATAACATGAGGATTGGCAAAGGAACATTCTATTCTTATCATGCAATAACTGATCTACATCTGTTTTGCGATGGTTGCCCCGGGCAGAACAAAAATAATACGCACAATATCACTATCGTCGCGAAGAAATAAGATGATCCACATATATTTTCCAGTATGTGGTCACTTATTTAATGATTGTGACAGAAATTTTGCGATCGTCAAAATTTTCCTTTTACGTGAATATCGTGTATTCAGCTATTAGCAATATGTTGATCTTATTGAACAATCTAGAAGCACAAGAAAATTTAACGTTGTAAAAGTAAAAACAGTAAGACATCACAGTTTTAAGAAATGGGATCAACTAAACTTTAAAGCAGAACCACTGTCGATATGAATATGTATTTGATGCAAAAAAACCTGGTAAAGTTACCGCTAAAACTTACATTAACTGTTTCATCCTTTCCACAGTAAAAGGTACTTTTTGTGCCCTACCGACTACAGCAGATTTAGCTTACAATGACAAAGTACCCATTAACAATCTGAAACTTGCAGATATTGCTAAGGTTAAACATTTTATACCAGCCGAATTTACCGACTTTTATAACGAAATATTGCAGTGGCCAACTACAACCGAAAGAGAGCCAGAAGAGAAGAGTTTTGAACAAATACGGTTACATATTGTATTGTCAAATAAGTAAATTTGTCTTATACTATCTTGCATAAAACATAATGTTTGATTTTTTGATACCTACTAAAGTCACCGGCGAGATTTGTTGGTGAACTTCAAGAACACAGGCGTTAAGCTCGCTGCACGAGAAGGATTATTTTTATCCAAAGATTATTTTGCAATTGAGTTCAAATTTTCTTGAGAATTAATTTTTTTATTTAATTTTATATACGAAAAGACGAAATTTTTTCACTAATATATGAGAGAATGGGGCATGCTTATATTTTATATAGTAAAAATGTTTGATGCTCTTTTCTAAAGGCAGCACCGCCGCCCGGTCAAGTATTGTCAAAATATTTTCTCTTGATTTGTTTATTAATTTATACGATACAAAATTAAGATGAAATAATTTTTCAATTTTAATGTATATTTATATAGTTCTAATACGTTGTTTAGTATTATATTTTGTACAATAAATTCATATTTGAGTAAGAATTATATAATTAATAAAAATTAAATAATTAATTATTAAAAATGTTTGACCGACGCTGTCGCCTCTAGTGGAAGAAAGATAAAATAAATTTCATTGTCATAAATAAGCAAATATTTCAATAACGGGCAAAGTTGTTCTAAACGATTTTTTTGTAATAATAATAGGAAAGAAAACACAAAAAAAAATTTTGTTACACTTATTTCCTTTTTTAATAATGTCACAAGCACTTTTTAAATGTAAAAAATATAATTATAATTATACAAACAAACTTTTATACAAAAATAAAATAATTAACATGTTAAAAAATTGTGAATATTATAGAAAATTTCTTTTATGTGATAATATATATATATTCTTTAAACAATGCGACCGGAAATCGGGCTTATTCACGAAGAAGAAGGACGTGTTTTTGTCGTCTTCTTCGAGAAAATTTTAATTTAATTAATTTTTAGTTTATTTTATTTTCTAATGTAGTGTAAAGTGTTTAAATATATAATTTATATATAATTTATTTTAATTTAAGTTATTTAAGTAAAAGTGTGTGCATAAGAATAGTGAAAATTTAAATATGGATAGAATGCAATCCATCGGGATGCATTCAACAGGCATTGTTTTATATTTGTATTTTTATTTTCATATTTATAGCGAAACAAGTCAAATTTTGGCTTTCTCGCTTAATAATGCATGTCTTAAATTTGTGTAGTTGGTGCATAAAATTCGAATGGTCAAATACATTATCTCGTATTTAAATTTAATTAAAATCGAATAAATACATTTACGCATTAAATTTCTGTTTCTGTACATGAATATACAAGTTTTCGGTTTCTCTCTTTCCTCTTACGAGATTATGTATGTGTTGTATTTTTTGTTTTATGTGGAAACGACACAAACACATATATTCTTTATTTATATACATAAAAAGAATATAATTTCTATTATATAATTTCTATCAAGACAACATTGGTTCTATAGTGTTCGATTGTTGATATTTGCTTCTGAATTGTATTCACAGTCGTGTATGTGTAGTGTACGAGGTTATTTTCGGAAATATATACAGTAATATATAATATAGTGAAGCCTATTATATATGTATATAATATAGAGAAGGCATGTACCAAAACACACTATGTACACATCGATACTTTCCCTGCTGCGCACGTGAAGGATAATATGAAAACGTTTGTTTTCTCTATGTGCGTTGGTGGTTTTAGTTTTGTACTGTAATACGATTTTATTATTTTTACTTGGCGTTGTTGTATTCTTTGTGTTTATAGTGCTCTTTATATACAATGAACTACACAACGCAAAATTTTCATGTATTCAATTCAAATAAGATTCTTATACTACGTATAATCGAGTAATTTTGAGTTGAATTGGAAATTTAATTAGAATTAAAAGTTTCTTGTGTTCGATTCTAATGGGATTTGTTTACTTTGTATTATCGAGTAAATTTGAGTTGAACCAGAAACTATCGTATGTAATACAGTGAGGTCTCATTATAGTGAATACTGATTTAAGGAAATTGTAATTTCGCAAGGAAATTTTATTCGCCAAAGTGATAAGTGTTTATGTGAAAATATATGGTTAATAAGGAAATAAAATAATAAAACTTTGCATATGTAAATACACAACTAAATTAAATTATTAAATAATTAAATACATTTCTCCGGTTCCTTTGGCTGCGCTGTTTCGAGATTTCACTGTTCATATAAATTTTTTTTTTTTTTTTTTTTTTTTTTTTTTTTTTTTTTTTTTTTTTTGTTTATTTAAGCATGATTATTTTTAATACGGGGTAGTTAATTTTACTGAACTGTACGGAATTCCTAAACTGAATTCATACTTTAGAAACTAATTAGTTCTTATAACTTTAATTTTGGGTACTGGTGATATTAATTGTAATTCATTCCAGAAAAGTCATCACTGATGAAACTTCTATACTTTAAGTGGCAGGTTCACGAAAATGGTTCATTTATAATAGTAGTTTTGAGTTAAACTGTAGTTTTTTGGATCGGATTGGTGAAATTGGGATTCCGGGAAGGACTGGCACCCTATTGATTTTGTTTATCAGTTATTTTTGTTAATATGTGAATAGTATCTAAAGGAATTCCTTTTTTAGTTCACTGATTAATAAGTTAATTTTCAGAATATAACTCAGTTCCAGAATTAATCATTATTAGAGGGATTAAAATTAATCCTTTCTAATAAAGAAGCTAATTTCAAGTATAGATTATAGTTTCAGAATTAGTAATTATTAGGGATTAAATTAATCCCGTGTTTCAGAATTAAATTCCAGCTTAAATCAACCTTCCAGGATCAACAAGGAGTGAAGAAGCTGAAATTAAAAATTGTGTTAATTTTGTAAGCTGATGAAATTAATTAATTGTTAAAATTTGTAGGGGTGCCAACTAGAGGATTTTTTAAATTATTTATTGAATTATTTAAGTGGCCTAGGCTAGGATTGATGCGGATGTAATTTTAAGTATACTTAAATTAATAAAATCTTAGGTGTTTAGAGGGGTTTATTTTAAGTATACTGATGAATAATTTAATTTGTTTCAGAATTTAAGATTGCTCCAGAATTAATCATTCTTAAAGGGATTAAATTTAATCCTAATTTTCAGTAACAAAGGTATAGCCGGACTCAACGCTCCAGGAACAACAAGCAGTTAACAATCATGTAGTTTAGAAATTGTGTTGTCTTGTGTTGTCTTATTTACTAACTATCAACCGCCATGGTGTCTGGAACCGGGTTGAGTCTCTGTTACTAACATACCTTTCCTTTCCCTCGATTTTGTTATTCGTAAGAGGGTGTACGGTGGACCCGGCGTATCCGGGAAACTTGCCTTAGGCTTGGTCGTACACACTAAATCAATCAAAAAAATTCTTTAAACAATGCGACCGGTTTCGAATGTATCATTCTTCGTCAGTGCATTCTACAATAATAATTTGATTGTGATTTTTAAAAACTTTATATAAATATTTTTTTATAAATGTTTTTTCGTCATAACTGTATTATTAGTTCGTAAATTTTGTTCGTTTTCAACGATTTTTTTGTGTTGTTATGTTAGCCGTCTGCAAGATTATTTGCTCAATTTTGGGCAAATTTTAACTCGCGAGGAGAAATCTTGAAGGGGAAATTTATATTTTTTGACGTGATGACGTTTTACACCGCATGTTCAGAAAACTTACTTGAAATTTAGTCCTTGGTCGGGGGCAATTACTCATCAACTATAAGCACTACCTTTAATTTAAAGATATGGTTGCTTAGATTGGTCCTTCGGCTTTATGTGTCACGCATAATATTATTGCAATGACGTCATCCGGCGGCAAAGGAACCCACGCCGCGAACCTCTGATTTCGATCGATTTAAATGCTTGAACCAGGGTAGCGAGAGAATGGCTCATCCGATCGGAGATCCGATGGTATCAATTTTTGCGTAAAAAACCAGTGGTAGCTAATTAATTTTAATTAAATTAATTAGTCGCCACATAAATTTTAATTAAAAATTCAAACTAGAAAATAGCGATTGTAGTTTAGCCCTAGGTCTGGGGCAATTACTCATCAACTATAAGCACTACCTTTAATTTAAAGATATGATTGCTTAGATTGGTCCTTCGGGTTTATGTGTCACGCATAATATTAACGCAATGACGTCATCGGGCGGCACAGGAACCCGCGCCGCGAACCTCTGATTTCGGCCGAATTAAATGCTTCAACCAGTGTAGCGAGAGAACGGCTCATCCGATCGGAGATCCGATGGTGTCAATTTTTGTGTAAGAAACCAGTGGTAGCTAATTAATTTTAAATTAAATTAATTAGTCCCCACATAAATTTTAATTAAAAATTCAAACTAGAAAATAGCGATTGTAGTTTAGCCCTTGGTCGGGGGCAATTACTCATCAACTATAAGCACTACCTTTAATTTAAAGATATAAATGCTTAGATTAGTCCTTTGGCTTTATGTGTCATGCATAATATTATCGCAATGACGTCGTCGGGCGTCACAGGAACCTGCGCCGCGAACCTCTGATTTCGGCCGATTTAAATGCTTCAACCAGTGTAGCGAGAGATCGCCTCATCCGATCGGAGATCCGATGGTGTCAATTTTTGCGTAAAAAACCAGTGGTAGCTAATTAATTTTAAACTAAATTAATTAATTTACACATAAATTTTAATTAAAAATTCAAACTACAAAATAGGGATTTATAGAGATTGAGGGCACTATAGAAAGAGAATGCCTCATCAGATCGGAGCAATTCTGTTATTAGTTTGTGCTTAATAATACTGTGGCAGATAATTTATTTTAAATTAAAATAATTAATCGCCACATTAATTTTAATTAAAATTACAAAGTACGAAACAGCGATTAACAACCAACCATGAGAATCACTTATCTGACCGGAGTAATTCTGGTGTCAATTTGTGCGTAAAGATACTGTGGCAGATAACTTATTGTTAATTAAAATATTTAATTTCCACATAAATTTTAATTAAAATTACAAACTACAAAATAGCGATTTGCCTCATGCCTCATCTGATCGGAGCAATTCTAGTGCTAATTTGTGCGTGAAGAAACTGTGACAGATAATTTATTGTAAATTAAAATAAATTATTTTCACATAAATTTTAATTAAAATGTAGATCTACAAAGTGGCGATTTACAATATTAGAGAGCACTGTAAAGGGGGAATGCCTGATCTAATAGGTTATATGTCAGTGTGGACTCTGATATATATTTGACCTAGACTGCGTGTTCACCACACTAGCCTCGGCGACTTTGGGAGGCACTTGTCTGGAACTCACATTCATCAGGCACATCTCCGCTGAGACCCTGTGCTTCATATGGTACTTCTCATACCATCGCCCAGTACTGAATCGTTTGCAAACAATCACTGTTCTCATTTCAAGATGCTAATAATAAAGAAATTTATTTTAACAAACCCATACATCGTGCCATTTCTCGCATCTCTTATAAACGTTATCACGGAATACACCTAAGGCCGTGTAGAAGACACAGCCTACTCCTAATTTTTTTATCAATACAATGATTTCATTATAAATCCTTTTGCATTTAATTATAGACCCAAAATTATTTTGTTTAAAAAATATTTTATTTTTTATTTTTATGCAATATTTCGGCTTTGTATACGCCATTTTCAAGCAATAGATTAAATAACTAAAATGTACAACAATTAATATTAATAAAAATGATAAAAATGAAATAAATAAAGTGTATATAATAAAAATAATAAAAATATTTACAATTTTCCAAAAAATAATTCCTTCTGACTATTTTTGTCTCCAAAAATTGAAGAATTTGTTTGTCCACGACTAACGTATAATATGTTCATTATACGTTTGTTTCATCACTTATAATGATATCCATTATTCACTGCTAGTTTATCTAGTAGTCTCTTCTTTCATTATTCAATACTTCCAAGTAAATTATTTGATTTTTGAAATTTTATCTAGTAGTCTCTTGCCATTTTCATTATTATTAAACTGTGACGTCAAAACGTCGACGAAAATTATTTGAAGAGTGTTTAAAGGATTTGATTATAAAACATAATGATGTTTGTCGGTCGTGGACAAAGTATCGTATTCTACTCGCATATAATGGCTGTTATTCACTCAGATGATATACGACACTCGCCTATCGGCTCGTGTCGGCAAACTTCATCTTCGTGAATAACAGCTATCATTATATGCTCGTTGAATAATATACTATTTTCTTCTACAAGACTAAACAAACAATTTTTATTTGTTTGGCTAGCCTTGACCTCTATTTATTTTTTCTACTAGACAAAAACAATAACAAAAACAGCTGACTTTTTTCAAAATAATAATTCAAAATAACAATAAGCACATTTCAACGTCACAAATTTAAACATTGACCAGTCAGTCTTTAAGAAATTTAAGTAACAATGCGACCATAGGAACATGCATGTTACTGACCAGCGAAACTTTAAGAACTTTTCGTTCAGTTTCGTTAAATTTGAATTGTCATTTAACAATCTTTAACAAGAGCGAAAACTACCGCCCAAACTGAAGGAAGAAACGTCAAACAGTAAAACAATTCAGTTTTGTGATATTTTTGAATTAATATTATGTATTTATGTTTTCGTATTAATTAAAATAATATTTTATATGCATTTTAAACATGTACATAGTATATTATGTAGTGTAATATGATAAAACAATTATTCCATATTATTAACAATAATAAAAATTTGTTTTTCTTATTACACAGAAAAATCATATCATTTTAATATTGGTGTACCATAATGCATTCATATTTTAAATTTATACATGATTTATTATGTACTGTAGTGTAATCTGAAAAAACAATTATTGCATATAATGTATGTATGTATTAAAAATAATAAATACAAATACAAATATTCTGACTTTTTTTGTCAAATCGTGTTAAAGATTCGCTGGGCGATCTGTCAAAATTTCCGTAATAATACACTTTCGTTAGATTCTGTAAGGTTTTATTACGGATTCTTAAAGACTGACTGGTCAATGCTTTAAACTACATAGATTTTTTTAGATACAAAAATATTTTATGTGTAATTTGAAGTAATTTGAGTTTTTGGATGAAGTTCTGGAATATGGCCAGTAAAGTTGGAACTCGGCTATTTCTTAACCGATTATGATGAAATTTGACATGGGTGATGGAAATATGATTCTAAAATGGGTTTTTGATAAAGTTCTCGAATATGGCCAATTAAATAGGGACTTTGCTGTTTCTTTACCGTTGATAATGAAATTGGACATGCGATGTAAGTGGGATTCTAAAATAGTGTTTGTATAAAGTTCTGGAATATGGCCAGCAAAGATGAAAACAGTCTATTTCTTATGGGTGATGGAAGGATTCTAAAATGGTTTTTGGGTAAAGTTCTTCAATATGGTCAGTTAAGATGAAACTTGGCTATTTTTTAACCGATTATTATGAAATTTGAATGGGCGATAGAAATGGGATTCTAACATTATTTTCATATTTAGTTCTGGAATATGGGCGATTAGAATGTAACTTGGCCATTTCTTAACCGACTATGGTGAAATTCGACATGTGCAATTTAAATAGTATTCTAAAATAATTTTTAGATGAAGTTCTGAAATTCGTCCGGATGAAAACTATATTCAAAAATATTTTTTAGAAGTAATTCTGGAATATGGCGAAAGAGACCCGGTTATTTCTTAACCGATTACGATGTAATTACAAACCCAATTAGGAAGGAATTATTTTATTCTAAAATAATTGTATAATGTCCTTTAATGACTACTTCTAAAAATCATTGTACATCAGTACAGATATAAAACAATCAGTACAGATATACTAAAAAGCAAAAATCGCTTATCTGCATTTTAGTAATTTTGAGAAAATGAAGGATACAGTTTTAAAATCATATGGGAATGCATTGAGATTAGGAAGTGCAATACCGGGATCCCATAATCTCGGATCCCGGATGAATATTGTTCGGTATTCGATAACGGTATTAAAAGTTCTACTACCGGTATTTCGATATTGAACATTAATTTATTAGTACATGTATGTATTAACTTTCAGTAAGAGGGAATTTCGAAAAAAAAATTAATTTTTCTCCTTTTTCAACAAATTGTATAGTTTAGTATACCATTTCGCTTACATGATCAAGAAATTTTTTTTTTAGTGCATTGCAAAGTAGATATCATAAAATTTATATAGTAAATCAGCAGAAACATTCCAATCCAATACACTAAACTGAAACGGAACAAAACTGTTTCGGCATTGTTTCCACTTAAGCTTGCAGTCGAAGCCCTTTGCTGCAAATTTAATTTCCGCAGACATTTTTGAGTTTTTACTGAGGCAAATTAATATAGGTAATCAAATTTTTAATGCTTTAAAAAAGTTTAAAGGATCGAATAAACGAAAGGCGGAGGGAACTATCTGGAGTTCTTCAGTTCTTACATCATGCATTCGAAGACCAAGATTTTTCGACTGAGGTTTTGAATAACGCACAATTTAATTTTACGAAGCCAACAAAGCACGCTATTACAAAATCGCTAATGGAAATTGCGAACCGAATGCAAGGTTAATTACCTAACCAGCATGAGGCACAAGAATTGCTCTTACTTCGATGAAGGAGAGGTTTCAGAGGATCGAGAAAAAGAATGCGAAGCAGGACAATGAAACAAATGCTGGATGAAGCTATTTTAAAAAAAGTGAACTACACCTTGTCTGGAAAAAAATCTAAAGCTATTCACGATAATATTAAACTTTTAAAAAGGGAAATTACTCTATTCGAAGACAAGGTACGAGGGGAATATATGTTCAGAAAATGTATGAACAGTATGATCTCCTTACGCCTGACAATCGTAGAATCAGAGAGAGTATTTTCGACACCGGGGCAGCTATGCACCAATGTTCGTTCAAACTTAAAAGATAAAAGCCTTAATACACTAGATTTTTTAGGATATTTAGGATATTTCCAGTCCAAGAAAGAGTAGCAAAGTAAGCAAAGAAAACAATTTGAAAAAATAAAATAAAAATAAAGTGAATTATGTGTACGACATTTGATTTATATTAAGTTCTAGTTGTATTTTATCTTTGTTAACAAATTTAATTATTTATATCTTTTAGTTAAAATTAAAAATATGTTTTTTTTATAAATAAATAAAGGTTGAAATATTCGGTATTGAATACCGGGATGCCGGTATTCGATATGTCAATCCCGAAATACCGGTATTGATATTTTCGTCCGGTATTGCACTCCCTAATTGAGATCATTATTATTATGTATTACATACCTCATAACTTTTTTAGTTTTTAAGCGATTTTTACCAAAATTTGATACAACGTAAATAGTGGGCAAATCTAAATATTTATGGAAAATTCTAAATCGCGTCACTTAGGCGATTTTTGCTTTTAAGTACAGATATGTTTATGATGTTGCTGTTTAATTAAAAACTCTTAATTTACACCATTTAACTTTATCAATGCTTCTCCAATAAACTGAAAAACAATATATAAAATTTCAAATATGTTTGTATATTTGTTGTGCGTTTGTTGCTTGTAAGCAAAATAAATTAAAAAAAATTATTTATTTTCTAGTTTACTGGTTTGAACTCGTTTTAATGAAATTAAAAATTGCAAGCTTAGATAAGTCATAATAATTAACCGTTAATTTCAAAAATATTGAAGTTTTATTTTAACGTTGTTTATCGAACAGTTTAACAGTTAAATACATTTATTATCATTAGGGTCCGGATTTTTAGGTTCTGAAAAATCGAAAATATGTACCTAAAATATGCAACTAAAATAAGAAAATATTTGAATAAAATTCAAAAATATGTGGCCAAAATTTAATAAAATGTCAATTTATTTATCAATAATATCACAAAATTTGCGTTTTAAATTTTGAAATTTAAAATTTTGGCGATTTGGTCTTAAAAAATGTTTGCACATCGTAAGACATCTACAGACGTTATCGTACCTTAAAAATGGGTCCGGGTCAAAATGCCGCGTTTTAAAATGTCGCGTCTTAAATTGTCGCGTTTCAAAATGCCGCGAGGTACAAAATGTCGCGTTGTACAAAATGTCGCGTTTTAAAATGTCGCGTTTCAAAATGCCGCGAGGTACAAAATTTCGCGTGGTACAAAATGTCGCGTCTTAAAATGTCGCGTTTCAAAATGCCGCGAGGTACAAAATTTCGCGGGGTAAAAAATGACGCGTTTTAAAATGTCGCGTTTCACAATGCCGCGACGTACAAAATGTTCAATTTGGATTAAATTGTGTATCTGATATCAACTTCCGATATATAAGGACTTAACTTTAATATTTTAGTGAAGGAATATTCTAATAAATTTCAACATTTGCGTTCTTTTTCTTAGACCCACTTTATAATTACATAAAATTACATTTATAAATAATTTCCATTCAGTGAAGGAAAATTTTACTATATGTTTAAACACAATTTGCTTGTTTCAAATAATTTGTATTAAATTATTTATTATTTCACATCATATTGTGTTGATTTATAAGGGATTTTTCAAAACGCGTCATTTTAAAACGCATCATTTTAAAACGCGTCATTTTGTACCACGCGGTTTTTTGAACCATGCGGTTTTATGAAACGCGACATTTTGTACCACGCGACATTATGTACCACGCGGCATTTTGAAACGCGACATTTTAAAACGCGACATTTTGTACCACGCGACATTTTTTACCTCGTTGCATTTTGAAACGCGACATTTTAAAACGCGACATTTTGTACCACGCGACATTTTGTACTTCGCGGCATTTTGAAACGCGACATTTTAAAACGCGACATTTTGTACCACGCGGCATTTTGAAACGCAGTATTTTAAAACGCGACATTTTAAAACGCGGCATTATGAACGGTTCCCCTTAAAAATACTACAATTTCAGCAGAAGAAAAAGTTGATACTTCTTTTGCATCACCTTTTGCTAAAATATTTTCTAATTTGCACATAATTATATTCCCAATTGGACCGTCGACGTTTTTGATTAAAGAAATCGAAGAATCCATCAAAGTAATTTGTTCCGCTAATGATCTATTTTAAGATTGCAGTCTTCCAATCGTATACAAAAATTGCTATAATTACGTCTTTAAATCGTGTAAAAAAATTGCTATAATAGTTTTTATATTCGATTTAGTCATATACTCCTTTGCTATTCTAATACTAATCGATTCTTCTTCATTTAATAGATTGATTATTGTTACCAATTGCAGCATCCAAACAACTACCTCATCGGATTATAATAGAAGTCGCTTTGTCAATCGATATCCACACGTATTTGTTTTGTACTATTACTTTCATTTCTTTAATTTGAATATCACACAATTGCCTGACGTATTTGTTCCTAATTGCAGTGTGTGCTGTGATTTTTGTTGAACAGTCACGGCTTTTACGTATAATAGCTACAGAATCTGTTTTAAATATTTGCTGATGTTCACTCACTATCAATTTTAGTTTGCTGCATCAATTTAAATAATGTTTGCCTTAGTAGGCTAAAAATTGTCAACATTTAAAACTTTAGTTAGTTCGCTTAGTTTAAATTTTAGTTGATATTTTTATCAAGAGAGAAAACATAATTTGTACTAGCGTTTATTTAGCGTATATTAATTCGTTAATCAGACATTTTAATTTGTCGAATTATTGAAAACACCTATAGTTTTTCACCTCACATTAGTAACAAGCACCAAGTGCTCAAAAGTTTAGTCGGCTTTTGTTGATACATAGTTGCATATTATTTGATTGAACGACTAATCCATGTATTTGAGTAGTGTTAGGTAGCTTGCGTAAATGATAGGAACTAAAAGTAGTTTATTTATCAAAGATACATACATTAATCTTTTGTATGGTAAATTTATTGAAATATGTATCTATCTGAAAATATATGTCGTATCAGGTCATAAACTTGCCAACTTTGAATGAAAACGTATTTTTTACAAATTAAGAAATTCTAAATGGATTTATGTAATCAAAATTTGAAAAATATATATAAAATTACAAAAAGCTATAATAGAAATTTTCCATTTGCATTTCTCAAAAAAAATATGTTTTTACCTAAGAATCCGGACCCTAATTATCATTATATCGGAACATCTAACTATCAAGAATTTGGAAACCAAAATATGACAAACAACACAAAACGTCTATTTGCTGTTCGATTTAATCAATGAATTATGATAAAAGTTATTGAAGAATAGGGAGGAAGTCTGTAGAAACAAAACATTAGGTTGGTAAGAATCTATCAAAGGGACTGAAAGGGGAAAAACAATAAATATCACCCAGTTGTTGACTCTCAAAAATTTTTTAGTAGGGAGGCAGCCAACGGCAATAAATAAAAATTTTATTCACAATCAGTTGGTAATATACAGTGTTTCCAACCTCTTAAAGGTTACAAAATAAGCGATTTCCATGGATACACTTCAAGCGGTCAGTAATGGTAAAAAAGGGATTAGTAATGAGAATCGGTCAGTAATGAAAGAATTACTAACCCGTGGGCGAGCAACTATTGATTTCGAAAATTATCGGACATTTTGTTTGTTAAAAAAACTAAACAAGTGCAAATTTTGTGTGTGCTTTTTGTTAACTAATTTACTAAAATTTCAATTGTGCGCCTTCTTAGTGTTAATATTTTGTCAAAATAAACGATAATATTTTAGAGATAGGTTTTTATTTATTATAATGTTAATGTAATAATACTGATTGTTTTATTAAATGCCTCTATTGAGAATAAAATACTATACAAACCTCGGCGAAAAGCACCATTCCCGTCTCGAAAACTAGTTCACCTCGAGGCTACCTACGCCTCTCGGTAAACTAAAACTAAAGTCTTTCCGCCTCGGTATGTAATCTACTATAAAAGGAAAATATTAATATGTACCTACATAATTAATAAATGGGATATCCCTCTTATTGTTTTGTTTTTAAAGTTGGTCAAAATGGTTAAATTAAAAAATGGAAACTTGTTGTCCGTAATCCGTTTTTAAAAATTATATATAATTAAATAAACAAACTTTTAGCCTCTTTTAGTGTTCATTCGTCATGGAACAGGTGCTAAACACATACGTGTTGGGCCTGATCAAAGAGGATACAAATCCTGATTACCAGCGATAAGACGCTCTTATACATCGCCGCCTATACAATACTCCCTCAAACGTGTGTTAACCACTTCTCAAAACCATGGCATCATTGTCTCTAAAATTAATAATAACTTCCAAACAGGAGTAAAACGTTAATTTGGCGTAGCAGTTCCTACATCAAAGCGACTAATTAAGCTTCAACAGAATTTTCAAATAAAGTGAATTCTCTATTAATACTTCGTATTTGTGTTAACCCATATAAGTAAAGTTTAATATATGTATATAGTTAAAAATTTCAAATGATACCAAATTACCAAATCGATTTTCAATCATAAAAATGAGGTAAAACAATCAAATTCCTATAAAAAGGATCAAATATCTTTCAAAACTTTTTAATATTATGTCTCGCATTATGTGTGTACACTGACTTGAATTTCCACTATGGGAAAATAACATTCCATCAATGTCGGGATATTTTTTACTTTCCCAGTTTAATATTTTCTTTATAAAGGGTGAATCGAAACTCGAGATAGAAAATAAAGCGCTGTTAACATTTTTTGTTTTGTTCAATAAAATTTATGAATGTCAAATTTTAACATTTTATTGTGTTTCTTCCAAATTTATAATGAAAAAAAGCGCCTATAGAAAGTAGCAGTCTACAAGTTAGTGTATATACTTCTTCATTTTCCGCCTCGAGTTTTGAATTACCCTGTATGTAAATAAAGGACTTGCAAGTAAATGGAGTGGGTATACCAAGAACTAATTTATTCATAGATATTCGTATAAAAAAGGTTCTTAAAAAATTCAATTTCCTTTCAGATACGAAGATAAGTAAACATACTCATATTCTGTATATCAAATCACTGATCCTTACACTGATGTATGTATATGGGTATGAAATACAAATATAATGTATATAATTAATTTGTAACCATAATTTTGTTTTACGGATATA
The DNA here is from genome assembly GCA_963556165.1 of Tipula helvola. Classification (NCBI taxonomy): domain Eukaryota; kingdom Metazoa; phylum Arthropoda; class Insecta; order Diptera; family Tipulidae; genus Tipula; species Tipula helvola. Next base: position 207,630,038 of record OY744481.1, read on the forward strand.
GATTTTGAGTGTGGTTTAAAATTAACTAGTAAGGTAGCTCTATTAAGTAAATAAATTCGTATTATTTTACACAAACTTGCCAGTAAAAAGCCCTATCCTCATTGTATTCAAAAAACACGGTCCAGTGATTCATTCCGCGCAAATCCCACATCAGGCAGTCACTGTTTGCCGATTTGAACTTTCTCGTGAGTAATTCGGAGGTTTTCGGTTCCTCAGTTGCGACTGCTTTGCTTATTGGCTTTCTTACTGTTAAGTGCGCTCCATCCCTAATGATGATTTTCTGCCAAAAGTTTGGTTCGATTTCGACAATGTTCAAAGGCATCAAATTGATGTTAATTGTATTTTGTATGCGTACCATGTACAATGTATATGTCGATATTCTCACTTCAGTGGCCCATACATTGTCTACCATTATCCGCTTTGCATATACATATGACAACACCACTTTGAAGAATTGCTGCAGATAACGCCTTAGCGTATTATTTGCATTCAAAAAATCCCAATTTTTGTATTTTTCGTTAAGCTAAAATACGTTCGTCAAAATATAAAATTGGGAGTTTTTAACTGAAATTAAATCAATTTTAATAAATCTTTCTAAGGATAAGATAGAACTTATAGATTTTAAACATTTTTTAATCATTTTGATATTGAAAATGGTAAGATTTTATGAAACTTTGCATTTGGCGGTTCAAATGCTGATTTGCCGTTTGTGCATGGGGCTATGCCTTAATACAGATTTGTAATCATTTTACGTATGAATGCACATACGTATACCGTGTTACCTCAGACTCCGAGACTTTTAAAGAATGCTGATGAAAACTTTTGTGATTTGTTTTAAATGCGATTTAAAATCAAGTTACAATTCGCCGTTAGTTAATATTAAGTAGATCAAATTGCCCAATGTTAACCTTCAGTTAAGAACTTTTTCACAATTAGTCAAACAATTTAGAAAACCATATAGAAAAGTATTTTTGGGGCCGCTGATTACGAATCTGAAGTAAAGAAAAATAAATTAAAAATTTTTATTGCAGCGGTTTATGTCCCGTCTCGATTGTTCGTTCATGTTTCAATGAATGTAAAAGGCGAACTTAAAAATTTTGCAATGACCTGCGAGCTCAAGAATTTTGCGTGTCCCCTTAATTTTTGTTTTTAACATAAGTGCAATAATGAAATTGGCTGCGATTTAGCAAAAGGCGACTACCTAAGTAGTACATTTTTCGTGTTTAGTCGCATTATTTGAGCTTTTAGCTAATCGTGTTATATGTTTTTTTGTAAAAAGTAGCTGTATATGATTGGGATTAGCTATTTGGCTTTGTCAACCGATGGACTGGAGAATTCAGGGATATACCAACTGTATGTACACTATGTATTTCGCTTATACCGGGTAATTTTTTTAACCTGATACACTCAAATATCTCGGAAAATAAGCACTCTACGATAAAAATGATAAAGATCAAAATTTAATTATTCCGCGGGGGAAATACAATAGTGTTAAAATTAGAACCCCCCCCCCCCCCCCTCCTTGTAGGTGGGGCGAGGGGTAACTTTGAAACTAAGACAGGAACCTCTATTTTTTATTGCAGATTCGGGTTCTACGGCTAAAAATACGTAGGATTTGGCTGAAACATTTTTTCCCATTCATGATAGATGGCGCTGTAATTAACGATATTCATTTTTTTTTTTACTTCTCCTACTGAGAACCTACGCAAACGATTCTGCAATACGTCTGCAATAAAAATACCATGGTTTCGTTGTAAATTCACGAAGTTAGTCTTAAACAATTTGTATTTCTTAAATTTTCAATTACTGAAAATTTAGGAATTTACAACGAAACCATGGTATTTTTATTGCAGACGTATTGCAGAATTGTTTGCGTAGGATCTCAGTAGGAGAACTAAAAAAAAATTGAATATCGTCAATTACAGCGCCATCTATCATGAATGGGAAAAAATGTTTCAGCCAAATCGTACGTATTTTTAGCCGTAAACCCCGAATCTGCAATAAAAAATAGAGGTTCCTATCTTAGTTTCAAAGTTACCCCTCGCCCCACCTACAAGGAGGGGGAGGGGGTTCTAATGTTAACACTACTGTATTTCCCCCGCGGAATAATTAAATTTTGATCTCTACCATTTTTTTCGTAGAGTGCTTATTTTCCGAGATATTTAATCCATGATAAAAATTGAATATCGTCAATTACAGCGCCATCTATCATGAACCGAAAAGAATGTTTCAGTTAAATCCTACATATTTTTAGCCGTAGAATCCGAATTTGTAATAAAATGTAGGGGTTCCTATCTTAGTTTCAAAGTTACTCCCCGAAAACAAAGAAGTCATTATAGTTTAATGTTCACTTTATTTAATAATCCCTAGAGTTTTTAAATTCCACGACCTATTGATTGAATTTCACCGCAAAAAGAAATTTTATGTTTTATTCCACAAAAATGGTATTTTTTTCCCATTTCACTTAACTGGAATGCGAAATCTTCCCCAACATAATTCTATACAACGGGAATCCGTTGTGTACCTACTGTTAACATCATTTGATTTTTTACCCATGAGCAAAGGCTCAATCAACAAATTTTAAGAATAATTGCTCGATATGTATTGGGTGATACGTTATACTTGGATGGCCTAATATTTAATTTGATGTTGACTTTGTAATGTTGGATGTTGCCAAATTACGAAATTATAAAAACGTTGGTTTTAGAAATAAATTTACGATCTGTGGCCCTATTCTGGTAATTTCCAGGGGAATAGAAATTTTAAATTTTGCAGCAGTTTTATTTCCTTTTCCCCAAAGTGTATTCTGGTGTTTGGGAAAATTTTTTTATTGGGAAGAAAATATTCCCAATTTTTGCAGTTTTGACGTTTCCATACCTATTTTATGAAAGTATTGATGGGGAATACAGTTTTTAACGAACATTTTTGTCTATAGAGTTTTTAACGAAAATGTTTGTGATTCCATGGCGAACACGTAAAACTAAATTTATTCCCCCTGTAGATTTATTCCCCCATTGACAGAATGCACTTTTGTAAAATGGGGAATAAAAAGTTGGAATAATTTATCTGGGGAATAACGGCTGTAAAAAAAATAACGGCTGAATTACCAGAATAGGGCCACTAGAGATAACTTTGGAGCATTCAATACATTTGCGATCAAAATTTAGAGCCCTTAAAATGTTGGGTTGGTATAGCATCGACGAGCGTTTTGCGAATTTGTGTTAAATTGAAAAAGGCTTCGTCGACCTTGCAGGCACATATCAAAAGTATTGTATCGCTCTTAGCGCTTCTACTGATAGTTGTACCACAAATGATTCAAGTTGAAAAGAGCCTATCAATACAAATAAAAATGAATAAAACTAAATAATTACATACTCCTATGTATTATATTATTTATTCTTTTTTATGAGTTAATTTTTGAAGTAGCACCAACATTTTGATGTGAAAACATTTTTAGCGACAGGAGTAAGTAAAAAATTGTTTGGAAATCATGTTACGGAAACATATATGGTATGCCGAACAAATAATATTGCATATGAATATCGAGCAGAACAAAAAAAATATATAAAACCTAAAATCAACAGAATATCTACGCATAAACGTCATCTGGCATTTCAAAATCCCCGTGAGCCGAATACGAAAAAAATTACTAATTTGGTAATAAATATAATTTGGGCGGTGCTTTTATAACTACTTTTTTTTATACATAGTTCGAGCGCATCACATTTCAATTATATAAACTTTTTGAGTAAATGAAATACTCGGTTGATAATTAAAATATGTACATATTTTGACGTACCGCTAGAATTTTAAAAAACTGAGTACCGTTACTCTTTTCATGGTAACGACTGTACACATTTAGCTAACAGGAAATAAAATAGCACGCCGCGCCGGTTGTTTCTAAGTTTACAGGTAGGTTTAATGCCAAAGCGTATGTCGATATTTTCAGCAAAATTTTTATTTTTACAGAATAGGAAGAGAAGTTTGTCTGTATTCAAATCAATAAGATTCTTGCGGCTTTTTATAGAGAAAATATATTAACATAAATTACGGGTTTCCTTGAGTTTTTTTATTTAGTGAATATAATTCGCTAAGTCAGTAAGTTCTTGTCTCATACTTGATGTATAAAGCTAGAATTGTATTTTGTAGTTTGGTCGTAGCTGCCTGAAGAGTAGACCTAATTTTTTGTTCATTTTAACTTTTCAGTACGAAACCAAACTACCACATAGAAAATTCAAGGAAGGTTTTCGTTTTTTGGGGTCAATACACTTTGTATGACTCTTTGGTTAAAGTAATGGGGGATTTTGATATTTCTACTTTTTTGGTAGATATATTATAAATGATTGGCCTCTTCATTTTTTCTGATTAACAAGTCAAAATATGTTGTGAATGCCATTATTGTTAATATATTGTGTCTATAAAAAACCGAAACAATCTTATTGATTTGAATTCAAACAAACTTATTATTTGAATACAGACAAACTTATTATTTGTATGGGCAGAAAACACACAGAAAGGAAAGTTTTAATTGAGTTTTTTTTTTATTTAGTGAATATAATTCGCTAAGTCAGTACGTTCTTACCTCATAATTAATGTATGAAGCTAGGATTGTATTTTTGTAGTTTAGTCGTAGCTGCCTGAAGAGTAAACCAAATTTTTTGTTCGTGCGAACTTTTCAGTATGAAACCAAACTACCACATAGAAAACTCTCAAGGAAAATTTTCGTTTTTTGGGGTCGATACAATGACTCTTGGGTGTCCGGGGGGGGGGGGGGGAATTTTGATATTTCTACTTTTTTGGTAGATGTATTGTATTATAAATCCTCTGATTAAAAAGTCGAAAAATGTTGTGAATGCCAATATTGTTCATATATTTTGTCTATAAAAAGCTGAAAGAATCTTATTGATTTATTTTTACGCTCCTTGCGTAATTCCTCATCCCGAAATTGTTGCGTTGCGTATACTATAGCACAAATCAAAGTCAGAATTAAATGAAACTTATTGAGAATAAAATGAATCTTATTAGAACTTACTTATTTTTTTTATATTAAAACACAATTATTTTGGTTTTGTCACTTTCTTATTGTGATATTTATTTTATTTAAAATTGAAATTACGATCATTTCAGATGTTACTCCTTTGTCAAATTTATTTTCATCCAGAGTGTTTGTTATAAATTTGACAAAGGTGTAACATCCGAAACGATCGTAATTTCACCAAAATAATTGTGTTTTAAAACATAAAATTATTATAGTGATATTAGTACACGAAAACAACAAAAATCTTAAGGAACTTATTTTATTTTGTCAGTGATATTTTTAATTAAAGCAAAATATTATATATTAATTAACATTACCACGTTTAAATGATCGAAATAGTTCCTTTTATGATACTAGAAGAGAAACCCAAAATTGATCTTAAATTTAGCATAATTCCAACGAGCGAGTTCACGCTCAACTCGCAAAAAATGTATGTGAAAATCTTTAAGTATATCATTTAAAGCCTCTTCGATCAGTCTGAGAAACTCGTACACATAGACGGCTGTTGGCTCAGTATTTAAATTACGTAAAATTTTTGGTTTAAAAAGTCAATAAGTTGAAATGTATAATTTTATTTTTTGGCGTCGAGAAATACAAACGACTATCTTTCAGTAGCCATGTCTTGATGAGCATAAGCATTAGCAAAGCGCAGTTCCGTTAAGTTAATCTCCTAAACCTGCCCTTTACGCTTTAAAATACACCACTACTCATACGGAAATTTTGTAGAAACTTCCATATTTAGTGGCCTCGCTTTATCATCATTGATCTGTTGTAATTAAATGAAATAGAGGATTTCTGTTACACATTACTGGAAAGCGGTAGCTAGAACTCTGAACATGTCCTTCGGCAGGTTCCTTGCGCTCACCAATAAAAATGTCATCGGAACCTGTTTACCACTTTTGTAGTTTTTGACGTAGGACTACGTCTTTGTTTTCATTATATATGGGGGGTAAACCAAAATTTCAATGTGATGACGGGCGTCACGGAATTGACGTATTTACGAAATTTATTTGATTTGAGTACTACAACTTAGAATACTTTTTATAATTTTTTGAATTTAACCAAAAGGTTCCCTTGCTACTCGAATATTATTTGTGAGTCTGTGATTTGGCGGCATGAGATTAGAATATTTATATTGTCGTGACCAACTGTGATATTGCGGAAGAGGCTTCTCCGAATATATAAAATAATAAAAATTATGTACAACGGGTAATCAATATTCAGGCTGATACAGCCTAATCAATAAAGATGACAGCATTAGGCAATTAACGGTTTATTTAATTTGTACTTTCTAAATTTTGGCTTCACTTAAACGGTGCAAATGAAGTTTTCTCAATTGTACATAACAACGTAGTCTTACGTTAATAGGTCGTGTCTCGGATACAAGCTCGTTATCACACACACTACACACGCAAAACTTTTATTCTTTTTGCTCTTATGAGTTTTTTTCATTCTTATCGGATGTTCTGTTTAATTTTTAATTTTAATTTTTTTACTTACCCCTGCAAAGGATGTTTTCACATCAAAAATACTCAAGATCCACTTTACTCAACGTAGAACGTACACTTACTCATATTCCAGTTTTGTATTTTCATTTCAACAAACAGTTTCTTCTCCTAATTCTATTAAATTGTTATTATTTGTATTTTTAGGGAACGTCAAAAAGTATGTAATAAAAAATAACCAAATCCCTATTTATATTTATTGATTTTTTATTTTGTTAAAAATATAAAAATTACAAATTTCGTTTTCTTAAATTGAATTGAAAAGAAATAAAACTTTATAGTCGATGAGGAAACGAATAAAATCCAACAAATTAAATGAAAAATTATTAAGATTGTTTGTTAAATAAAAAATTAAAGAAATTTAAACTTTATTTTCTTTGCTTATCAAATAATAATAAAAATAATCATAATAAATTTTATAATAATATTTGTGATAATTTAGTTAAGTTTCAAATATGATTTTTTTATGCCAGGGAGGCGAGAGTACCGTAATAAATCTTTTTAAATATATTTCCCAAAGAAAAACTGATAATCTGTGGTTTATCCTTTTGTAATTTTATTTCCTTGTGCTTTCTGTCGTTCAAGGAGGAGCAAACACAAAAATATGTACTTTATAAAGACATTTTTATTGTTATACATTAGTTTAAAAATAAATAAAAAAAGAGTTAATCTTAGTTTCCATATAGGCTTTAGGGTTAGATAGGAGGTTCATATAATTCAAATTTGTTGGTTGAAGCAAAACTATGTGGTTGTAAGTTTTAAGATGTTAGGTTTTACGATTAGGGATGATTTTGGATGTAAAAAAATACCAAAAAAAAAAAAAATAAATTTGCTCTATGATGGTCTTAAAAATTAAATTTGGTGTGGGTTGTGTGTGTGTGTATATAAGTGGGCGTACATGTGCACATATTTTGTGATTTTATTGTTTTTGGGAATTTATTTAGTAGATTAAGCTTTCAGTAGTTGCTACTTAACGATATTGGAAACAAAAATTTTGAATTATACAAATACCTTTACATTACGTTGTAATCTGCCCGTTTTTTCTAGAATTGCTCCTCTTTTCTTTTCTGTTTAGCGATAACCCTGAAAACTTTTTTGAGAGATAATTACGTCGTAGAGGAAAACGTTAGAGTTTTGTTAGCATCCATTCTTTAGCCAATAGGCAATTTTAGTATACGGACTTTGTAAAAACTATAATAAATTTGCATTTATAATAGTGCGGAAATGAAGAAAATAATTTATCGCTAGCTTCATTAAAAATTTTGATTGAAATTATTTTATAAATTATTTTTAATAAGCAATCTTAGTGTATTCTGATTTCTGAATTAATTCTATTTTATAAACTCTCCTAATTTATTTATTTGAAATTACATTTTATTTTGTAGTTTTTTTTAGATTATTCAATACGTATGAATGCTAGTATGGTACATATTATTACATAGGCATTTTAAAATCACACTCCTACCTCTTCCATTGTCTTTTCTAGTGTCTCTATATAGAAAGTGATCGAACCCTTAACGCCATTCCCATTAAATAATACAACTCATAAACCATTGAACATCAACTTTAATATCTCTAGCAGTGAGATTAATTCTCGATGCAATTCATCATTTAGCACACAGCTCCTTTACTATAAATTATTGTGTACGGAGTCTTCCCTAATAAATGGTAAATTTCTAAAATAGCTCCAGTCTTCGAATCCCAACAACATAAGTCATACCTAGTATTATCATCGTGAAATCTATTGAAGACCACTAGCAAATTGATACTGTTTACATTGATTGAAATTTTTTTTTTAATTCTATTGATCACAGTCGGGTAACCATCGAGTAATTGTATAGTTTCGGGTTTTCTTCAATGTTCGTTAAAGCTTCACCCTTACCTAATGGAAAGGTATCAAATTGTCGACGTAAATCATGAGAAATTTAATCCTATCCGGAGTCCCTCAAGGATCTCATATCAGACCTTAATTTTTCCTGGCCTTCATTGATGACATCCTAAATATAATTCAAATATTCTTCTGCAATTTTATTTGCCGATGACCTCAAAAGTTTTCATCGAATTAATAACGTTATTAAATTTATGAATTGTTTGAAAATCATATCTAGCTTTCATTTATTTATTTATTCCACGATGGGCAACACACACTAACAATATTGTAAGTCCAATTACGTGTGCCCACTAAACTAACATATAATTACATCAATAGTTGAATAATAACAATAATTCTATGATAATATCATAGTTTCAATAACATCAATGATAATAAGACAAATGCAAGAAGCAATAAATTCAAAATTTACCAAAAATTTATAAGAAACCATGACATTAGCAAACAGGCATCACCAGCAACTACAAAAACAGTCACTTGGAAATATTAAAAAATTGAAATAAAACACAAGTTACTTAATATTTAAATAATGAATCCAAACTCAATCAACTGATCAAATTGAAGACGCCAGATCTATATTGGTTCAAAATAGGGAAAATAAATCCAGATTAAAGAATAATTCATCAGGGCTGCGCTGAAATCTGGATAGTGGATTCGCAATACCTAAATTTGTTTGCGACTATACATGTAAGAACAGTTGATTATTTGTGAGCAAGTAATCTGGAATATAAAAATTTACATCACTTAGGACAACAAACGAGGGCAAACGAGTTGCTTCTTTCTGTTCATTTTCCGGAGTGTGCCATCGTTAACTCTGATTTTGCTCACTCTCTAACCAATAGGAATTGCAATGAAGCTCCTGACTGGGATTTAGCGGTTCGGATAGTTACGTCCGAAGTTGTGCGTTGGAGTATTTTCTCCTTTAAACTATACAAATCAGGTGGTCCTGATGGGATTTTTCCGGCTGAATTACAGCATGGTTTTTCTATTATTAGGGACCACCTTGTTGTATAAAAAGTCTTGATTATATCTATTTGTGTAATTAATGTTGGGGATTTTGTATTCTATAATTCAATGTCATATTAATTGTATGTTATGTCTGTCTGGTTTGCTATCTGTGATTGATAAGTTAAATAGTTTCTATCAAGATTATTGATTATAAGCTACGTTGATTGTTTTGGTTCAAGTCTCGTATTGGTTGACGATATTTGTTCTATGTATGAGTTGTTGTTGGCTTACCTCTGGTGGGGGCCAATTCTGTATTTTCGTATTCTAGAGTAATGAGCTAAATAATGAGTTGTCGATAACTTACCTCTGGTGGGGGTTATCTCTGTATCGTCAGGCCTAATTGGTCAAGCTATACGAAAGTAGTGCGTTATAGCACGGTATTAGTATTTATATTCGGATACTCCAGTGGACAAAAGTCGCTAGGAAACCTGTGATTTCTCACTGTTCTGTTTCCTCCTCTGTTTTCCCATACAAAGGTTCACGCTTCAATGTCATGGAGCCTTGTGCGAGGTGTTAGTAAGATGGTTGTTTGGATTATACTTACTCAAGATGAATTATTGTTGTATAGTAGTTCTGGTTTCGATTTTTCTCTCAGGAATCGATGGCAGCTCTCTGTTCGCGATTTTGGTTTAGAGATGATCAGCTATCTTCTCGTATTTAAATAAGAACAATTAATGAGTTTTGAAAGATCCAACAGGGTATATTAGTGCACTTTTATTTATATCTTTCTTCCACTTGGCATTCACAATTTATATATATATATATATATTCCTTATAATATTTCAAAATTTTTCTATGTGTTAACTTATATTGGCCACAAGCGTTTTTATTAAATTTTTATTTTTCTTAGATATGCACTTTGCTTTTTGACTTGCAAATAAAAATATTAGAGATTACTAACTGAATTTCACTGTTTATCTTCTGTAGCGATTAAAAAAGACTAAAAAAAAACTGATTCGAATCCCTCAGCTTATATACATAAAGATTTCCATATCGACTACCAACAATTTCATTTTTTTTTATTTTCAATTGTCTCATATTAAAATTTTATTTTTCAAAAGTTTTTTCTACAGAAAAGCGAGACGGTACATCCGTTAAAAAAATAATTTTTCTTTGGAAATTGCTTGATCAGTAATTTAATTCAGCTTGTGTGACTCTCGTGTTTCAATATTTTATTTTTTTTTTAACTTTGATAAAAAAAAAATGCTTAGCTTACATTTTTCGCGTGTGAATATTTTTTCGCCTAAACGTCTACTGCTAAAATTTTCTTTATTGCTTTTGAACTAAAGATGTCACCAAAAATTATTTATTTGCTTAAATGTCGATCAAGTCCATATTAAATATATTACGTAAATAAAAAAATTACTTTGTATGAACGCAACATTGTATGCATACGATATTCATTCTTATCTTTTAATTGTGATGAGAAGAGAAAAGAAAAAAATGTTATTGTAGCGCGCGCGCGTATTTTATTTTGTTTTCGCGTTATCTTTATGTATATAGTTTTCTTTCTTAAATAGGTCAATTATGCTTTATGTTTACTATTTTTTGTTTGTTGTTGCTGGGGATTCCTATATGGAATGTGAATTGTAATCTAATACGTTAGTTCTGTGTATTTATATAAAAAATAATGTGTACGTCTTATGTATTTTGATTTAGAATTAAATATTTAGATTTTGTAAATGGGGTAAGGTTATACAACATACCTTCCTCCCTTGGGAAGTGAAAATTTCAGAAGGAAATTTTCACTTATCGAATGATATGTTTTGTATGTCTAAGAATCTAACTTCATTTATTACTAATTTCTAATTCTATTGTTAGTATTATTTATTATTTTAATTTAATAAACGGAGAGTATCCTCTTGTTGAGATGTTTGTTGTTTCCGGTTGTCTGAGGAGTGTTGTTTATGGATTACAGAATTAGCCATCTCAAACTTATTTGAGATTCACCTATCTTGTTCAAGATTAGGCTCTGATGTGTTGTCACTTCTCTGCTGTTTTTCCTCATTTTACTACTAGGTTAGAACTGAGCTGTCGCACTTCACTGTCGGTTCTGCTTGATGCTTGCTGGTGTGGTTTTGGGCGTCTTTCTGATGTTTGTTGCGTTTTATGAGCTTTTGTGGTTTATTATCTATCTTCTATTAATTCTTGGCTATTATTGTGTTATATGGTGGTTGTTTACTATTATTATTATTATTATTATTATTATTATATATATTTTTTTTTTTTTTTTTTGTTATGTTATTGGTTTTATTTTGGTATTTTGTGTCTTGTTATTTTATTGCTCTTAATTTTCTACTGTTATTTTGTTTTTGTATTATAGTTTTGTTTTTTATTCAGTTTATTTTGTTTACTTTATCTTATGCTCTGTTGTTGGATATTCATCTCATCTGTTTCTTTTTTGTTCTGTAGCATCTTCTTGTTGTCCTGTGTGCGTGACGTCTTTTGTGTGTTGCGTTTACTTTTGGCTTCTGGACTAGTTTGCTCGGCTGCTCCCTTTTTCTTTGTATTATATATGCGTTATGTTATCTTAAATACTATGAAGAGTTATTTTTCCTATGGTTTAATTTTTGGTATTTTGCCATTTGTTGTCATCTGTTTTGTTTTGTTGATCCTGTGTTTTTGTTGTCTCCATTTTGTTCGTTTGTTTGTATTATGTTAGTGTTATTCCTATTCTAGTTGTTGATTGGATTCAGTACATATCATTGAATATTAGTTTTGGTATATCTGGTATACTCAAAAATTATAAAAAACTTCTCAAAAAAACGAGTGTAATTTGAATAATTTGGTGAAGTTAGGATGTAAATTTTTATTGGTATCATTAATCTTTTACTTAATTTCTATTTCTAAATTCTTAATTGTTATTTCTTTTCGAGATTATTCGAGTCTTAGTAATATTCTTTGTATTTGTAGATCATAGAAAGAGTTAAATAATAAATGAAATGATTGGATCAGAAAATTCAGTATATAACTGTTAAATAATTAAATAAGTAAATATTAATTGGTTTATCTGCCGAGTGAGGGTAAAATGGTTACTATGCCTTTTCCGAAGGCAAATACAATATCGACTCTTTCTATGGTCTTGTTTTTAAACTAATGGTTTACATATAAAAAAAATTTTTTGAATCTTAATGCTACTGCTTTATTTGTTAGTTAAATTTGGTTGTCTTTTTGTTCGAATTGGACTTGTTTTCCCATGTTTGTTAGTGGTTTGATTTCAACATGAGGAAACAAGTTTTGTTATATACACAAAAACTTCTGTGTATATATAAAAAAAATTTACCTTACCCTACTCCCGTCAGTGGTATTGTTGGGCTGGCAACGTTTTGTATATTTTTGATTTGCGTTGGGCTGGCAACGGCTAGTGTATTTTTGGTTTGCGTTGGACTGGCAACGGCTTGTGTATTTTTGGTTTTCGTTGGGCTGGCAACGGCTTGTATATTTTTGATTTTCGTTGGGCTGGCAACGGCTTGTATATTTTTGATTTGCGTTGGGCTGGCAACGGCTTGTACATTTTTGATTTGCGTTGGGCTGGCAACGGCTTGTGTATTTTTGGTTTGCGTTGGACTGGCAACGGCTTGTGTATTTTTGGTTTGCGTTGGACTGGCAACGGTTTGTTTATTTTTGATTTGCGTTGGGCTGGCAACGGCTTGTGTATATTTGGTTTGCGTTGGACTGGCAACGGCTTGTATATTTTTGATTTGCGTTGGGCTGGCAACGGCTTGTATATTTTTGATTTGCGTTGGGCTGGCAACGGCTTGTGTATTTTTGGTTTGCGTTGGACTGGCAACGGCTTGTATATTTTTGATTTGCGTTGGGCTGGCAACGGCTTGTGTATTTTTGGTTTGCGTTGGGCTGGCAACGGCTTGTACATTTTTGATTTGCGTTGGGCTGGCAACGGCTTGTGTATTTTTGGTTTGCGTTGGACTGGCAACGGCTTGTGTATTTTTGGTTTGCGTTGGACTGGCAACGGCTTGTTTATTTTTGAATTGCGTTGGGTTGGCAACGGCTTGTGTATTTTTGGTTTGCGTTGGGCTGGCAACGGCTTGTACATTTTTGATTTGCGTTGGGCTGGCAACGGCTTGTGTATTTTTGGTTTGCGTTGGACTGGCAACGGCTTGTGTATTTTTGGTTTGCGTTGGACTGGCAACGGCTTGTTTATTTTTGAATTGCGTTGGGCTGGCAACGGCTTGTGTATTTTTGGTTTTCGTTGGACTGGCAACGGCTTGTATATTTTTGATTTGCGTTGGGCTGGCAACGGCTTGTATATTTTTGATTTGTGTTGGGCTGGCAACGGCTTGTGTATTTTTGGTTTGCGTTGGACTGGCAACGGCTTGTATATTTTTGATTTGCGTTGGGCTGGCAACGGCTTGTATATTTTTGATTTGCGTTGGGCTGGCAACGGCTTGTATATTTTTGATTTGCGTTGGGCTGGCAACGGCTTCTGTTTTCTTAATGTCTAAATTTTCTGGTTGCGTCTGGTTGGCGACGGCTTGGATTGGATTTTGCGCATTGATTGAGTGGTTTAGGTTGCTTGTGTAAATCGTAGGTTGCGTTGTGTATGTATTTTCATAAATTTTTGGACCCGCTCGGGTTTGGCCTACTACTCCATATCGGCGAGTCCATGCTCGTTTCCCGATTGTGGTTGATAAATATACTGTGCTTCATTGTGTAATTGGGGTTGTGTTGAGATTAAGTTTATTTTCATATTTGCGAATTTCTCCTCGATATCTGTGTTCCCTGCTTGTAGTTTAGGTTCATAGTTGTTTGGCATTTCAAATGAGCAATGTTCTGGTGGTCTATCTACGGTGTTTCTCTCGTCTGGAGGTCGTCTATAATTGTTATATCTCTGTACCAATTCTGTGTTTCTGTCTTGATAATTTGCTGACTGATTGCTTCTATACTCTTGGGATGTTGGTTGACCAAACATCATTGCTTGTTGCTGGTTGTTTCTCATGTTATTTGATCGCGTCCTACTGTCGTCTGTGTACGTATTCCTTAGTTGTACCGGGCTTGTGTTGTACCTCTGGTTGTATTGATTTGTATTTTGTTGTTGGTTTATTTGGAATTGTGGTCTATTTTGTGACCAGATTCTTGACCTGCACACGTCGTATGTGTGGTTCGGTTTTTGACAATAGTTGCATATTACTGGGTTATTTTGCCACATATTTCTGTTCGGTATGTTTTGGTAGTTCATTTGTAGTTTCTTTTCCAGCGTAAACTCCCCGTTTGTTATTTCTAGCATCCTCTCTATGTCCTCTGTTTGTTCTACTATACTGTCCACATCTTCCGCTTTTATTGTTGTTACTTTTTCTTTTAGTATTGTGTTGTTTAGTCCCCTTTTGAATGTTTGTACTGCTGTGATTTCTAAGTGCTGTGAGTATGTTTTGTCTATTGTTTCTAACTTATATTTTGTCCTGTATCCATTTTTGTAATTTTCCAGTGCTTCGATTACGCGTTGTCCATAGTTCCTAATAGATTCACCATATAATTGTTTGCACTCTACGAATTTCTTTTCTAATTCATTCAATGTCCAAACTTTTGTATACATACTGTTTAGTACTGTTCTTAATGCTTCGTAGTCTTCAATTTGTCTGCTACAGATTCTCGCATATGCTCCTCCCGTCAGTCTAAATTTTATCAGATTTCCAAATATTTTCTTTTCCTCTGGCTTTGTAAGGGTATTGTATATGCTGTCCGCTAATCCGAGAAATCTTGTTAAATCTGTCGTTATATTTTTGTCGTCCTCACCGCTGAATTCGGGTATCATGGTCGTAATATTTTGTTGGATTTCTCTTGTTGTCGTCATTTTGTTTGTTTTGTTTTGCGATTTTGTTTGATCGGGTGCTTTGTGTTGTGTTACGTTATTGGATGTTGCTACTTGAATGTATTTTGTGATGACTTTTGTTTCTTCTGGTTCCTTTACTTCTTGATGTGTTATTACTTCAACTACTGGTGTTTGTTCGCTGGGTTGCTCTTCTCTTGATGTCTCTACTGTCTTCTGGTCTATTTTGTTTGTATGTAGTATAGTTTGTTCCTCTGTCACTTTGTTCTTGAGTTTAGGCTGTTTGTTTTTTATTGGTTCTAATTCGCAAGATGTTTGTGGTTCAGAATCACTATTACTATTTTCTGTTTGGGAGCGCGTTCGATTGTCCCTGAATAAAGATGGTGCTCGCGGGTTTGGTTTGACTTGAGTTGGTGATCGTGGTGTTTTTTGTGATTTACCAAATTCCAATGGTAGAGGATTCGCGCCGCTCATATATTACACTACTTCTTCTACTTAAAATTTACGTTAAAAATATTTACTGTATGTTTTAACTCCCTACAATATGGAAAGTTGGGATTTATTACAACCCTATGCTAAGCTCACTGTGATACCTTCATCATAAGTTTAACAGCCTTATTATTATGTTCGCTCGGTGCGAATAGACACATTTGTTAAATGTTTTAGTGTGTGCTTTAAAATAATGTTAAAACACGAAAAGAAAATTTCTTAATTGCTAACGCGGATGTCCTACGGAAACTTTACCTACAGCGCCATTAATGTTGTAAAAAAAGTCTTGATTATATCTATTTGTGTAATTAATGTTGGGGATTTTGTATTCTATAATTCAATGTCATATTAATTGTATGTTATGTCTGTCTGGTTTGCTATCTGTGATTGATAAGTTAAATAGTTTCTATCAAGATTATTGATTATAAGCTACGTTGATTGTTTTGGTTCAAGTCTCGTATTGGTTGACGATATTTGTTCTATGTATGAGTTGTTGTTGGCTTACCTCTGGTGGGGGCCAATTCTGTATTTTCGTATTCTAGAGTAATGAGCTAAATAATGAGTTGTCGATAACTTACCTCTGGTGGGGGTTATCTCTGTATCGTCAGGCCTAATTGGTCAAGCTATACGAAAGTAGTGCGTTATAGCACGGTATTAGTATTTATATTCGGATACTCCAGTGGACAAAAGTCGCTAGGAAACCTGTGATTTCTCACTGTTCTGTTTCCTCCTCTGTTTTCCCATACAGAGGTTCACGCTTCAATGTCATGGAGCCTTGTGCGAGGTGTTAGTAAGATGGTTGTTTGGATTATACTTACTCAAGATGAATTATTGTTGTATAGTAGTTCTGGTTTCGATTTTTCTCTCAGGAATCGATGGCAGCTCTCTGTTCGCGATTTTGGTTTAGAGATGATCAGCTATCTTCTCGTATTTAAATAAGAACAATTAATGAGTTTTGAAAGATCCAACAGGGTATATTAGTGCACTTTTATTTATATCTTTCTTCCACTTGGCATTCACAATTTATATATATATATATATATTCCTTATAATATTTCAAAATTTTTCTATGTGTTAACTTATATTGGCCACAAGCGTTTTTATTAAATTTTTATTTTTCTTAGATATGCACTTTGCTTTTTGACTTGCAAATAAAAATATTAGAGATTACTAACTGAATTTCACTGTTTATCTTCTGTAGCGATTAAAAAAGACTAAAAAAAAACTGATTCGAATCCCTCAGCTTATATACATAAAGATTTCCATATCGACTACCAACAATTTCATTTTTTTTTATTTTCAATTGTCTCATATTAAAATTTTATTTTTCAAAAGTTTTTTCTACAGAAAAGCGAGACGGTACATCCGTTAAAAAAATAATTTTTCTTTGGAAATTGCTTGATCAGTAATTTAATTCAGCTTGTGTGACTCTCGTGTTTCAATATTTTATTTTTTTTTTAACTTTGATAAAAAAAAAATGCTTAGCTTACATTTTTCGCGTGTGAATATTTTTTCGCCTAAACGTCTACTGCTAAAATTTTCTTTATTGCTTTTGAACTAAAGATGTCACCAAAAATTATTTATTTGCTTAAATGTCGATCAAGTCCATATTAAATATATTACGTAAATAAAAAAATTACTTTGTATGAACGCAACATTGTATGCATACGATATTCATTCTTATCTTTTAATTGTGATGAGAAGAGAAAAGAAAAAAATGTTATTGTAGCGCGCGCGCGTATTTTATTTTGTTTTCGCGTTATCTTTATGTATATAGTTTTCTTTCTTAAATAGGTCAATTATGCTTTATGTTTACTATTTTTTGTTTGTTGTTGCTGGGGATTCCTATATGGAATGTGAATTGTAATCTAATACGTTAGTTCTGTGTATTTATATAAAAAATAATGTGTACGTCTTATGTATTTTGATTTAGAATTAAATATTTAGATTTTGTAAATGGGGTAAGGTTATACAACAACCTGGTCCACCTTTTCAAAGAGTGCGTTGCTTTTAGTATTGTTCCTCAGGTTTGGTGCAAGAGTAACGTTGTTTTCTTACCGAAGGCTGGCAAATCAGATTACACTGATCCCAAAGCATTTCGGCCTATCAGTCTGTCCTCAACATTTCTTAAAACATTCGAGAGGATTGTCGACAGATTTATTAGAGATAAATATTTATCTAATTCCCCACTCAGCAACATGCAACATGCTTATAGGGTAGGTAAGTCCTGTGAAACGGCTCTACATGAACTTGTCACTAGGATCGAAAGATCCCTCAATAATAAAGAGTTTATTGTAGGTACTTTCTTGGACATTGCGGGAGCCTTTGACAGTACATCGTTCTCGTCGATTATTAACGCCTGTACCAATTTCGGTATTGATCCCACCATTGTAAAATGGATTGATTGTATGCTCAAATCTCGGATCGTTGAGGTTGGCGTGGATAATGCTTCAATCTCGGTCAAAGTTGCTAAAGGTTGCCCTCAGGGAGGTGTGCTCTCACCCCTGTTATGGCTTTTGGTGATTGACGATCTACTTGTGAAACTTCAACAGTCAGGCTTTGTTGCTCAAAGCTACGCTGACGATCTTGTTATTACAGTTGCTGGAAAGCACCTGAATGTGTTATCCGACTTAACGCAGAATGCCTTACGTATTGTGGAGTCATGGTGTGGTGGAAAGGATCTACACGTTAATCCTTCTAAAACTGATATGGTTATATTTACCAGGAATCGTAATATTGGTGGACTAACTGTGCCTTTACTTTTCGGGAGGCCTATTAACAGATCCGACCATGTTAAGCATTTAGGTGTCTTCTTGGACAGTAAACTTTCCTGGAAATTTCACCTGGAGTATAAACTACAAAAATCGACTGCTATTTTTTGGCAGTGTAGACGAGCTTTTGGGAAAACCTGGGGTTTAACTCCCAAAATGCTGTCTTTCATCTATAAATCTTTGGTTCTACCAATGTTATCTTATGCCTCCATGGTATGGTGGCCAGTAGTTAAATTAAAGGCTTCAATCATTAAACTTAATGGTCTACAAATTATTGCTTGTAGGGCCATTACAGGAGCCATGGCCTCGACCCCCCTTCTTGCCATGGAAACAATTCTATTCTTTCCACAGCTACATTCTTTCATTCTTAGCACAGCATGTTCTGCTGCGTTTCGGCTAAAGAGCATAGGAATGTGGAACTCTCTTGGTTCAGTCGTGGGCCATAGAACAATCTTAAATGATTTCGTATCATTAGTACGAGGAATTGATATGGTTAATGATAGACTGATGTCTGAATTCAATTTCTCTAAATTATATTCAGTGGTGCGACCTTCGAGAGACCAATGGAGATCACTGGATTTTCTTGAGAACTTGTATGAGTCGATAGTCTTCTTTTCTGATGGCTCTAGCTCTAATAATAGTTCGGGTTATGGAGCGTACTGCCCTACGTTTGATTTACATTTTTCAGGCTGCCTGGGCCGGTACTGCACAGTTTTTCAAGCGGAACTAATTGTTTGAACGCTTTGCGTAATTGAGACATTGAATCTCGCTGTTACAAATAAAAATTTTGTTTTTTTTACAGACAGCTTATCTGTGCTGAATTCTTTGGATAATCCCTTGACTGCGTCAAAATTTGTTAAGGACTGTAAACACTTTTTACATATTCTCTGTTCTAGCAATAGAGTGACGATTATGTGGGTTCCTGTCCATTGTGGTATTGAGGGCAATGATGTCGATGATTCTCTAGCGAAAGCTGGGGCTGAGTTTAAATTCATCGGTCCCGAACCAGTTGCTTCCTTACCATTTAGTTATGTTAAGAAGGCGATAAAAAACTGCGCTGTAAGTAAATTACAACAGCAATGGCTTGCTACTTGTAGCTGTCGCATTGCCAAACTTTTTGTTAGTGGACCTAATTTGAGGGCCACTAAGTTTGCTTTATCTCTCAGTAAGAAACAGCTGCGAGTCTTGATCGCGACTCTTACTGGGCACGGTCATTTTAAGGTACACCTTCAGCGCATGGGGCTATCTCTTAACGCTGTATGCGAGGATTGCCTTGAAGACGATGATGATTTCATTCACTTCGTGTGCAGTTGTCCTGCTTTCAACAAAGTTAGGTTGCAATTATTTGACTCCAGATCCATTGCTGATAATCAGCTGAATTCCTTGCCTTGGCCTAAACTACTTCAGTTTATTAAGGCTGCAGCACGCGTTCGCGAGTTAGGATATAATCACTGGTATGCACCATGGGCCCATCGTGGCATTGAGTGCGGAACCTCTGATGGTTCCAACCAATTTTTAATAAATAAATAATAGGACAACGGTATCAATTTTAGAATTTAGTAGCTTGTAAGTAAATAAGTCGTCTAACACTAAGTAGCCTGCTATTCAGTAAACTTGCTATGCTAAATATTTTAAGTCTAGTAATATAAGGGATACTCCTACATTAGGTACAGTTTTAAAAATTAGGAACTTCGTGAATTTCCTTTGCTCTCACTCAACTAGAATGAATGTAGAATGGATTCCAGATTTGCGAAGCGTATTCTATTTTACTCCTTACTAGACTATTGTATAATATTGTTAGGGCTTCGGGATTTCGAAATTCTCTTACTCTGAGAAAATATACCCAAGAATTTTATGTACTTTCGCACTGATTTAGTCAATGTTTAGTCAAGATTGATTTGCAGAGAAATAGGAGCAGTCTCATTGGTAATTCTTCTAAAAATTTTAAATCATCGGCATAAAACAGATGGAGACAATCCGAAAAGAGAGAAAGGTCGTTATTGAATATCGTGAACAAAAGAGGCCCCAAAGTAGAACCTAGCGGATCACCGAAAGTAGCTAAAAATGGTCTTCAAATTTGTCCATTCAATTTTACTTTTACAAACCAATCGCTAAGATACGAAGATAACCAAATACATAATTCTTTATAGAAATAACGGCAGAATAGAAGAAAAGACAAATAGAAGAATTACACTGAGTCGGGCCCAATATCATATCCCTAGAGGGAAAAACGAAATACGATAAATAGTTTGAAGGTGTATTAGTTGCTGTAGCAGTAGGTCAGTAGCACAGGTAGCACAGTATCGCCTATCTCATATGACCGGCATTGACTATGCGTGACGTCACTCAAGAGTCAATTTGGATATCTTTTTTGCGAATTGGTTTATTTATAAGAATATTTTTAGGTTTTGGAAATGAAAATAAGTTTCAAGGATTGTACACGATAGAAAAAACACAAATCCCAACCAAATGGAGTCAACGTTACGAAATATATTACTCAACGTGACGTCAATTAAAGGAAAAATGGCGATATGTCGTTTGGTTGGAAAATACCTTGTAGATTTATACCATGGTATATGTAAGATATTATGTACATATCGACCTATCCAAGTAAGAATATGATAAGTGAAAAATAGTGTTTTTTCAGGAGAGCAGTATAAAGGTTTAATTAGTTCTTTTCGCTGCTAGGAATAAACGGATCACTTTTTGTTCTACGATTTTTCTTTGTATTATAAACATATGCATTTGGAATAAAGCTGTGCTTGTTTTATAAACACAAATTCAAAGTATTTCATAAAAAATTATCAAAGATCAAATTCTCCATGGAACAAAAATATAACCGTACTTACCGAATGAACTAAATAAAAATATTCCCACAAAAAATATTATAACCGTCCTTTTCAATCGAACAATTGGAAAAATATTCCAAGAATAAAAGAATAACGAACTTTGTTATACATATTTAAAATATTATTTCCGAAGAAGAATATGATAAGTGACTTTATCGTTGATTACCAAAAGTAGTTTTTCGTTATAAATTAATGTTAAGTCACTTATAGAAACGTTAATTGTATCGTTTATACTGAAGAGTATTATAAAGTGGCTTTGAATACTTTTAACGGGATTTTTAGTTAAAAACGCATTATTTGAAGAATATAAAATCAGGCATAAACTTATCAATTTTAGAGATAATGTTTTAAGATTTTGTCATAATAAGAATTCGATATCGTAGAGTCCAAAAATCGTATTCCCGTAAAACTATGATAACTGACGTTTTCATGGTCTTAATTGGATAGGTCGATATAAAAAAAAGTATAAAAAGGCAATTTTTTTTTTAATAAGTCCACTAAAGCAAGATTGCCAAGCAAAATTATCGTTTTATTTATTTGTTGTTGTGTTTACCATAGTAAAATAAAGTGCCGGTCAAGTTGACCCATAATAATATCTACCAGCGACGAATAGCCCACACCACCCGAATCACTGACAACTGGTATAATTTTGTTGTAGCTCAAAGAGAGTTGGGCAGAACATTGGCGATGGTGTCAAAGGATGCAGCTTTAATGCTGTATGTCACACTCACCACACACAAAATTATGTGGCATTTTATTCCTCCAGGTTCACCAAGCTTAAGTTTGGTTGTCTTTGGGAAGCAGCTGTTAAGTTCGGCAAGTCCCACCTAAAGCGGGTGCTGGGAAAATACTACTTACCTACGAATAGATGTCGATATTGCTGGCAGGGTAAATCTGACTACTGGTCCGCAGCCTTAATTTGGTATGCAGCCTTGGGTACATAGATTAGTTAGTTTCGTAATAGGCTGGGACATTGGCGTAACTGAATTACAAAGGTAGTTTTAGGAATAAATAAATTTAAAACTTTATTTATAATGTGAAACAACGAGAAAAGAACCATCAATATTTAAATTAGTGGAGTTAAAAAATCAAAAAAAGATCCATGTTTAATAAGTAACACCTGATTAGTTCAGCTTTGCTTTGAGCAAAAAAAAAAAAATAAAAAAATTAAAAATGAATGTACATACATAGTTTAATTTAATATTTTACGGTTATATTCCGGTTCGAGAAAATTGAGTTTTGATTAAATTTTAAAGAATTTATAATTTCGATATTTACTCTAATAAAAAATCTGTGTTTGCATCGATTAACTGTTTAGTACATAAGTTTGCCTTCGAACTTTACTCCCAACGGTGTTTTTACCCATTTTTGTAAAATTTTAGAACCATCTTATTCGCATTTCATTATACACTCCATACCAAAAAAATAAAATCACATTAATTTTTCTTTTTTTAACAACTACTCTAGCACAACAGATATTAAATAAGTCAAAAATCATAAAGTTCAGTCACTCTTTCCCAAAAATGAAATTACTCATAATTAATTGTAAGTTTGTGATTTGGTGGCTTGGTGATATGGAATTTATATGAATAGAAGCGGTATTGGGGAAGAGTGTCCAGATTTAAGAAAACCAGTGACATCGATTAAGGACTTACAATTACAATGCTCAAACTAACGGACTGATTTAAAATGTAAATGGTTGGTTTGGAGCTATAAGTAAATTTGTATATGTGATGACACATTGTGAAAAAAGTGTCCCGATATACCTAGTTTTATTAGTATTCCAATATTTTTTTTTCAATTAATATAATTTACGTTGTTTAATTTAGAAAGAATATAATATGGCAGCCATTTTTGCTTTTGATGCTTCTTCGCTTTTCATTAAACAAAGTTTCTTCAAATTAACTCAAACCTGAAATATTTAATTATTAGTCGAAACATGCGCCCATACCCTGATGACATTTTGTGAAATCGATGACAAAATAAACTGAAAGTTTTGATGGATATAACATTTTTTGGTATTGTGCACATTTAATAGTTAATTTGAGAAAAGAAGAATACATAATCGATTGTTGTTTTTACCGACTGTTTGAATATTATTTCTAACAGAAGAGATAACCAAAAATATTTGATGTATACTCAAATAAATAGTGGCATTTTACCTAAAAGTTGTTAAACCTAAACAATAGGCAAAAATAAGTAGGAGTATGTTTTATTGATGAAAGCGGTTCAATTAGCAATTAATGCGGTGACAATATGAGCCATATCCAAGATTGGAACATCTGTAATGGTAACAATACTCATATTGTCCGCAGTAGAAACGTTAAAAATAATTAAAAAATTTGAAATTCAAGTACTTTAAACAACTGAATTTCCAACAAATTCTGCTCGAAAATGATAAATAAAACTGAAATTAATGATCACAAATGATCCAATATTTATACCGAAAGATATAAAAAGCTTCTAAAAGCTCAATTTATTCTTTACATCAAAACAACTGCGAAGCGAATTATTAAAATAAAATCTAAAAATTTACATTTTAAACACATACACATTTACTTTCTGTGGAAAACGTACTTTTCTTATCAGTATACACAGCACAAATATGTAGATATCATTAAGAAGTATAAGGAATATTTTTTTGCAATCTAATCCATTTCTTTAGATTTCACGTCATTGTTAAAGAACGCGCACCAGGGATACAATATAATTTTATTTTTATGTAAATTATGATTAAACGGTTTTTCCTGCGTTTACCCAGATATGTATTTTGTTAAGATTTTGGAAAGGTTATTTATTAACATAATTTCTGGATATACGAAAACAGAGGAAAAATTAGAAAATATGTAATAAAAAACAGGTATGGTGGTTTTTGACTGATGTGCCGTTTAGAAAATATAGCTAAGTTTGTAACGTCTAATTCCTCAAATGTATCTAACGAATAAGTATATGTTATACATTCCTATCGTATACTAACTAATATTAGTAATTTATCATCTACAGATTTTATTTTGCCTGCTTTAGTTCAGATACAATTTTAATTAGATAAGTTTTAACCGTAAATAATAATAAAAATCTATACAGACATAAATTAGTTAGTTAAGGTGAGTTTTTGTTTAATTTATAACTATACAGACATTTTTGTTCACTTAAAGCTCGACTTGGTTCGTTAAAGAGATGACACTTTTTATATTGGCAATGAAAAGTTTAGGAGTATCCCTACCGCAGCAGCAATCAATTCTACTAAAATCAAGGTACGAAACAAAGTTCAAAAGTATTTTTCTCAAGGTTTTAAAGAACATATCGAACTTGTCTGAAACAACATATAAGTAGCTATTTATTTATTTTTTTTAAAGAGAGATGTTCATAGTTAAATATTATAATTTTTGAAATGAAATCAATATTAATTAAACGTTTCTACATAGAAAAATGTTTTGATTACATATAGTTTATATTGATCAAACATATTACAGTTTTTCACGAATAATTTTCCAAAAATAAAAACTTTAATGTAAACACTTTTCTTCAATATATGTATCTATGTATAGTATATAGTTCTCGGAAAAAAGTTTTTTGAAAATTAATGGTTGTAACACAATATCTACAGTAGAAACTGTATAAAAATGGTAAACATATGTACATATGTAATATACTAACCAAACAACAGCCAGTGGGGATAACAAGGGACAGTAAATATATTACTTCTGTAAATTGTTAAGGGAGAATAAATTAATTAAATCGAGCGTAGCGAATCTTCTTCTCAATAAAAAAGGAAGGAATAAATATCAAATTTATAATTTGTGTAAATACATATTTTCAAAATCTGTACAAGATAAAATCTGATTCCGTACTATGTCTATTTAAATGTTTGAAGCAATATTTCGCATCGTTTCTTTATCAGACTTGAATTTAAAGGTTAATGCACGGTTGATGTATCCGCTCGTTTAAGCCAACCAATTCATTCAAATAACAAAAAGCACCACCCATTTTTCTATTAATCAGTTGAAATATTTGTATCTTTTAAAAATGCTAGGCTTCAAATCCTAACTCAAGCATGCTGCTCAACAGTTTTGTTTAGGAATATCGTTGCTAAATAATCGTGCATAACTTGTATTAAGATTTTTTGTTTGCAAATGATAAAATAATAAAGAATAACATTATTTTTTTGTTTGAGATATAATATTAACGTCATACTCATAATGTAAATTTTAACCTTTCGAACACGGAACATTTGTAATATTGTGCAGCATTTTTTTTTTCATTTTAGTTTAGCTATATATTAGGTCGCTTTCACACGAATCATAATCTATACAAGTAGATTTGATAATGCGCTTTCATTTGTCTTGTATCGCAACAGTAACATTGGTTGTCAAAATTTAGTTATAAACAAGTAAAATATTCACTTACATAAAAACTATATTTAAATTAGATGTGGGTAACTGCAGCAGGGAAACTTTCGAATTTAAGCTTGAAAAATGGAAAAAGAATTATCAGATTCCGCTTGAAAGACGTCAAAAAATAACACAAAAACAAAAGCTGATTTTCACCGGAAGCCAAAAAAGATTAACCAATTAACTAAATATTTTTAGTCATTAAATACACTGAAGAAATTTGTGCTTATCACAAAAATACACATTTTGACAATTTTCATTCATTAAATTGTGGAAAATGAAAATCAATACATACCCCTAAACGATACTATGCAGAACCATCCAAGAAACATTTTGCGCTCAATAATTTCCAAATTGAACAACAAAAATAATTGATTTAAACTATTTCCGACATAAAATGTTTTACAAAGCAATACAAATGTTATTTATATATTTTAATACATCACTATAAACATTGTTGCAAAGTATCGATGAAAATCTTCGTTTTTCATTTTTTATCATCTTTCAGTCAAAATATGAAATTTCTTTATCCATTTTCTTGGCTTCGCGACTAGCACTAATTTTTCCAATGAGGACTAATTAGCTTAAATTCGGTTCTAACGGTATGAGAAATTTCAAGCTTTAACCCGAAAGTTTTCCTGCTGCCATTAATCGTAATTTAATGAACGCGCAAGGTGTCTTGGAAGATTCCAAATGTGATAAATTTTCATATTTCCTTGGTTTATTAATGAAAATATTCGAAATTTATATTTTTGTGATAAGCACAAATTTCTTCAATGTGTGTAAAACATTTTTTGTCGGAAATATGTTAAATCAATTATTTTTGTTGTTCAATTTGAAAATTGTTGAACGCAAAATGTGTCTTGCTTTGTTCTGTATAGTATCATTTAGGGGTATGTATTGATTTTCATTTTCCACAATTTTATGAATGAAAATTGTCAAAATTTATATTTTTGTGATAAGCACAAATTTCTTCATTGTATGAACTAACTAAAAATATTTAGTTAATTGGTTAATCTTCCGTCTTTCAGGCGGAATCTGATAATTCTTTTTCCACTTTTCGGCTCTTGGACTAGCACTAATTTATCCTAATGAGCACTAATTAGCACAAATTCGGTTCTAAATTGTTAAAATTCAACTTCAAAAATTAATTAAAAAGATTAATTAACCAAAATTAAAGACACGTTTGTTCAGTTTTGAGACTATTATTTGCCATTCTTTTCACATGGTACACCATTGATTGCAGTGGATTAAAAAAAAACAATTATAGTGTATTTGATAATCCATTTCAGCAGGAGAGTTGTGTGTACTTCGGTAGTGGATAGTGCATGTGAAAACGGCTTTAGCTATTGAATAGTTATATAGTTTCCAAGGACTGCTTAGAAATTTTTCGATAGAAGCTGTTTAATTTTGAAAATTAGGAGGTTTGCATTTGCTACATGGTTTGCATTTAATATGCTTTCTTCTCGTACGTGTTTAGTCTTAATAATTTTTTTTCAAATTGCTTTAAGATTGTATGAATTTTGTTTATTGGATGATAAGTTAAAAGTCCGTTAGTACTCTACTTATATGATGTCCAAGTGCAACGTGTCATTTGTGTCCTCGATGACACTAGCCACATTTTATTTCAGCATGGGTAAATTATCGGTAGCCGGCCAGAGTTCTCTTCAAAGTACCATTTGCACCATTCATCCACAGCGTTTATCAATTTCAACATACATACATAATATTTAACTGTTCAGATTCCACAATAATCTTATATGTACTCGTTATAAATATTTTTAGTAAATCGCAGAAAAACCACATTTAGTTTTTTCGGTATATTTCCAAATCTATTACCACCAACAATAATTACTTTATAGTTCAACTTTCTTCAAGGGAGTTGATTATAAGTTTCTTAGACTTTTAGGTTTAGGATAACTTTTGAGTAGCAATGAGAGTAACTTTTAAGTATTCTCAACTTTGAAAAACTACTGAAAGTATTATTAGTTAATGTTATAAAAATGTATTACTTTAAAGTAATAATAGTATTATTGATTTTCGACTTCAAAGTTTCTAAAACATTTCCGCTAAGCCAAACAAAGATTTTTAATGAAAAATCAATATTTGTCATTTTTTAATGACATGAAAAATTAATTTGTTTCAATTTAAATCAAACAAATAATTTTTATTTTGGGAAATTCAGATGGGCACTTATTTCTTAGTGGTACAAATATAACATTCACGTTAACCCATTTGATCCCACACCAATAACAAATTGTGTAAAATATTTGTACTTCAAATATTTTATTACAGTCAAAATCCTTTCTCGAAATGGATTTTTTTTTAAATATGATAAACAAACTAAAAACCATAGCGTACGGGTACAGTGGGATCAAATGGGTTAAATCTATTTTCACATTAATTTCACAAATTTTGCTAAATAATGGTTATAGTTTATACTCGAAATATAAAAATAAAAAATAACATAAAATCTAAAAATAATATTATTCCTTAAAATACATATTTCAGTTTGTTTTGTAGTTCCGATAAAAAGTTTTTATAAAACAATTTATTTATAAAATGTATTAATCTAATAATAGTTTCTCTCTGTGACTTCATTTTAACTCATCTGTGTCTTCATTTTATGATGTCTTCTTTTTGCTATTTGTGGTGTCCATTTAAAGTTTACGACAAAATGTGGAAACGTTGACGTCGCCGAAACCTTACTACCCGATTACCTAAAATGTTGCTTGGGATCTTTCCATGGTTTTTATGTGAAGTCTTTCACTAATTGACTGTGAAGGTAATGGACCTGAAAGCTAATGTTGCAGCCAAGTTTTTTAAAGTTAGAGAGCTTCTGATCACTAAAACGAATTAATTCTACATTCACACCTCACCACATCCCAATTTAATAAGCTCTGGGCACCACTAAAAAACACTGCTTTTAATTTTTCTAGCTTAACCCAAAGAGGACAAGGTTCATATGTAATGGCCATGATTCAAATTTTCCCTATCGACCAAAGAAAGGTTCGGTTACAACATTTTGATTTTCCACTACTTATTCTTTCGTCAGCTTCAATCTTATCTTTATCCGGTGGTCTAGTTTTGCTCTGCTAGCCACTTTGTTGAAATTTAATTTTAATGTAAACACAAATCGCCATTAATGTTGTTGGTAGCTGACCTTTTCCAAACTAACCAAATTTTTCTATCACACCAATATTAATTGGCCATGTTTCATACCGATGCGTAAAAGCACACATTTAAGGCATCGCTTCAATCAATGAAAAACCGCTGTTTATTTGGATTATAATGTGAAAGACCCATTTTCTCAATGGCGCGCCGACATCATTCATCAGAATTCTACATTTCAATCATTGGAAAAAGGTGTTTCGCTCTATTACAAACTAAAACGCAAATTTTTGCTCTAACTAATTGATAAGTTTTTATAGAAATACTATGTTACGCATTATTGAAACAAAAAATCAGAAAAGAGGTTTCAGAATCCTTCCATCATACTTTCCAATTTATCACCAATTAATTTATTAGTTTTTTATAGTCGGGCTTTTTCTACCGGCGCTTTTGTTTTATACCTGGAGCGGCAGATTTTTTGAAAAAAATGCGAGAATTTTATTGTTACTACCAAAAAATAATAGAAATTTGAAACTGCTTTGAAACGGAACATAGTTATTGTCACGAAACAAAATGTAATCGTTCGCGTATTCATAAGCCCATTGTACTCTGGAGTCCTCAGTTATTTTTGTTGTAAAAATTTCTTTTGCGAGGGTAAGTCAAAAATCTCATGTTAAAAAAGGAACGTAAAATCCGGCACGAGCGAAATTGCAAATTATATACGAGAAAACCGCCCACAAAATGCACCGAAATTGCATACTATATAATTCAAATTACAATTTGGGATGATCAGCGAGTTCAGTTTGGGGATGATCAGCGAAACAATTAATTGAATACGCAGACTTGTGTACTGGCGAGTTACCTACATAAATTCGAATAGCCCATCTGGATAAAGTATTCTTGCGATCTAATCCACCTCACACCCCACAACTAATTCGGTTTCCTTTTCAACAGTTTTCACAAGTTATTAGTTAAACCTTGAGTTTTTAAGTGATAAATGGAGATTCACAACAAAATGGATGTGTTATGTCAAAAATGTTGTTGCCTTCAGCGTCGTTCTTCACAGGTTCGCAATATTGACAATTAATTTTAAAACACAAAATTCCTAATTAATTCACACAAAATTACAAAAGTAACCAAAATAGATATATATGCGTACAAAATTCATAGAACAAATCGAAAAAGCTGTCAGACGCACGTTAACAATTTTAAAGTTAAAGTGTGTCCAACTGAAAATGTAATGGAAATTGCCATAAGCAACAAAACTGCACACATCGACCGCACATAAGCCAAAATGAAAGCGAGAACCATAATACCAAAATTGAATTCACGTGACTTTTCGAGTCAGCTCGAGGTCGAGTTTTTCGAGAAGTATCAAGTTGATCAATTCTACTTATCTGACAAAAAAATGTATGCTTACCAATAAAAATGTTGTTGTTGAAAAAATTGTTTAACTCTTAGTCACATACCGCAAATATCGCTACAACAAGGTTTTTGGGCGAAGAGGCAGAAAACATCATTTTGTCAGAAGTTATATTCTCAGTTGCATGCAAAATTTAAATTGCTTATTTTCTCTATTTACACAGTGAATTTAAGATGCTTAAAATATTGATTTAATAATAGAATGTGACACCTATTGAAATTGGTGGGAATAATGAATTATGGGTATGAAAGAATAAAATAATGGTGACGTTGTTGGCGGTGAAACAAACTAAAATCTTTAAAACCACAGCAGCATTCTTGTGTGTGAACCAGCGAATCAGTTAGAAAATCCTTACAGAATTTGGCGAAAGTATTTCCTTACAGAATATTTGACATATCAACCACCGAATCCGTAATAACTGACAAATACAGTATTAAAATTGTAATGTGAATAGCAAAATTATTATTTTCAAGAAAAGTGTGCCGTGAAAATTTTGATCTATTCTGACATTTCGTTCAGTTTGCGCGTTAATTTTCGCTCTGGTAAGTGACAGCTGAACTGAACGAAAAGTTCTAAAAGATTCACTTGCCAGTAACATGTACTTTCTGTATAGGGGCCAACCAGTGAGAAATTATAAACTTAAAAAAAAATTAAGAAGTTTAACGAATCCAATTTTTTTTTAAGTTTTTTTGACATTTCAGCCATATAGAAATTAAAAATTCTTTAAGTAAATGACAGCTACTTTTGTATTTATAATTTTTATTTTTGGGTAATTTATGTTTTTGGGGGTATTCCATGACAATTTCGTGTAACTTTTAGAAAATAGTATGTTTACAGAAATAGCATTTTAGTTTTTAGTAGGATTAATTTGTGCTTCAATCATTTTTGTAGGTTCGGTTTCACAAATGTTGCCAAATTAAAAATAAAATAAAAGACTTCAGTGAGAATATGAAATTTAAAAGATAAATTTAGAATTTCCACTTTTGCACAAGGGAAAACAATGTTTTTGACGTCTTGTTTTAATTTTTTTTAAGTTTTGACAGAAAATTTTGCATTCATAAGTTTTTTTAAGTGACAGATAAAATTTGACGAAGCTTCGTTGAAATTTTTAAGTTAATTTAAGTTTTTCATGGGCGAATACATATAATAGCCATTTGCCGGATTCTTAATTTTTCTTAATTTAAGTTTATAAGTTTTTATAAGTTATCTATGGTTACCACTTATCGCATTATTACGTTAAGTTGTTACTGATTCGCTGGTTGGGCCATTAAGCAGTATTAACTAATTTCTACGTATTAATACTGATATGACCTTAAATCAATAGGAATATTTTTGAGATATTTCGTAAATATTTAATGGGTCTCACAGGGTATTCATGGTGAGTAGAAAAGAAATTAAAATTTGAAGGACCGTGCAACAAGTTTGAGCGCCACCAAAAAAATTGTTATGGAACATACCTGGATATAGATTTCGTTCAAAAAATGAGAGATGGGAGAATAATTACCGGAAAGAAATAGTATTGGTAAATATGTGTGAGTTGAGGAAGTAAAAAGAAATAAAAAAATGAAGCAAAACAAAATGATTTTGTTTATTTTGGTTATGTGGTCTTCGATGGATCACAAAAACTAAACTCAGTGCTCACTGCTCAGTGCAAGAAAAAACTAAATTCGATCATTTTCTACTATAAGCGTATTATTTCCTTGGCAAATTTACAACAACAATTGCATAGGATAAGCCCTCGCAAGAATAACATTAACCCAAAAAATATTGGGTTAAATTAAACCCAATTTTAAATTTTGGTTATGATACCTGCCACCAGATCATATTACATATTAAATTTATATTTTATTTCGAAAAGTTGGTTTTTGTCAGTTTTATCAAAACTGCCAGTTTTTTTTTGGGAAACAAATAAACAAAAAATAATTCGAATTCAATTTTGTTCAACAAAATACGCTTTATGTCGGGTTTAGTTTTCTCTGCACTGAGTTTAGTTGTTTTGGTCATTGAAAGCGACGTTAGTTTGCTGCTGCAATACAAGATTGAGAAAATTGTATTTCAATATACGGAGAAAATAAAAAGACCAGAGTTCGCAATTCGCAATATTGTTTATTATTTTAGTACCTTACTAATACGATATTGTTAACGGATTTTTCTTATATAGAGTAAAATGGTATTGTTGTTGCTATTTTTTACTACCGAAATTGTATATGTATTATAATTACATATAATATATAACCATGACTTAAAATGTACAAAATTCCTTTAACAAAAATTTGCTTTAATTCATAATTATGCCCTCATGCAACTTCTCATCAAAAACCAAAAATGAATCAACTTAAATTAGCTGTTTGGAATGCCAATGGGCTAGTGCAACGTAAACTAGAGGTGCAAAATTTTATTATTGAACACAACATCGATATTATGCTGATTTCTGAAACCCATTTTACAAATACGAGCTATTTCAAAATCAAAGGATACACATTTTATGACACTACCATCCTAGCGGAAAATCGCATGGGGGAACTGCTATCCTTATCAAGAACATAATAAGACATTATGAACTCCAAAAATATAGTGAGGATCATTTACAAGCACCTAGCATCTGTCTGGATGAATGGTCAGGAAAATGCACCATATCTGCAGTTTATTGTCCACCGAAACATTCAGTGAAAAGACATCAGTTTGCAAACTATACTTCAAAACTCAGGGAGATAATTACCTTGCGGGAGGTGACTACAATGCCAAACATATCCAGTGGGGTTCCAAACTAATATCTTCGAAAGGAAAATAATTGTGGAAATGTATGCAAAATGAAAAATTAGATCAAATATCTACGCGGGCCACCCAACTTATTGGCCAACTGAGAGATGAAAAATTCCCGATTTACTGGATTTTTGTGTAACAAAGGGTATAGCTAGACCCCTTATAATGTCCGAAACCTGTTATGATCTATCTTCTGATCATTCACCGATATTAATAACACTGAACATGCAAGTTCTAAAACTACCGCCACCTAGATTCCTAACGAATCAACATACTAACTGGACGCAGTTCATCAAGTCTACGTTAAACAAAAAATGTTATTTAAACATCCCGCTAAAAACAAAACATGAAATTGATGCAGCAGTACAAACCCTAACGGCTTTATTAAAACAAGCTGCAGCGGATGCGACACCATGTAGCTCAGTTCACTTAAAGTAGGACAAACCGTCTCAGAGTATTCAGCAGCTGTTAATGATAAAACGCTCAATACGCAGGCAATGGCAACTACACAGATCGCCTACACTTAAATCAAATTTAAATAAAGCGATCAAAAACCTGAAAATAGCCTTATTAAAAGAACATGATGACGGGGTTCAACATTATCTCAGTGAACTCACAGCGACCGAAGCAACAGATTATTCTCTGTGGAAAGCCACACGTAAGCTGAAACAACAACACTTTCATGTCCTCCGATTCGTCTCCCGGACGGAAACTGGGCAAGAAGTGATGCAGATAAAGCATACATATTTGCTCAACATCTTAGTAAGGTATTTATACCTAACGAACAGATTGGAAGCCCTGAATTTATACCTTATGAAGTAGAAGCTGAGGAAATCCAGAAAATTAAATACAACTGGGAAGTGGCGCCAAGTACAAAAGAAAATCAAGGAAAACATTGACCCAAGAAAAGCACCAGGGCATGATCTGATAAGTGGCAAAATACTAAAAAATCTTCCGGAAAAATGTATCAAATTAATAACATACATTTTCAACGCTATAATGAGAATAGGCTATTTTTCTGAAACCTGGAAAATCTCGCAAATCATAATGATTTCAAAACATGGTAAAGATGAAACAAAAGTAAACTCATACCGTCCAATCAGTTTACTACCGACTTTCTCTAAGCTATTCGATAAAATGCTACTGCAAAAACTTAAACCAATTCTGCACGAGAAAAAAATTATTCCTGATCATCAATTCGGATTTAGAGAAGAACTCGGAACCGTAGAACAAGTTCATAGAGTCGTCTCTGAAATCAGGAACGCCCTAGAACAAAAAAAAGTACTGCTCTGCAGCGTTTTTAGACATTGCGCAAGCTTTCGATAAAGTGTGGCATAAAGGACTTATACACAAAGTTAGAAGACAGTTACCAACAAGTTTTTCTAACATCATTAAAAACTATTTGCTTGATCGAAAGTTTTCCGTGAAATATAACAGCGCATCCACCAATTTATACGAAATCCTCGCTGAAATTCCACAAGGCAGTGTGCTAGGACCACTATTATATTTGATCTATACAGCGGATCTATCAACATCAAAATGCGTAAAAGTTTCAACGTTTGCAGATGATACAGCAATCATGTCTACGCATCAAAATCCCAAGATAGCATCAAGAAACCTGCAAGATCATTTAGACGAAATACAAAAATGGTTAACTAAATGGGGAATTTAGGTCAACGAGTGTAAATCGGCGCACATTACATTCACACTCCGCAAACTTACCTGTCCGCTTATGAGACTAAACAATATCAATCTACCACAACACCAAAACGTTAAATATCTCGGCCTACATTTGGATAGAAGGCTTCCATGGAAAAACCATATCGAAGCTAAACGTGAACAAATCAAGTTAAGGTGTATTAAAATGAACTGGTTATTAGGGAAACATTCCTAGGCTTAAGGACTGTAAGGTTTTACTATGTAAAATGGTACTTAAACCTATCTGGACGTATGGTATTCAATTGTGGGGGTCCGCTTGTGCTTCCAACATTATAAAACTGCAACGAATGGAGTCAAGAATACTAAGAATAATGGTAAATGCACTCTGGTATATACGTAACACAAACATACATCGGGACCTACATATCGAAACAGTAGCAGACACAATCAAGCAGTACAGTAAAAAGTACCAGTTGAAATTAGAACATCATCCCAATGTTTTAGCCAGGGAAATTTTAACAAGGCCCAGATACCGGCGTCTTAAAAGAAAGATCCTTTAGATCTATCTATCTAATTTAAAGTAATTACAAAGTGCAAGTTAGTATTAAGAACTAACATAGGTTAAATCTTAATCAAAAGTTTGTATTAGTTTGTAAGATTTGATTACATCTTGTGAGTTTCCTATATAGGAAAGATTCAAGAATAAAGCCTTAGGCAGTTTAAAAAAAAATTCATAATTATAAATGAATTAATTCGCGCAAATATGTAATAATTTGGCGCGGGTTTAATTAAGTTTTTAAAAATTGATGTCACCAAATTAGCCATAATGTTGCAAAAATAGTTCAATTTGCTCTATTCACCTTTTAACACAGAGTGGCTGACATCTGATGAACGATTTAATAACTTAGCCAATGGTGGTAAACCGGTAAATAAATGCATAATTAGACATGTTTCTTAGTGAATTTATTTCAAAATAATCGTTTTTGTGCAATTAAAAAATTAAATTCATTTAGATAGGTAATTAATTTATCAATAATATTTGAATTTAACCCTTAAATGACACACTTAAGAAAAATTACATAAATGCCATACTGGGGTCTTTTAGACTCCAGCATGAAAATTGCCTATTTATTCTTTGAATTTTTCTATATTTAGCTTTGACAATTTTTTCCAATATAGTTTAAAGCTTACTAAAGGAGATCAAATTATTACATTAATGAAATTTTAATTTTATGATACGAAAAAAAAAGGTTTGTGAAAAAAACAAGAAAATGGCTTGTTTTATATATCATAAAATAACCGTATTTTTTTAATTTTCTATATTTTTAGCTAAAAGTTTAGCGGTATACCCTTGAGATAGTATCTTTTTAGATAAAAATATGTCCGATACTGAATCTTTAAAAAAACGTATTTATTTTGCAATATCAAAGTTGAATTTTTTCTTATCGTCGAAGATGGCCAACCACGGCACTGGCCAGCAGCTTGATGCTCTCCTACCTACAAAAGCCGTTGATCTAAAGTACCCTCTTCCATATCTTTCTGGTCTACTTCCATGGTACTCTCTGGAGTACCGCACATCGAAAAGTCTGAATCATTGTCTGTATTGTCCTCAAACACGTTATCTTGTCCTCCTGAAGATGCTTCGTCGATGGGTTCTAGCACTTCTCGGACGGTTCGACTCTGTAAATGATACGCCATCTAATAATACATCAAAATCAAAAAAAATATGATAAACTAAACAAATTTTAATAACGAGCGCACTCTTACCCACGACCAAAAACAATAAAACAACACAAAAAACGGCAAAAACAACTTTGAAAAATTATTTCGTATACAATACAAATATTTTCATTCAATTTTGATCAAATCCGATCACTTAGAGATCTTAGTCATATCACATTTTTCTTGTCTGGTCAAGGTCTCTTAGTACACGGAAAAAAATAAACTGGTACTCAGCTAAGAAAACGGACTTTTAATTCAAGAAAATGTATTTTTTCTTGATTTATGTAAAAGCTAATTTTCTTATTCCTTTCGAGTTTTTCTTCATGTAAGAATTGTGTTTCTTGAAATGAAGAAAAACTCGAAAGAAATAAGGAAATTAGCTTTTAAATCAAGAAAAAGTACATTTTCTTGAATTAAAAGTCCGTTTTCTTAGCTGAGGACCAGTTTATTTTTTTGCGTGTATGTCTCTGTTTCTTGAAAATCGGATAAGTACCTTTCGAATTACTTTGTTTACAGACAGATATCAGCAGCGGGGATATAAGGCATCTCTCTCGCTCTAGGTCTGCTAGAGTTGAGATGCCTAAAAATTATTCCGATTTTCACACAAATATACGTATTTGACACGCTGGGGTCCGTTGGACCCCACCGTGATTTTGAACATTTCTACACAGCTGCTAGCAGTCAACCGGCTTGCGCTGATTACGTAAACAGATAGTGCAATATCTCAACTTTAGCAAGGGAGGGGACACGAGATGCATTTCCGGAGGAAACATTTAAATATGAACGATTGAAAAACGTCTGGATTCTACTGGACCCCATGGGTCATTTAAGGGTTAAATGTAAATGCGGTACATAAATAACCGGTTACCACCATTGGCTCGTAAAAATCGTAGCGCCTCTTGCGGTGCTTTAAAGGCGAATACATTTAACATAGGAGAAGAATTGTAACGTGTCACGTAACGATACAAGAAATTTAAGTGATAATTTTAAAAAATGACTGATTCCTACACTCAAAAAATGTGCGGTGTTAATTGGTTTTTTATCCGAAAAAGTATTTTATTTTTCTCCAACTGAATATAGTTTTATAAAATTAAATGCGCATCAACGGATAAATATTTGTATCTATCCGAAAAGATAAATTTTTATAAAAACTCCTTTTGTATTTAATAAAATGCACCTCTAGGTGTTTTCCTAAAGATGAATGTTCCTGTTTGGTTTTTATGCGGTGTAAAAGTTTTTATCCAAATGTATTTTATGCCATTTTTATTATAATATCCGATTGGATTCAAATTATAAATATCCGATCGGTGGGACACTATGTAACACCGATTCGGTGTTGTGGTGACCATTTATTTTTTTGTGTGTATGCTTTATTTTCTCTTTTGATTTTATATTCTCTCTACTAATACGATAGTGATTCAAAAATGTTGTAATGAAGTTGCATACTCTTATAGTCTCATTCTTGGATCATTTTTAAAATTATTTTTATTTTATTCTACCGTACATGTCGACCAATCATTACAAAATACGGCAATAAACTAAACTAACCAAAAATAAAAAAAATCAGTTATAGAGTAGTCTATGCTTCGGTTACAGAAAGCTGATCTGCATTAAGAGAAAAGGCTTAGATGTAGTTTTCGTACGGTCAAACAACTCTAAAGCATAATTAAGATGAGCAATGGTTTCTAAGAAAGTCGTTGTATAAACACTAGTATACCATGTTTACACCTAGTAGTATCAAAATATTTTGCAAAAATGTAGCATTTCTCTAGTATTCGATAAAGTAATAAAGTATTGTATTTTGCGTTTACATCACGTTTAAAACTCATTTAAAGAAGTCGATTAACGGGTTTTTGTTTTCGATTTCTTTAAAACAAGCATATTAATGTGTAATGAAATATGTACTGCTTAATTTTTTATGGCCAATGACGGAGAATCGTGGGTTGCGTTTTCTTTGTGCAAACCAAATTTGTCGCGTGAGCCTGTGGGATTGAGCTGCCGATTTACAAACCTGAAATACGCAAACTATACATTTGATTGTGTTGTTTTGCTGACCATGCACTGGAAATCGTAGAGGTGTTTGTTTAGGGAGTTCACCTTCAACGACATGACAAACGAAATGACAAATCTATGTATGTAGCGTAAGATGTCTCATGTTATTTGTAATTTATAAAATGATCGTTCAACCAAGAAACAGAAATCTGAGTAACCTTTCAGATCGTGTAAGGGCTTCAATATAATTATAGATGCATAGAGAAATATTCGCACTGCCCTAAGGATTAAGTGCTATATTTAAAAAAAAATAAACGGCTAAAAACTTGAAAACACTTTAACGTGGATTTTGGGCAAACGGATT
Source organism: Tipula helvola (assembly GCA_963556165.1). Taxonomy (NCBI): domain Eukaryota; kingdom Metazoa; phylum Arthropoda; class Insecta; order Diptera; family Tipulidae; genus Tipula; species Tipula helvola. The sequence continues at coordinate 207,668,799 of OY744481.1, forward strand.
ACGGCAATTTGTCATTAATTAAAAAAAAATGTAGAAAATTATTTTCAAGTAATAATGGATTCGGAATTAGTTAACGTGCTGTATGATTTTTCTTGATTACAGAAAGAAATAACTCATAACTGATTACAGAATGAAGGAACGAAATTGTTGCAACATTTGTCAAATTGTGGCCTTGTGAGCAACATTTGCCAAACTTCACTTACATCAAAAAAAGAAGTTGGCACAACATCCTTTTATATATTTTGACACATGATTATTAAAAAAGGCTATGGTTTTGGAAGTACTTTAACCCTTGTGTCAACACGATATACCCGGGTGTGTTTTTGATTTTTTGTAACTGAATGAAGTTTATATAACAAAGTTAAATGACATTTTTCATTATGATATCGTTTCTATATTTAATGTTTATCCGTCTTTGATGCAAAACTCTTGATTAAATTCATACACATCAAGGGTTTATCGTGTTGGTGAGAAGTCGTTTTATTCTCGTGTTGACACAAAGGTTAAAAACTGTCCTAACGGGTAGAGGAAAATATAAAGTATATTGAAACATCCTATTAACTTGGCATGGCCAATAGTATGAAACTATGTGGTTTTATATAAACAAAAAGAAAATTGCCAAAATACCAAAATACTATTTAGAGGTACTACCAGAACTATCTTCATGTGAATAGAGCCGGCATGTGAAAAATGAACTTAAAATAAGGGATATAGAAACACTAAAAATTCATTTATTTTCATAGAGTTTGTGTCAAAAAACAAAAACGCGATTTCGATTGACGATAAAATATGAATTAAAAGTTAAACCCAGTTAAATAATTTTTTTAAGAAATCGCTAACAAACAACTCAATGTCTTACTCATTTAATACACAGATTCTTAAATTTCTCTATTTTCCAGCAATAATCAAACAAAAATAAAGGAAATTAAATTAAAAAACATTCTACAACAACAACGTGTATTAAAAAGAGAAAATTCAGTTTAATGACGACATCATAACACATCTAAAACCAATGGTAATAAAAAAGACAACACGTCTCCGTTCAACAATCAAAATAAAATAAATCAGAAAGAGTCAAACAGAACAAAATAAAATAAATACAAAGGACGTGTTCAATCGGGCAAAAATGATAAAAAATATCATGATATTTTAGACACTTTAACTTTATTCCGTAATTCTGTACGTCAAACCCGATTGAACAGCCAAAATGTATAAAAAAATGATAAATTGATTTTAAATGTCAATGGGTTTTCCAAACAACAATAAAACCGATAACGTCAATTTTTGAATTAAATTTTCTTAACTATAAATTGAATATGGTTATTTTATATCATTTTAAATATTATTTCTAATAAAAATTATATTTTAATATTGTACACAATTAACTGAAAATCTAAAACCAAAATTAATTTCTTCTGACAGCTAGAACTGAAAAAAAACTTGATTTTTTTCGTGATAAATGAGTGCGTTTCATGGCAAACGCGATAAAAAAAATCGTGATATTTTTTATCATTTTTGCCCGATTGAACACAAGGAATGAGTGCAAAGAAAAAAAAAATCAAAACAATCTAGCATGCTTTACAAATTCTAAATAACTATAGAAACATATTCGAATTCAAATTTGAATGGAGGCAATGAAAGAGATGATTATTGTATTGTTTATAAATTTCGAGTTATGTTGATGACGTATATTACAAAAACAACAATAGAAATAAACATTTTCAAGACTCGATTTTTCAATCAAATAACATTACATATTTCATGAACATTTTCATATAAAAACAAAACAAAAGCTCATATTTCTAATAAACTAAAACTGTAATGAAAATAACCGTTTTCCCATATACGTTCATAGCAAAGAAAAAATTTTATGTACCTTATTTTAAGCTTAGTAAAAAATACAGTCGATGCTGGAGGCTCTTATTTATACAGTAGGCTCTGGTACTACCCACTGTACGAGAATTAGAAAACTAAAAATAAAAAATAAAAATTGAAAAAATTATTGTAGTCATGAACAATAAAATCTACTCAACATAGCAAAATTGCTCTCTAAACTTTTGCCTCTTTCTTAGGGGTTTCTCGCCATTTAATAGACGCACGCATACACTGTTCACAGGTGCCTGGCAATTTTTATTACATGTTTTTAATGTAGGTGGTTCCTTGGGAAGCGATCTAATTCAGTTTTAACTTTTGCAAATCTTCTAAAAACTAAATTTCATCTTCAAAATAGCAAATTATCCCCATAGAATTGAAAACTTGATTTTCCTCCAAAAGGAAAGTTTTTAATTGGTTTTAAACCGTAATACATGAAGACCTACTTTATCCTTTAGATGTATTTCTAGCCTAGCGACTCGGAAGTATGTTCTCGTAAATAAAAAGGTTTTTCTAAGTATTATCATCTTGCATACAAAATACGCTGAACCCGTTTTGATTTTACGAAACTCCTATAATGTGTTAATAAATGGAAATTGGGATTCCCTGCTAAAATATAAACAAATTTCACAACAGGAAAGTAAATAAATCAACCCACACAAAAATATTCAATATTATTTTGAAAATCAATTAAATTCGTTAACTTTAAATTCAATTTAACAACAACAGCATAAATAATGTAAAACTCAATTGATCGTTTAGAAGCGAGTAAGCTAACAAAAAAATTAATTTATTTCTTAAGTGGTTGTGGCAGTAAAATAATTGCATTTCTACATACCCATACATATTACGATTTTATATACTGGAATGTCTAAAATTACAACTTTTTGTTGTTTGTAACGTTGTATTGCTTCTCTACACCAATGTACAAAGATTTTGAATTGTAAAAATAAAAATTCAAAATCACTTTACTGAAAATCACTTGTCAGATTTCTTTCTCGTTTTATTTTGTATTAGTGGTACGAAGAATTTTTTATTTTTTTGGGAAACATTTTTTTTTTTTCGTTTGTTGTATGTATTACAGTTTTCTACTGCTTCTCGATTTGTTTATTTGAATAAAACTCTTATTAGAATAAGAGAGCTTTTAATGTACATACATATTTGTATATACGAATACAAATCTATAAAATGAAATTGGTTAGATTTTTTTTTTTTTTTTGACAAAAATTCAAATTGGCATTGAAATTTATTTGTCGCATATAGTATATGTACATACATACAAATATTATTTTGATGGGATTCTCTTGGGTAAAGCTTTTATACGAATTTTACGGTACATTAATAAAGAAATTATTGAAATATCAATTTTTCATACGTCCTATAAAAGATTGTTTTGTGTTCTAAGTGTTTTATATTACATTGAAGGGAGCAGCGAATTGGGAACCGTACCTTAAGTTGATTATGATTTGTACGATACAATTGGTGCTTTTGTTCAACAAATAGATTTTTTATTAAAATACTGAAATTGACACTCACGCAGTCCGCTTCTGATGTAATAAATGTCAAATATTACATTTATTTCTGATTAACTTTCTCATAACCAAATCAACCTAGATTATACAAAGCCATACACCTCAATTACCGTAATCGTATCCTTTGTCATGCCAAATAACAGTCAAGTTTTAATAATATTTCTATAAATCCTAGACGACTACTATGAAAACATCATATTGCACTGACTTTTTACGACTCAAATCATTTCAAAAGACTATTCTTGTCACGATATATTTTCAAGTGGGCGTTAGCTATGCTAGTACTAATTTAAAATGACTATTGTCGTAAACAGTCAGTGCAATATGATGTTTGCATAGGGCCTGTTTGATAATTCGCACGGTGCGGTGCAGTGCGTACTGTTTTTATTGTCTACTTTGATTTATTTTCTAGTGGTGAACTAAAGAAAAAATTGTACACTGCACCACACCGTGCGAATTATCAAACAGACGGTAATGGCTGTATGATACTCACTTTTTTTCAAGTGCAATAAATTGCTGCAAAACTAATAAAGCGAAACAGAGAAGGGTAGTGTAGTCAACGACGATGTAGCGCCGAGATGTGAACAAGACGATATTAGTGGTGAACTGCAAATGATAAGAAAAATTGTAAAATTTTTTAAAATGTCACCGAAAAGAAATTCAATTCTTCAAGAGTATGTGAAGCAAAATTACGGAATGGAATTACGTTTGCTTTTAGATTAAAAGACCAGTACCTAAATTTTGTTCGCAAACCGAGAATTGAGAGTAGAATAACCGCAAATTTTTAGTAGTGGTAGATTGTGTGTGTATTAGTGGCCACGTGAGTGTTGTTTATTTTTTTATGAAATTGACGTCATTTAATTTTCTTCTGTCTATCAAAAGTGCTTGTATGTTAAAAAACATTAAACAACCGAAAATATTTTATTTAAATGTTTTTTTTAATAACAAACACGAAAAATAATTTATCCTTTAACTCAAAAAAAAAAAAGTGTTACTCCATAATCAAGAACAACAACAAATCAAGTCTCTCAAAAATCATTTTGTTTGTAGAATGACAAATCTCAACTCAAAAGCAAGAGAGAAGTATAAAACACGAGAAGAGAAACGAACATAAGCACCAAAAAAATTCTACCGGTTCACCCGATTTAATTATTTTTGATGCTTACTGTCCTAAAAAACGAACAAATACAACAAACAAAAATAATACAACACAATCACAAAAATGTATACTATACAACGTGTACGAATACAAAATTCTCAATTCTCGTGTCTCGGTTTGCGAACAAAATTTACGTACTGATGGAATAGCCTTGTGATCATGATTGAAAGATTTATAAAAATTGTTGACTCAGTTCGAGAGGCATTAAATAATTTGGGATCCCTAATATTCCCTAATATTACTGAATGACAATTATATCCCAATATTGTCGAATATTTTCAATGAGCTTTAGGCATTTAAATTAGCTGTGGAAGTTTTGGGAAGACTGATGCAAATTTGGTTATAGCTGATGCGATTTTAAAGTTTTTATTTAAATCTTTACGTACAAATGAAGATAATGTTTCAACAGAGTTATTGGCAGTTTTATCACGTTACATTAAAGAACGATTCGGCTTCGTCTAATTTTTGCTCAAAGAAGCGAACGTCGTTGAACAGCAACATATTAGTATAAAATTATCTGTCTTCGTCGCTTGCATCGCTAGCGGTTGCCTCATTTTTTTTTTCGCTGGCGCTATATCCCATGCAGGGATTTGGCGGCTTCATCATGAAGTTTCGTAATCAGTTTTTAAATGGATAATAAATGATTAATTCATTGATCCTACCGTTAACCATCCGTGATTTTTTCATCACCCGCTGGGAATTGAACCCGGGACCTCCGGAGCTTAAAGCAAGCATGCTAACCACTGTGCCACCGGGGCATTGCCTCATTTATGCTAGTTAAATTTTTATAAAATGAATGATATAGTTTCGGAATTAAATTTCCATCGCGCAAACTAATTAAATCATTTAACTTCTTTCTATTAATCGGTAGAGGTCCGTTATATAACTACTTAGTTTAAATTCCCTTCGTAAGGATTTTGTATGATTTTTTTCTTCCTCTACCAGCTGAATTAATCGATGAATAGAGAGTTAATTTTTGAGAGTCTTTTTCTCGATAATCGTATTTGTACAACAATGTGAAAGGATCACTTGCTTTTACGAACACTTCTTTTATGTTACTAATGTAAATTTTTGGTTTAACATTGAAGCAATATTTGTTCGTAAATTCTTGAAAATTTAAAAAATCATCGCTCATCATTTCTTTGGTTTTGTAGGGCTTACCAGAAACTTTCGCGTTTCGAATGATTGCGTACCATTTTATAGGAACATGAACGGTTTTACGTTTTTTTGCCCTTTCTATATTGGCATGAACACTGTCCCCTTCATACTGAGTGTGACCCTTCTCAAGAAAGCGATGCAGGACATTAATACTACACTTATATGCTATCCGCACGATAAAAAACATAACATGGTTTTATTTCTATTTTGGCCAGGACAGTTATCCGACCAAAACCGAAAATCTTCAAAACCCTTTGCACGCTCTAAATTTATGAACTATGCTACTTCGGTTGCACCATGCTTTGTGATTGATTCGTCCCTTATGTAACACGTTGCTTCCTTTGCGCCCATGTTGAAAACAGTGAAATTGAATGCGGAAACTTCCTTTTGTAATACAGCGCACTGGCATCAGCATTAGGACATGTGAGAATTTTATTAATTTTATTGTTAGTTAAATTTACAAAACCTTACATTTTCGATTAACCTGATAAGCTTTCATTTCCTGTGTTTTTTTGATTCTTTTTTTCTACAGGCTCCTTTAAAGATTCTACTCCACATTCTCCACTTGGGCTCTAGGTCTGTTGTATTAGATTTTTCTTTTTCTAAAATAATAAATTGTTCACATACCAGCAAGGCTTAAGGCCAATAATAACATTTTTTTAGCTCGGGACATTTTAATCAACTTTCACTCTAATAATACGTCTAACGCATGAGACTACACAATATAAACTGAACATCAGTCTAGAAAAATTAATGGTAATAGTTGCACCGTTAGTCATTCAGTCCATGTAATAAATTTACAGTTGCAGTTACAAACGCAATGGCAACATAATAAAACCACTGAAATATTGGTAAGTATAAGTTACAACTATACAAATAATTTTTCTTAATCAGATGATAAGTTTGGATCTTAATTTACAACCGGTATTTTACTCAAATTTCCGTGCAATAAAGCTTTAACTCGAACTATCATATAAAATAATTTTCATTTTGCGATCCGTGCAAGATTTTGCAGGGACACATCCGTAAAACTTCAAAAAGTTGTAACTGTTAAAATTAGTGTATAAACGCCATTTTGAAACATAAAAGTCTAAAAAATGCCCAATTATGTAACTCGATGCGCTGATTTCAAAAAACTTGTCATGCAAAAAGTTGGTAACTCGAATTTTCATCTTATACATTGGATGTATCGACATATTAAAGTATATGAATAAAATATGCCGTAGTGTACCGTGCGGCACACTGAAATATACCGTAGTGTTATATTCCGTAATGAAATAGACATAACATAACGACCCGGACCCATCTCAAGTACATATTTGTTTTTAGACTGACAGCAATAAAATCTGTTTTAATATTGTTTTCATCTTCAGTTTGTTTGTACCTATAATAAAAATCGATTTTTCAAATATTCTCACTCATTGTTGTTGTTGTTTGTGTTTTCAGCAAAAATTTAATAAAATATACAATAAAAAAAAAATATGACTTTTTTTTTTTAAATAAATCCATAAATAAGAAATTTTTTAAAGTGAAATACTTAGAATTATTCAAGTAGGTACCAAACAATCAAATACAAATTAATATTATTGTACTGGAATGGTAAAGTGCGGCGTTCACCAGTGTTTCAATTTTGTGCTTGGGTATTAAATCGAACAAATTACGTTTTACTAAACTTATATACTGAAGGTTCTTAGCATTTGTTATTGGTTTGTTATATATAACAAAATTAATTTCTTTACCAGACATGTTGGAATAAAAATTTGTGTTTAGGTGTTTGAATGAGAGGTTGGTTTAGTTAGCTCTTCAGTAGCATAATTAAAACAGAAAACTAGGTATGTATTTAATTTTATGGTAGTTAAACATAGAAAAAAGTAATTTCTGATTCTGATTTAAAGAACATGGGTTGTCACCAAGATATTTTATTGGGAATAAGGCTTTAATTAGTAAATTGATGCATAACTGTAAGTAGGCACTACTTTGTCAAACATTAAATGGTTGTTCTCAAATATTTAGACGTGTGCCATAATGCAAAATAGACTAAAATGACATCTTTAGTGCTCTCAGTTCTGTGAATCAAATCGATTTCTTTCATACCGGTATAGTTCTCTTTCAAGATATTTTGTGAGCATCAAATACTACGAAGTTGCTTTTTCCGGACGACTGACTCTTATGTGGAATACGACTGGAACATGTTTCAAATTGACATTTAACCCTGATAATTGTTTTTAAGAATTGCAATGCAATTTTTTTTTCTTAAGCTATTTTTATCTAGGCGCTACAGTGAGAAAACACTTTAGTTATAGCGGGCAAGGGGGTTGCTACTTGCTAGAATTAGATTATGATTTATTGTATTAAAAAATTCAGGGAAGGCTGGTCGTCTACACGGTCGTAGGTGTTTTGCGTGATAATGTTTATAAGTGTATAAGTGGTAAAAGAAATGGTACGCTGCATGAAATTGTTAAAATAAATTTATATATTATTAGCATCATGGAATGAGAGATTAATTATTTTAATTTAAAATAAAGAAGAATTGCGCCGATCAGATCAGATGTTCTCTCACTATACATTGCTCTCAAGCATCGTAAATCACTATTTTGTAGTTTGTAATTTTAAATAAAATCTATGTGGACACCTGATGACGTCATTGCGGTAATATTATGAGTGAAGCATGAAGCCTAAGGACCAATCAATGCAATTATGTACATAATTGCTCAGGACCAAGGGGACTTTCTGAACATGTGGCTCTGAGGTTTAAGAAGTTATCATGTGAAAACCAACAGAAATTCCAGTGCAACCAGCTGCAATAATTAACATATAAACTAGGGATTCTCAAAATATAATCCTTGGATCCCGTTTTTGTCTCAAAAGTGTGACCAGGAAATTTCGGAATTCTCCGGTTTTCGGTTTTTTTTATGTACATTGTACATACATCTGTAACGGTATAGGAATAATATATTATGTACAGTAAAATTTTGGATTAAGGGATTAATGGTGGATTAATCTATCTCATATTACCGATTACCCTTAGACCCTAATGTACAAAATTTGAATGTCTCATATAGAAATTGATCCAACAATAGCATTTTCAAGTTAAATTCAGTCCGATTTGGAAGGCTTATTCTTAACCGATTACAAAGAAATTTGGTTATTTATTAACAAATTATGATGAAATTCGATTTGGACGGTGGAAATGTGATTCTAAAATGATATTTAGTTTTGGAATGTGGCTAATTAGGAAAGAGAGATTAGGAGCCATTTCCATTATGATGAATTTCGCCAAGGAATTAAATTCGGCATTAACAACAGTAATTGGATTCTATTTTCACACTCAGTTTCGAAATTAGGTCAGCTAGGAAGGAACTCGTTTGTTTCTTTACCGATTTCATATCGTATTTATTGAAATGCGTCAAAATCGGTTTAGAAAAGACCGAGTATTATCCTAATTGGCCATATTCAAGAACTTTTTTTAAATATCATTTTACAATCCCATTTCCATTGTACAAATCGAGTTTCAATATAATCGGTTAATAAACAGCCAAGTTCCTTCCTAACTAACAATATTTCAGCATTTCTTCTAATATTATTTTAGATTTCCGTTTTAGCATTATCGGTTAAAAAACTGCCAAATCCCTTCTTAATTAGCCCTATTACAGCACAGTGATTCTCTAAAAAATAGGTTAATGGGCAAACGTGTAAACTCGTAAAAAGCACAGCTTTCTTTTGTTAGTTTGCAACTTTTCGATTTTATTTGAAGTAGTAATGAGATCAGAAAACTGCGAATTCATTAAAGTGGGCTTTACTTTTTGCAAGTTTACACGTTAACCCGTTATCTTATTTTTTAGAGAATCAGTCCCAAAAAACAAAAAGAATCCCAAAAAAAACAAGTTTTTTAAATATAACAAATTTTTGAAATATTATTTTAATTCGTTTTATACCTTAGAGGATGAAGGCTTCCGCCCCCAAACCTCCGCTTTGACGATTTTTGAAATTCTAAGATTTATAGAGATTGGAGCATTTTTGAAAAATTTAAGTTTTTTAATAATATTCACATACTAAAATAGAGAACTCCACAAAGCCGCTTAGCATTGCACCATTTGCACAAGAATCACATGAAAACGTCAGAAAAATTTCAAAAATATTTACGTTTGGTCCTTTCTGCGCAAGGATGACAAGAATTTATGTAGCTTTCTTTCGTTTTCATTATGTAGGTATCAAAAATTTAAACTTTAATTTGATACCTTCATATACAACTCATTATGGAATACCAGTTCCAACGTGCATATATAACCCATTTCTTCCGATGTATGCTATTTCACCCACCGCATACTGAACACTATAATTCTGACGCTGTAGATGACTATCTTTCCTGTGAACCATATACGATGAAACATCATATGTACGCTTTCGATAATAGTATTTTTTTTTACTTCTTAAATTAGCAAGCATTTTTACCTTGCAAAACACCCGTTGTCCAAAATATAAACATATTTTAAAACCGGTGTTTGAAAGGAGAACTTTCCACCTTCGATTCTTTAAGTGCGTCTATTGGCACTGACAACAGGTAACTAGATCAACTTTTATATTTTTCAATTAATTTGGAGTATTCCTTATGACTTGAGACCAATGTCGAGAATAAATATTGAATAGATAACATAAGGCACGTAAATTTAACATGCCTGGTTTGCATATGATATATCATACTTCGGAAAGCACATCTCAAGCCACCAAGTATTTGTACATCATTAGAAAAGCTATTGGGCTAAATGCCAAAATTTGTAAAATGTAAAACACTTCATAAATTTGGTTTTGACGGCTTAAACCAGATTTGTGGTTAAAAATAATATTTTTTTTAAATAAGTGATTTTGGTTAATACAATTTAACTTTTCCTACTATACCGTTTTTTGTTGTTTTTTAACAACAAACATGACTGGCATGTGAATTTGAGTAATATTGTGGAACTAGAACATAATTCGGGTATGGATGGGTTAATTTCATCATAATCGGATGAAATAGCATTAAGAAATAGCAAAGTTCCTTTGTTTTATTGTTGTGTTTGTTTTATTAATTTAACAGTCTAATGATATTCATTCACAGTAAAGGAAGCAAAAATCGATTGTAGACCAAACATAAAATACCAAAAAAGCTTGATTATAATAAAGTAAATTGTTATAGCGGAAGTTCAACAATAACGTTTTAAAATATTTTTTGCTACATCCACCATCAATCCTCCACATAATGTACGAACAGGGAACATAATCATTACGTAATAATGTTTAGTTCTATTTTTCGATATTTACATAATTTATCTTCGTTATGTACAGTCAATATTTGTGCCCAAAACCAGCCGTAAGACTGATCATAATCATCAATGCTTCGTTAATCTCATTAAAGTAGTTGCAGCAACAATTGAACATTTTTTCTAATAAATGGAATAAAAAACCCATTATTACATGCTCGTATAATTCAAAGTACACATTGACGTAAATTATGTTGAACATCATTGTATAATGGAAAACATACATTTCAAGTCATACATACATACAAGCAAACAAACATGATGTTGTTAATCCTTCAGAAAATCCTCGATTTTTTTTGTTTGTTGCTGTTTTTTTTTGCTGGGGAAAAATGTTGTGATGGCTCATCCAGACAACAACAGATACATGCATATTATACAAAATGTTGTTGGTTTCGGTGGAAAACTCGAGTTTTATTTTTATTTTTTTGAATTTAAGTTAATTAAAATATGTGCGGCTGGTGGATATGAAATGCATGGTGTTTGCATTTAGGTCATATATAATAGTTATCTGTCCAAAAGTCAATAAACCGTGTACAAAATGTTATCTAAAAATGTTACTGCTTGTCGAAAAATGTAATGTACTAATTAATTGAGATTATCGATTTAATCGAATCTACATTTTACGTCGATGAGTAAGCGAGAAATTCGGCAATTTCATGATTTATATAAATGATAACAAAAAAAAAAAAATCTTGAAAAATAAAACTTTGTAAGATTCTTATTATCTTTGTGTAAATATTATAGAAGTTTGATGTTAAACAAAGTATAAAAGTATTATAGTTCTTAAAGAAGGTTAATTTTTTTTTTTAAATTTTAATGATGCAGTAAATAAAATATGAACTGTGTCTTTGTTAATGGAATATCAGAATCAAGGAAACTACTTTAAAGTATGTTTAATGTATTTTAAGTTTAAGTTTTTAAGAATCTTTAATTTTGATGAAATAATTAAAATTCTACGAGTGTAAATACAGTAAAATACGAATTTCAGTTATTGTGTTCAGTAAACACTTCTTAGGAAAAACGGTAATTTAATGCTTCATGAAAAATTGATTAGAGGGTTGCTTTCCCAACTTGTTTACAAAGTCCCGGGATACGGGAGCGAGAAAACCGAATTACAAGGGATACTGAGAAATTCACTAAAAATTTTGGAAATTAATAAAATATACACAAAGCGTCATTTTTTTTAATTTTACCTTCTCTAAACCATAATTCCATTGCAAAAAAATGTTTCTCCGTCCGACATATCCATCGCAGTAGATCAAGATTTTACTTTCAAAAATGGTATGTCTGTGTTAGTAGACTCCCACAATTATATTGACAAAAAGGCGTACATCACGCCAGAAATCCCATTTTAGAAAACCCAAATTTTCTATATATAAATCGCACCATTGCAATTGTGCAATTTTGTGCCTGTGATTAGAAAACTTGTGCATAGCGTACTTTAGGAAACAGGATGGGATTTCTCACGTGATTATCACACCAGATATCCCATATATACCGTTTACCTAATAAAACATATTTTTCGGTTATGATTGTGCAAAATTGTGCGTTACTTATCTTGGCCAGAATCGGCCATAGAATATCCACAATTTATGTAAATTTCCGAACCATAAACGTGCTTTAAATACTGATATATCCGGTTTCATCGTATTTAATAAATACGCATGTTGATCAAACATTTTGATCAATTAAATTAAAAATTCTTCGATTCATGCAAGCCCTAAACCTTATATTATTGGATTAATAAGCTAAGTCTATCAAATGAATTAATGTTTAAAGAGCCAGATATTCGTCTAGGATTTTGCGGCATTTAGTAAAAAGCTTACAATTAACATCACGATTGATTAAATAAAGCACTCTTTATACTCTTTATAATAATTCGTTGATATTTATTCTAAATTTTAATTAAATTTAAAATTGTTAAAATATAGACTAACGGGGTTTTATTTTTAAAATTAGATCAAATTCAAAAATCTTTGCATTTAAAAGATATCTAAATTAACCCTTTAATGCATGATTTTTTCTTTTTAATTGTAATTGTTTTTTTCTTATAAAGATGTATTTGGTTGACACGAATTTCAAAGTAAAAATGGTTGGAAGCAGCTAGTTTTCCCGGAAAATTGATTTTATGACATGATGCCTATTTGCATCATTATGCAGTTGTGGTATAAAATTTAAATATTTTTCCATTTATAACGCTTCTTTATAAAAAGACAATTCGTTCAAAATTAAAATAAATATTCAAAAACAATATTCTTATTTATAAAAAATTACATAATGTAAATGTATGTTTACTACTAACTGTATGCAAAACATCGACTAACTAATTCTAAATGGCGATTTTATTTTCAAAACGCAGAAAAAAACAAAAAATTGTGTGAAACGAGATAGAAAAACAATTGAACAACAGATATACGAAACAAAACAGAAAAAATATGCTCAAATGTAGATGCAGTTCAAATTAGAATAACATGATGCAGATATGCTACAGTATGCATTAAAGGGTTAAGTAAATATAATAGGTTCCAAATATTTTGGTTTCAATTTAAAAAAGATTTTGCACAATAACTGCAAATTTTTAAAAGTTTCTGTCGAAACATTCTAATTTTACACTCTGTCTATGACAGAGCCAGGTTTCAAAATATATCAAAATATTATAACTAACAGGAGACATTGTGACCCGCGTCATTTGGTTCAACAAATCTCTAAACTAGTTCTAATTCTACATAAATGTGTTCCGTTCCTTCCTGTAAAAATTGACTGTACGAAAGTAAATATATTTTATGGATTTAGTGGCATCGTTACCAGCATTATTTGGTCCAATAGATCTCTAAAGAGGTCTAAAATTATTTAAATTTTACTTAGCTATCCTGGGCGATGGTTAAAGTGCAATTTAGCATTATATTCGGTCAATCTTGGCCAGAATATTAACTAAACTATGTTTTAATTCAATTGTTATAAAAGGTGGGATTTCTGGAAATCACCCATACAACCTCTTTGAAAAATCGCGATTTTGATAAATTATGGATGTTCTATGGCCGATTCTGGCTAAAGTGTAATATGCACAAACGTGAATCTTGGCCAGAATATTAACTAAGATATGTTTTAATTCAAATGTTAATAAAAGGTTGGATTTCTGGAAATCACCCATACAATTTCTTGGAAAAACCACGATTTTGATAAATTGTGGATGTTCTATTCTATGGCCGATTCTAGCTAATATAAACTATTTTTAAGGTAAGTTTAGTAACGCACAATTTTGCACAATCATTGTTAATCCAAAAATATATTTTATTAGGTAAACGCTATTTATGGGATTTCTGGTGTGATAATCACGTGAGAAATCCCACACTGTTTCCTAACGTACACTATGCACAAATATTCTAATCACTGGCACAAAATTGCACAATTCCAATGGTGCGATTTATATATAGAAAACTTGGGTTTTCTAAAATGGGATTTCTGGCGTGATGTACGCCTTTTTGTCAAAAATTTGCATTTAAAAAATATCTAAAGCTATCTATACAGATTTCAGCAAGGCCTTTGACAAAATTAATCACAAGATATTAATTGATAAATTGAGTAAGGTGAATTCTAATTTTATTCCTATAAAATGGATATTATCTATGATAATTTGTCGCAAAGGTTTCAACTGGTACGTATTGGTCAACATTATTCTGAGAAGTTCACAGTCTCATCTGGTGTTCCTCAGGGTAGTCATTTAGGTCCATTAGTATTTATTCTCTTTGTTAATGATATTGTTACATATTTCGGGTTTTGTAAGTGTTTGTTATATGCAAATGACCTAAAAATTTACGCTAATATCCGAAATGGTGCTGAGGTTTTATTGGTGCAACAGGACCTTAATCGATTTAGTGATTGGACCGTCGAAAATCGTTTAGCATTCAATATCTCCAAATGTAAAACTATGTCATTTGCAAAAATCAAGAATTTAATTATAACTCCGTACAGTTTACAAGATGTGGAAATTGATAGAGTTACTCAGTTTATTGATTTAGGTGTTTTGTTTACAGGTAACCTAAGTTTTGCTAAACAAATAGAAATGATTGTAGCTATAGGGCTGGTTCGATACCAAACATGAAAATTTAATTAACTCTACATTTAAATAATTAACATCATTAGTTATATATTGTACAATATTAAATTAATATTGTTGGAATATAACAGCTCTTCAACTGTGCTGACTTTTAAGACGGCCCAAAATCATTTACGCCCTACAGTCAATTTTGCCTTATCAAACGAACTCCAAAAATTGACCGCATTCCAAAATAATTTCACCCTAAAACTGTATAAGATTTAGTATCAACTTTTTCAAAGTCCTTGATAATTTAATGTTAAATTATTGAAATGTTTGTGATTTGATCTACTTGTGCTTAAAAGAAAACGAATATATTTTCTTATCATTGATAAATTAACATTTCGACAAGACCAATATGTACGAATATAAATTGGAGATAATGCGAAAGTTTCGCACCCGGTTAAGGGAATTTCTGAGTTCGATTCTCTCCGCTGACAAAAAATTTAAATTAATTACAACATGTTTCGACAGACAATAAAAATTATTGTGTGCAAAGTATCAAAAAGTTTCAATAGGGTTAATTTCGGCCTCTAAACATACATTTTATATGCCGATAGCTTTTGTTATGTAATGTTATTACAACTTTATTTAAAAAAATTTAACTCGAGATACCCGTTGATTGGAAAGTAAAATTCTATCTTTTCCGGTCCTACAAGAGTGTCCAAAGGTTATTTTATAAAAATTAATCGAGTTTGCAATTAAACTGATAAAATCAATCAAAAATGTATTCTAATTTTATCGAAAGCGAGTACAAAAAATGCTTTTGCTAAACCATGAAATTGAAGGGTGAATTAATTACATTTAGGATTTCTAAATTTACGTTTTTTATTAATTAACTTTTTTCTGGGTACTTTTACCTAAGTTTATTTTTAAAACTCCTTTTTGTTACTGGACGTACATTTGACCTCTGCATTTAATCAATGTTTAGTAATTAGAATAATTTTTTATCCATAAATCCGGATAATTTATTTATATTGCATGGAGCAAAAGATACACGAGGTTTGGTTGATTAAATTAATTTATATGTTTACCTTGTATACATACATAGGTACTATATGACTTTTCTAATTCATTAAAATAAAATTAAAAATTATTTCTATTTATCTTTCTATTAACTCTCTGGTGCAGCTACGAGTAAATGTACTCAAACAAACAATTCTTAAAATTCAAGCAAATATTTAAACTTTTTTGTTTTTCTGTATAAAATATAATTTACACCGGGGAAAACGGAGCAATCCTCCACCTGTTGCACCCGTATGCAGACCAAACTGAGAAAAAAAGGAAATCTCTTCCAGAAAGCGCGAAAACTTTATCGTACTAAAAAATCAGAAAAATAAAATTTCCCATATTTGCTGAGGAAGAAAAGTTAATTTATTGAAAAATCAATAAAATTAAAGATAAATTAGAAGATAAATTTAATTAAACATTTAATATTTATTTTCTAATTTCTCATATATAATATACTTGTTGTATGTAGGTTTGAGTATTGAAAACCAGAAAAAACTTTCAAAGCACCAAAAAGTTTTGTGGGAAAATTTATATAACTATTTAAGCTTTTATTTAGTATTAAGTGTGTGCTGTTCTAACGAAATATAATATATGTTATGTACAATGTACATACATACATATGTGTATTTGTGGAAGAAGCACTACTTGAAATAAATTTAAATTGTGTAGCTGTTTGTGGTATAGAAAAATGTATTTTTTACTATCATAGTCTACTCTACAAACTCATTGTATTTTGAGAAAACCAAATTATTACTCGTATCATAGCAAAAATTCTCACAAGGCCTATTTCGTACAAACATTTTGTTTATAAAAATTCTCATGTTGCCTTTTGAGCATTCTGATACGTTGAACTTTAATAAAAAGAAGCAAGAACTGGGCTGTGGTTGAATAGTCTGGCAAATTATAATTTTAGTTATTTTTTATAGTGTACATGATAAATTGAAATACTTTACTAAAAAGCTGGGTACATACGATAACAATGTAATTGCGTTTTCGTTGTTGTTTGTGTGATGTTTAATTTTTTTTTTTAAATATTGTATATACCTAAAAGAATTAAAAATATTTACAACTAAACGTTATTCATAAGTATGTACATACATATGTAAAATTTCATACAGAACATGACTTAAGAATTTCTTTATTATTAATGCCATTTGATCCAATAGGCTTTTTGAAAATAATTTATTCATTGAATTTTTTATATTACATATTTGACGTTTATTTTATTACCAATACACCAGTGAATTTAACACGACCAAAGCCTTGTTATATCAATAGCTGTTGAAAAATATAACAACATGTAATTCGTCTATATAGTAGTATATCTTAAAATTATACGACTAAGTAGTCACCACAACGCCAAAATTGCTGACACTGTACGTTTATTTAATAATAACGACTGACGAAAAAATTGGAAATAATGTCCCAATTCTGACTATTATTAAATATGTTAGGTTTGTTAAACAGTTCGCACAACAGGAACAATACACATAAACAATGCGATAATCTTGATTTTCATCGTTTCGTTTATTGTTTTTTTTAAGGTACTCTAAAACGATGGCATAATCATGATTTACGGAAAATGAATATTAAAAAACGAAAATCATTCTTTATAAAATGAACAATCAAAGAAGGTAAAGGTAAAATCTAGGTAAATATTATAAAGACTAAATTACGTTTTGATGACAGAAATATTTTCTTTAAAAGACTATGTGGGATAATTTTAAGATGGATGAAGTAGAGATATTATTAAGCGATTTTTGGAATTTACTGCGAGGTTACCTTTAAAATAAATTTTAGTTGATTGTGAAAAGCTTTAATTTTAAAACCAAGTATGGTTACTCATAGGAAGAAAATTGATTTAACTGGTTTTAGGCATCTTAACTCAAGCGAAGCGGTAGAGCGAGAGAGATGCCTTATATTAAGCCGAAAAGCACTTATCCGATTTTCATGAAACAAAGACAGACTTATAGACCTTGATCAGATGAGAAAAAAATGGTATGGCTAAGATCTTTAGGTGGTCGGACTCCAAAGTTATAGACGCGGAAAGATTTCCTTTGCAATACATTCACGTAAAAAACAAAAAAAAAACAATGAAAGTACATAATAGAACACACGTTCAAACATTTTTTTTCCTTTCAAGAATGAAAATGATTTTGTTTGAATGTATATAAAGTAGTGTATAAAAACTAGTAAGTAATGTCAAAACCTACTACAATTCTCTCTTAGATAGAGACTTCTAAATTCTTCTCTCTGAATAGAGTTCGATGTTCACCCAAATTTCATTTTTTTTTTATTTTTATTTTTTTAGTATTGATTTAAGACCAAATATTTTACTATAAATTAAATATTCCGCTTTATAATTATTCCAATACAGCAATTATACAAGAAAATACGTGGTACGCGTTTATTTTTGCGCCTAAATGTATGCGAACACTACTATAAGTTATTTAAAACTTTTGTCCACGACTAACGTATAATGTGTTCATTATACGTTTGTTTCATCACTTATAATGATGTTCATTATTCACTGCTAGTTTATCTAGTAGTCTCTTCTTTCATTATTCAATACTTCCAAGTAAATTATTTGATTTTGGAAATTTTATCTAGTAGTCTCTTGCCATTTTCATTATTATTATACTGTGACGTCAAAATGTCGACGAAAATTATTTGAAGAGTATTTAAAGGATTTGATTATGAAACATAATGATATTTGTCGGTCGTGGACAAAGTATCGTATTCTACTCGCATATAATGGCTGTTATTCACTCAGATGATTTACGACACTCGCCTATCGGCTCGTGTCGGCAAACTTCATCTTCGTGAATAACAGCTATCATTATATGCTCGTTGAATAATACCGGGTGAGTTTTTTAACTTGATACACTCAAATATCTCGGAAATACATTAGTGTTAAAATTAGTATCCCCACCCCCTCCTTGTAGGTGGGGCGGGGGGGGGGGGGGGGTAACTTTGTAACTAAGATAGGAACCCCTATTTTTTATTGCAGATTCGGATTCTACGGCTAAACATACGTAGGATTTAACAGAAACATTTTTTTCGATCCATGATGGATGGCGCTGTAATTGACGATATTCAATTTTTTTTATTTCTCCTACTAAGAACCTACGCAAACTATTCTGCAATACGTCTGCAATAAAAATACCATGGTTTCGTTGTAAATACTCGAAGTTAGTCTTAAACAATTTGTACTATCGTATGTATTCATATGTATTTGTGCAGTGTACATTTTTAATACAACGCCACACAAACTTGATTAAAATTGATATAAATAAAAATCTTTTTGAAACTAATAATTTTTATTTAGTTAGCTTAATTATCTTTATTCATTAAAAAATATTTGGTAATTTTAATTCTAGGAAAAATTATAGATGATTTAATTGTATACAAAATTATTTGTACATACAAATTTTTATTCATAACTATTTGTGCACATTAAAAATTAAGATAAAACAATAGTAAATTAATTAAAATTAATTTTTTTTTGCTAATTAAATAGTGATTTAGTCAATTAAGATGTATATGCCCTTATTTAAATTTCATTACTTCTCTTTGACATCTCGCAAGTGGTCCAGATTTGTCGATAAAATCTCATGGAACCTTATCGCTTATGGTTTAATTAACAGCCTTCTATAAATGTTTGGTCTTACTATATCGTGACTATGATCTTTCGCTTGCATTTAAATCCTCGCAAGTTTAAATTCCGAACTCTACCTTGGTCGTGGTTACTAATTATATTCAAAAAATTTGTATTGAATATCGTCAATTACAGCGCCGTCTATCATGAAGCGAAAAAAAATGTTTCAGTCAAATCCTACGTATTTTTAGCCGTAGAATCCGAATCTGCAATAAAAAATAGGGGTTCCTATCTTAGTTACAAAGTTACCCCCCGCCCCACCTACAAGAAGGGGGTGGGGATACTAATTTTAACACTATTTCCCCCGAGGAATAATTAAATTTTGATCTCTACCATTTTTTTCGTAGAGTGCTTATTTTCCGAGATATTTGAGTGTATCAAGTTAAGAAACTCACCCGGTATACTATTATATTATTATGAGTTATAGTAAGCCATGAGAATTTGTTGGTAAACATTTTTTTCCTATCATAAACTTCATAGCATCCTATGTTTGAAACAATATAACAATGGATGGGCCTTTCCACACCAGTATTTTTAAGAACCGTATTCACCCTCGTTTCTTTACCTCCCTGCCTACAAACCTAAATTTGTGGTGGGGATTTGTAATGCACTTTTGTATTTTGAAATTTCTGGTATTCTCGTGTTGTTACACACTAATACAAATATAAAGTTAAATAAATATAAAAATTGAATGTGCATTGGCACGTGTTTTTCTATTGTTTATCGCACAAAATGAAATAATTGCCTCGAACAAAGCAATCCAAAATTGAAGTAAATTTACACATCCATAAAGAAGAGTAAAGGCATTGTCACAAATCAATATATACAGATCATTCATATTGAACAAAAAAATGAAACCTGATGGGGTGCTGCAACAGAATAGAAACAAACCTTTCAAAAATATAAATATTTTAGAAACAAACCAATTTAAAATCAGAAATACGCGCCTACTTGGATAAATAGCATTAATACATTGCTGAATGTATACGTACATATAAAGAATGTGTGTACAGTTTGTTCTTTCTCTCTCAGCAAGTGTAATTTAAAAAAATTATAAAACTTAGTAAGCAGAAAAAGCGAAGCAATTCAATTTTGGCTAAAAAATAGTACAAATGTACATACATTCAACAATGTATGGACCTATCCACACGAGTATTTTTCACAACACGGTAACAACAGCATTCTGTATTCACACTGTTGTTACTCTTCTTTATGTATGTGCAAATTTACTTCAATTTTGGATTGCTTTGTTCGAGGCAATTATTTCATTTTGTGCGTTAAACAATAGAAAATCACGTGCCAATGCACATTCAATTTTTTTATTTATTTAACTTTATATTTGTATTAGTGTGTAACAACACGAGAATACCAAAAATTTCATAATGCAAAAGTGCATTACAAATCCCCACCACAAATTTAGGTTTGTAGGCAGGGAGGTAAAGAAACGAGGGTGAATACGGTTGTTAAAAATACTGGTGTGGAAAGGCCCTATTAATGCTATTTATCCAAGTAGGCGCGTATTTCTGATTTTAAATTGGTTTGTTTCTAAAATATTTATATTTTTGAAAGGTTTGTTTCTATTCTGTTGCAGCACCCCATCAGGTTTCATTTTTTTGTTCAATATGAATGATCTGTATATATTGATTTGTGGCATTGCCCCATGCACAAACAGCAAACCGGTATTTCAAAACGTCAAATTCAATTTTTGACCAAATTGTTTGGTTTTCAATATCAAAATTATTAAAAAATAGTTCGAATCTATAAGTTCCGCCTTATTTGTAGACAATTTTATTAAAATAGATTTCAGTTCATTCAAAAAACCCCAATTTTATATTTTGACGGAAGGATTTTTGCTTGACGGACGGCAAAACTTATAATTGGGACTTTTTGAATGAAATTAAATCAATTTTAATAAAATTTTCTTAGAATAAGGTGGAACTTATAGATTCGAACTATTTTTTAATAATTTTGATATTGAAAACCAAACAATTTGGTCAAAAATTGAATTTGACGTTTTGAAATACCGGTTTGCTGTTTGTGCATGGGGCAATGCCTTACCAACAGTGTGAATACAGAATGCTGTTGTTACCGTGTTGTTAAAAATACTCGTGTGGATAGGTCCAAAGTTAAATATATTTTGTTAGGTTGAACGTGATTTAGTAGTAACGTATTGGACTAGAGCGGCTAAGGTCTCGGGTTCGATTGTGCCCAAGGCATTTTAGTTTAGTTTCTCCAATTTGTACTTTTTTGACGTGATCACGTCTTACATTTACACCACATGTTCAGAAAATTGAAACGAAATTTTGCCTTTGGTCGTGGAAAATTACTGTAAGCATTATCTTTAATTTAAATGTATGATTTCTTAGGTTGGTCCTTAGGCTTCATGCCTCACGCATAATATTATCGCAACGAAATCATCTCTGATTTCGCGCGATTTAAATGATTGAACAACTGTAACCAGAGAGTGGCTTATCCGATCCGAGCAATTCTGAAGTTAATTTTTGCGTAAAGCAACAGTGGTGGTTAATTTATTTTAAATTAAAATAATTAATTTCCACACTAATTTTAATTTAAATTAAATTTACAAAATAGAGATTTACAGGGCTTGACGCACTATAGCGAGAGAATGCCTCTTCTGATCGGAGCAAGTCTAATGTCAATTTGTGAGTAAAGAAACTGTGGTGGATAATTTCTTTTAAATTAAAGTAATTAACCTTCACATAAATGTTAAATTAAATTGATATCTTCAAAATAGCGATTTACAATACATATGTATATAGTTTAGAACACTGTAGAGAGAGAATCACTCATTTAACGAAACTGTGGCTTGTAATTTATATTGAATTAAACTTGAATTGAAAGAAACTGAAGCTTATAATTTATATTGAATTAAAATAATTAATCTCAACATCTTATAAACGTTATCACGCATAACATCGTAGCCGTACGTAGACGACACAGCCCACCCCGATTTTTTTTTTTTTTTTTTTGAAGAAAAGCACAGCTCCCGCATTTACGAAAACTAATAAAATATCTTAAAAAAGATACAAAATTGATTGATTTTGAATTGATATGACACATTTGTATTCTAATTTCTCATGTTATCTAGAAACGTACATCAAATGTTTCTATGAGTTTTTTGTAGATATGTATTTGTATGAGGAAAAAGCAAAAATTAAAAATTAGTTAATATTTTTATATTTTATGAGTAAAAAGCTATGAAAAACGCAAAATTTTAGTGATATTTAAATAAAATTCAAAGTTTAAACATTAATATTTAAACAACGGAATGAGCTACGTACTTACGTAATACATTAGAACAACGGTAATTCTGATCCCTAAAAATAATGTTACAATTGCTTGGCTTAATCTACCTAAGTTTGGAGTAATTAAAAAAAATATGCGTGAAGGTACCACCCCAAAAAAAATTTCTTTAACGCACTGTATCTCAGTAAATATTGAAAATGGGCCCCCCCCCCCCCCCCCCCCCTCCAGGAATGATTTTTTGCTTGAAATTAATCAAGGAATCATCCCTGAAAATATTTACACTCAAGAACAAAACACCCTGTATATATCGCTGATATAAACTATTATTTCTGTAAGTGTTAGTTATATTTTGTACTGTTTCTGATACAAACTACAATTTAACACTAGAATTACCGACCGGCCAAATAACCGGTTATACATTTATTAAATTCAATTTTTTTAATTATTATATATTTTTGTGGGAATCTGTGATGACTTTTAATATGACAACAAAGTAATGATGTTAAAATTCATCATAAACTTCCAAAAAAATATTAACATAATAATTAAAAAAATTGAATTCAATAAATGTATTATTCGTCATTTTGATGAGTTAGTAGTTCTAGTGTTAAAATTGAAGTATGTAAAGATTATATGTACGGCGTACGACAATAATACTTATAGAAATATGTACAGTTTTATGTTGTGTTTATTCCGCAATTACTACGGCTTGAATAAAAGCGTTTGTTTTTAATTACGATAGCTAAAATATCGTGTATGTATTTGCTAAAAAATAAAAAGTTACATTTTAACACTTTTAATAAGTTAACAACGATAAATTGAAATTTTGTATTAAAACTGTTAAAATGTTAAATTCTATTTTTAGTAAATGCACGATATCTTAGCTATCGTTAATTAAAAACAAACGCTTTTTATTATTTTAACAATTTGTTTAAATAATTTGCTGAAAAAGGAAAAATCGTTCTCGTCGCTCGTTCTCAATGAGTAACGGCCTTAATGGTGTATGTAGATATTAGGCCGTATTCTGGGATTTAAAATTTTATGTTATGCTATGTTATTTTTGCTTTTTCAATACAAATTCAAATAGGAAGCGGGGAAATAACATAACATAACATGGATTTTATGATGCCGGAATACGGGGTTATATAGTCGGCATTGTTGAGATGCTGGAAATGCGATTACATCCTGTAATGGGCTTCCTACTTTTTTTAAACCAAGCTTAAGTTGAGAAGTTTAGCGCTTAATTTATTAATTGATTATTGATCTTAAAAGAAAGTAAAAAAAGAAGCTGACATTAAAAAAGCCTAAAAGCTATGATTTGCGTATCAAAAATGTTCACAAACAGGTGACCTTCGGAACAGTGCATCGTTTATGAATTTGGTTCAATTTATTTATTTATATACAAACTATTCTACAGTAAAAAACTTAATGAATAGTAACATAAAAAGTTTCAAAATCACGAAATATTTTAGAAAATAAAATTTTTTCTTAAATACTAATTAAGTAATTACAAATGTATAATACAGACAAAATTGGTTGTTAAAAATCACATTTACGAATTGCATCACGGAAAATCTTTCTTGACCTCGAAAAATCGGGAAAAAGATAATATTCATTAAATATTCTAGAAATAGAACCCGAAGGTTCATTACTTCCATATTCAGTCCTGTGATCTAACCAAAGAGACAAATAGACTTACACTCCTTTGTCATTCGAATAATGAAGCCTAACATAGAATTGGCTTTACGTATTATGTTATCAATATGTAAAGGGAAAGTTACTTTGGTATCAAATATAACTCCCAAGTCCGTTATTGAAGTTACTCTGCTAAGCTGATTACCGTCAAAATAATAATTATTTGCTTATATTAAAAAATAATCTATTAGCAGAGCACCATCTAGATAAACTATGTATTTCAGACTGTAGTATATCAACATCAACTAAAGACCGAGTTCGCATAAAAATCTTCAAATCGTCAGCAAACAATAGAACATTACAAAATTTAAATATATCGGTGATATCATTCACAAATAAAAGGAAGATAATTGGGCTCAAGTGGGAGCCTTGAAGAACTTCCGAATGGCAATAGATAAAATTTGATTTGATGTGATTCAATAGAACAAACTGCTTGCTGTCTACTAAGTAAGATGCAATCCATTTTAGAAACCTTGGATCAACTCCAATCGCAGCAAATTTTTTTATAATAATTCTGTGGTCAATTGAGACAAAAACTAATTGTTAGTTCAAACTCGGCGTAATGAGTAGTGAATTAGATGCTCCTTTGTACTTGTCTGATGGTGATGATAGTGGGGAAAATGTTAATACTTCGGAAAAGATTGATGAATTTGTTTTATCGAAAAATGGCGATATTCAATGGAAAAAATTCGCTCCTATCCAACAAGGACGACGTTTAACTAATAATATATGATAATAAATGTAACACCGGGACGAACCAGGTATGCATGTTCAATGATAAAGGATATAAAGACTAGATTTATGTTATTTTTGGACGATATTACTCACAATAATAAAAATGTCTAATAATGAAGGAGAAGCTGAATATGGTAACGAATGGAAAATAATCACAGAGGTAGAATTTTTAGTCTATATTGGTGTTTTACTGCTGGCTGGTGTGTATCGATCCCGCAATAAAGCAACTGCCAGCTTGTGGAATTCACATACTGGTCGAGCTATATTCAGTGCGATTATGTCTTTACATAGGTTTCATGATATTTCAAGGATTGTTCGTTTTGACGATAAAACATCAAGACATCAACGCCGTTAAAAAAAACAAATTAGCAGCCATTCGTGAAATATGAGACAAGTGGTTAGAAATTTTACCCATTTTCTATAACCCTAGAAAAAACTTGCCTGTAGATGAACAGTTGGTTCCGTTTCGAGGACGTTGTCCTTTTCGTCAATATATTCCCAGTAAACCAGCTAGATATACGGGATAAAAATATGAGTACTGTGTGACTCAACAAACGAATATGCGTATAATATACAAATTTATAAAGGCAGAGAGCCATGAGCAGCACCAGAACCAAATCAAAAATTGAGAGTGGTGCTGGACCTTACGACTGGATTGACAAAAGGTTATAACATCACATGTGATACTTTTTTTACATCATGATCATACACATTAGGACAAATTTTGCTAAAAATGCAATTGACAATGTTGGGCACGATCCGGAAAAAATAAACCGGATAATCACTTGTTACTATTATAGACAATAAAAAGGAAGTTTTATCATCAAAATTTTATTTTACGGACAATGTAACGGTTGTTACAACAATGCTGTTTCTTTATTGAGTATTATGCCCCGAGACATTTCAATCAGCACCAGAAATGACAAGAAACCCAATATGATACACGATTATAATAAAACGAAAGGTGATCCAAAAGGTGGCCGATGACAGTGTTTTACAACATTTTCGTTGTATCAGCATACAACGCCTTTGTGCGTTGGTGCCAAATCAACCCGGAATGGCAATCTGGAAAACTAACCAAGCGGCGAAAATTTCTAGAGGAGTTGGGTTCAGCTCTTGTAGAACCACATATTCAAATCCGATCAACTGTGCCCCGCTGTGAAAATGCTGCTAAAATAGTTTCTGAAATACAAGGTACAGCGGTTAATGTAACACTATTAAGAAGCGAAAACAATGCAACTTTTGCCCATCATCTAACGGCAATAAAACAAATACCACTTGTTGTAAATGCAAAATTAGTATTATGACAGTATTGTAGCACAGACACGTAAATACGTTCTGTGACAAGACAACACTAGCATATGGTTAATGAAAGGTCGCCTATCATTAACCATATGCTAGTATTATCTTGTCACAGAACGTATTTATGTATCTGTACCACAATACTGTCATAATACTAATTTTAACAAAAAGTAGACATGTGCCCTTTCAATAATAAACGATTCATTCTATTTCTTTTATTTTGTATGTTATCTTATCTCTGACTGAATTATTTTTAAATGTACATAAATCAGTTAAATTACAATAAATAAATGAATATTTAAGTTTTGATTATTATATTAATCAAGTTTGTTTGATTTTATAAACATTTGAACCGTTCGTTCAATTCCATAATAGTTCGGGTCATTTAGACTAAGAACGCAAAAAGTGTAACATTAATATGAACACAATAGTAAGATTAAAGAAAATTTAAATTTCCTGTTGAAAAAATATCCTGTAACAGAAATTTCCTCGACATTTAACAAATTTGGACCCCGCATTTTCTTAATATAAATATTTTTCAAAAATAAACGCTTTTCCAAATTACTTTCTTTCTCCAAAATTGTATCATCCTCTAAAGATAATGTGTCATCACTGTCCCGTAAATGGTTTGTTATTGCACTATGTGAATTTTGGAAGTTGAAAATTGAAACATGAACATCTTGGTAAACCCGCTTCTTTAAGTACTGTTTTGTCTATCCAACGTATTCTTTTCCACATGAGCAATTTAGTTTATACACCAAATTTGATTATAGTTCTAAAGGAATTTCATCTTTTAACTTAGTAAACAAAAAGTCAAAAACTTATCTAAACTTTTTACTGGTCCACACAACTTTCATCTCAAAATTTTGACAAGTTGATTTAATTTTTTCAAACAGAATTTTTATTTATGGAATCGATATAAAGATTTTCCTAGTATTTTCCACCTCTAAATCCTGTAAGGTGGATGGAGTTTCCAAGCGATTATTTTTGTCAATAGCTTTCCTTAGGTTTCGGCGTATTCTATTTCTTGGATAACCATTTTTTAATAACACATATGGTAATTTTGAAAAATTATCAGAATGGAAACATTCATCTGATAATTTTAAAATCTTTTCAGCTAACAAAAATACTGTATTATTCTTATATGATAATGGAAGCCATGAATTATAATTTAGGCAGGAATTAGCGTTAGCCAAAACAGTTAACAAAAAAAAACAACGAGCGAATTCACCCTCAACTCGCAAAAGATTTATGTGAAAACTTTTTTGTATAACTATTGAATCATTTCAAGCCATTTCGTTAAGGCGCAGGAACCCCTCCATAAAGACAGATGTTGTTCGCTCAGTATTTAAACTAAGTTACATTTTTGGTTCAAAAAGTCAGTAAGTTATAATTACGTCTTTACGTCTTTAATAATAATAATAATAATAATAAAGCTTTATTTAATGTATAAGCCGTGGCTTTTGTACATAACACATATTTACAATAGTATAATAGAACAAATTAAAATTAACAATATTAACATTTCAATTTCCAATATAACAATAATTAACATATATACAACAATGTACATAATTACAATATGTACAAGAACTTTGATTCTAAGTAACTAATTTTAACATAAGTGCTTTAAATTTATTAATCGAACTTATATTTTTTAATTCTGCAGGCAAACTGTTCCAAGTGATAATCGCATTTATTAATCCGGAGTTATTGTAAACATTAGTTCTAGTAACAGGCAAATTAACGTTCCTAGTTCTCAGTGACATAGAAAAATGTAATTTATCATGCAGGTACAATGGTACACCCGATTTAATTATTCGGAAAATAAAAACAGCAGTTCTATAACAGTAAAATTCAAACAAGTCGCATCCAATGATTGAATCCTTAAATTCGGAAATATGATCAAACTTCCTAAGGTCATGAACATATCTCACACAATTATTAAAAGAGGTTACTTTTAGTAAGTAAACGTTTTGAGGAACTATCACAATTAGAAAATATCACGTCACAATAGCTGAAAATAGGTATAATTAAACTTTTAACAAGATATATGCGTAAGTCAACTGGACAAAACTTTTTTATTAGTCTGAGCGAATATAAACCGTAATTAACACGCTGGCACAAAGAACTTACATGGTCATTCCAAGTAAGTTTTGAATTCAATAGTAATCCTAGGTTATTAACTGTTGGAACAAATGAGATTATATCATTGTTTAAAAAGAGCACAGGTGCAATATTATGTGAATTATTTCTAGTTAGCAATAAAGCTTTACTTTTAGTTGGATTAATGGAAAGTGTATTATTTTTGGCCCATGAAGAAATATACCTAAGATCTGCATTAAGTTGAATCACAACCTCCTCCACTTTTAACAAGTCACCACCAATATACAGTTGTAAATCATCAGCGTAAATATGAAATCGACAATTTAAAATATGCCAAGGTAGATCATTTATGAAAATGGAAAAAAGTAAAGGGCCCAAAATTGACCCTTGAGGTACTCCAGCAACTACATCACTCATGCCAGAAAGATCCTCGCCAAGCTTTACAAATTGTTTTCGATTACTCAAATACGAATAAAGCAACAAAATAGCAGAATTGGAAAACTTATAATATAACTTTAACTTTTGAAGCAACAAGATATGATTAACACAATCAAATGCTTTAGAAAAGTCCAAAAGGACTAAAACTGCAAAAGAATTAGCTTTGTCTAATATAGCAGATAGATCATCAACAATATGCACAAGTGCAGTAGTAGTACTATGGCCAGATTTGTAGCCAGATTGGAATTTGCACAGGTAATTATATCTATTGAGGTGCTCAAGAATTTGTAGCTGCATAATTTTCTCCAGGACCTTAGATAGGGCAGGCAAAATACTAATTGGGCGAATGTCACATATATTGGAAATTACATCCTTCTTAGGTAGGGGAATAATCGAAGCCACCTTCCACACATCAGGAAATACTGATTTCGTCAAACATTTATTAATGATAAAAGTGATTTGTGGCAGAAACAAATCAATAAATAATTTTAGTACTTTGAAGTTGACCATGTCATATGCCAGCGAATCCGACTTAATTGTGCGAATTGAAATCATAATCGGGTAAAGGCAAAACACCTAGCGATTCGTTAAGTTTACTGATCCCTGCCAAAATTTCTTCAGCAGAAAAGTCAATGACTGCTTCGGTTGATTTACATGAAATACCAAGTATTTTTAAATTGCTCCACGTTGTTTTAGCGTTATGCAAATTCCCAAAATAAAAAGTATTTTTAGCTTGATTAATGCATTTGTTGGTTTTATTCCTAAAATATTTAAATGATTCAAAATCGAGCTCTAATCCAAATCTTTTGTATTTTTTGTAAGCCAAATCTCTACGTTGCATTAAACTCAAAATATATGCATTTAACCACGGAGCAGTGGGACATTTATTTATACTTGTTTTACGAGGCACACAAATAGAATCTAATTTTAAGAAATTTGAATTGAATTCCTCAAGTATATCATTCACATCAGGATAGAAATAAAGATTTAACCAGTCTAACGAAAAGAAACAACTTGTAAAATACTCATAATTGATTGCTTTATAATCAGGAACAACTGTATAAGAAATTTTATCTCTGGTACGACTGAACCTATAGCAGGCAAAAATGAAGTCATGATCAGAAATAGCAGGAACAGCAAGCTGCCCAAAGGAAATAATATTATGCTTATCAGCCTCATACAAAATTATCAAATCCAGTAGGGTGCCATCCAACCTAGTCGGTTTATATGGTAAATAAAATAAATTATGTAAACTCAAGCAAGCGCCTAGTTTATTGCTAAACAACATATTAAAGTTCAAATCACCACAACAAATAACTTTTTCATACTGTGGCAAATATTCAGAAAAAATTATTTGTAAATTATTAATATCCTCAGAACAAGTAGGAGGCGGGTTATAAATAACCAAAATAAGAATTTTGCCAAATCGCCCGACAAGTACAGATGCCAAAACTTCAACCTTACCAAAGGCGCCAGAGAACAATTTGCTGACCCTCAAAGTAGACCGAAAATAAATACCAACACCACCCCATCGCGTATTATTAATACGATCAAAACGTATTAGTTTGTAATTATTGATAAGGAGCGACTTGTTTGTAATTTTACTGTTAAGAAGAGTTTCAGATAAAGGGAGAAAATCCAATTTGTGTATCTCTAACAGTATAGTAATTTCATTAAAATGTTTAACCAAACTACGGACATTTAAATGACCAAATTTTATAGAACAATTTATATTTACCTGCAGATTATCACTTGGAACAGTTTTACTACAATAGAAGTTGTTATAATTTAATGGGTTGTACTGTTGGCTGCAGCGGTTGTCCGAAACTTCACTCGTGGAGGAAATGTTGTCCGAAAATTTTGATTATTAAATTCCCGAATATGTACCCCGGTCGGCCAAGTATTTGCATCAAGAGCCTTAGCCCGAAAATCTGCTTTTATGCCCAATTTATAGCAAACAAAATTCAAAGATTCAATATCACGATGTTTGGGGACAAGTTTAAATACTTTGCAGTCCTCAATCCCCAAGCATGTTTTAGCCATGGCCGAAATATCACTTTCCTTAGTATGAGGATTGAATTTCGAAACGTGTAACCATAATGTTGGTGTAACTGTCACTACCCCAAAATTCTCCGTAAATGGCTTAATACCACAAATTGATTTCGTACTCTGATGTTGACGACTCCTTTTATTGACCTCAGGCGAAACAGCACTGGAATTGAGAGAGGATGACGCCACCTCAGCAAACGTTCTTGTTGTAGAGGACGAAGATTTTTCCATTGCCGGAGGAAGTATAATTTCACTTGATTCGTTGGCAGCAATCTGAGTAGACGTCTCCGTGGCACAAGATTGATTAAATTCACCGGCCACACTGTTATTTTCAACATCAGCTCGAACAACTGGCTGACTTATTGACATTTTGTTGGTAATTGACTGCAGAGAGATATCAATATTTCTAGTTATCTCTGTCAAATCACATAATTTAGTGACATGCAAATTATAAATTAATTTGCAATTGTCACAAAACCAACAAATATTTTCAGAGCCGCTTATCAAATCAAATGCAGCTTTTTTTTTTATCAAACGAACCTTACTGACAATAATTAAGCATGAGCAAAGTACAGTTCTGTTAAGTTAATCACCTAAACCTCCATAATAGTAAATGGTCAACGCAAACTCACTGAACAAAGCAAAATCAACTTACACGTCTGTTAACTGATCGTTACAGTACCCGTTCAAAATTCTCAAATAAACATCGAACTCGTACTGTAACAACTCATTTACCGCCCTTGTGACCTAAATAACTATTACACCTCACAAGCATAATTTGTGGTCCTTTTACTCGTATGTAATTTTCATTTTCAAAAACACTTGCTGCTGCGGCCACATATAGCAGATATTTTCACAACAAAATAAATTAAAGTAGGCGGTTTTTTTTTAGATTTTTTTTTGTATTCGGCTCACGATGTTTTTGAAATGCCGGATGATGTTGTATATTGCCTGGGTATGCGTAGATTTTGCATTGATTTTACGATTTATTTATTTTTTGTTCTTGTCGATATTCACACATACCAGCAATATTTTTTGTTCGGCATTTTTGTTTCCGTAACCCGATTTCTATACAATTTTCTACTTACTCCTGCCGCTAAAGATGTTTTCACATCAAAAATATTTTTGTTAAGATTCAGAAAATATCACGTCTATCCAAACAATAGACATTTAAACAATGTTTACAAAATTAATGATAACCACTTTATGTCGTTAGAAGAAAAATTAATATTTTCAATCATCACTGTTGAAATTATAGAATTTTTTGGACTCATAAACCGACTCAATAAAGAAATTTTGGAGCTATCAAATAAAGTTATTGCTTTATCTGCCCTATTTTGCAGATTTGATCTTGGGATTTTTGGTAACTAAAGTTTATTCGGTCGACATCATACATATGTATGTACAAACAAAAAGTCAATAAAGCTGTGATGTTTCACGAAATTTTAAATCAGTTCTTGTTCTTTGAAACGCTGAAGAAAGGTTAGTTTAAAGTAGAATGTCAATATTTATCGTTCTGCCGTAGCACTTTGAAAAAAGACAAAACCACTAGATCCTTTTGACATTTCGAATTGGTATTGAGCAATAAACTCTTCCAATCAAATTATATGATACTTTAAATTTTGACATAATTTGGCTTTAGTTTAACTTGGTTTCACTTATTTGTATTATATACTTACCACAAAACCTGGTTAAGCATAACGCATAAAAAAGAATGAAATTTTGTTTATAAGGCTTACGTAATCCCTATTGGCATCTATTAACACAAAATATAAAAAAAAAGAATCGCTACATAACAAATGTATCCAAATCATACATGAAAATCGTTTATATTATACGCTTGTTTTGAACATGTCACATCATCGCACACAATAGTTTCGCATCATACTATTGGGGGTGAACTAAATTACATACATATAGTATAGTAAATCTCACAAGCGGGAATATATACATATACAAAACAACTCCCGTCATTATGTGTTTTATACAAAATATTATCTAGGTAAGATACATTCCACAGTTTATATTTCTCCATTCCATCTCATTAAAATAAATTATTTACCCAGGGAAACCATTGTGTGTGTGTTAACAAAAAGATTTATTTAAATTTGTGCTGCGGTACACAATTTTTATTATTTTATGCTGCTTATGTTTACTACATTACTGTCATCATAACTAAAAATATCAACTCTAGAAATGCCATTATCGATTTTTCACCGTCTTCTTGTTTTGTGTGACAAACAAAATATTTTCGGATGGTTGTTTTCTCTCTCACTGGTATTTGGCACAAAAAAACATTAGATTTTTATCAACAAAATTTAATAAATATCGATTATCGATAAGATAAATGGCAACAAAATCACAGAAGCCACTTTATAATTTATAGCGGTAGTAAACAGTAACTCTTCCACGTCTACAACTATGTAGTACCGTTAGTTTATTTATTTTTATAATCAAAATCAATTCAGCGATGATTTGTGTGACAATCGATTTACTATTGAAATGTCAAACTTTTTATCAATAACCATAAACTGTTATGATTTGTGAGTTTATGTAAATGTTTTTAGACCCAATATATTTATTTATAATACATAGGTATAAAGCAATGATATACATAAGTACATATAGTATATTGTACAGGTGTAATAATAATTTTTTTGATTGATTTAAGAGGTTTATAAGCTGTTTATATAATTGCCGAAATACTATCATATAAACATCTAATACGCTTGAAAGTCAACAGAATTTATTATTTTGGTACAATAGGATTAGATGGCATGATAATGTTGATTCCATCAAGAAGTATATTTAATTTTTGTTTGGTTTTATTTGCAGGTGCTTGAAAGGAGATAATTTATAAAAAAAGGTGAGTTAAATTTTGAAATCTTAATTGCTGGTAATTTTAATTTTCTATTTATGACACTAGTATTGTAAATGATACGAGATTGATGTATGAGACTGACAAACAATTTTATAAATAAACAATTATTTTTAATTTCAAAACACAATTTTATATTTAAAAAAACACTTTAACATTTTTTATTTACAAATATATACAAATAAATAAATAAAAAGTTATGATTATGTGAATTCTATAGTTTCGAATAATTCATTCTTCAACAGTTCTTGTACTGTAAAAAAAAAATCCGTCAATATTAAAAATTGCGTTGCATACTGTTTATAATTATATCGTCCGTATATTTCCATTTCCTCAATCCGATCCATTTTACTGCCTTTTATAAATTAACAAATTGATTGGTTAATTTTTATTTCTTTAGATGCAATACGAACCGAGTTGTGGCTCGTTGAAAGTGACTGTTTGTTAGCCGAAAACTGAAAAACGACCAATTTTAGAAAAACAATTGTTACATGTTTTTTCAAGTACTTGAAAAGACCTTTAAAATTAGCTTTAATAAAAGTCGTTAGCATAAAAACTTACACAGTTATGATAAAAATAAAATGGGGATCTCGTTTTTCAGAGAAAAAATCAGCAATGAAAGAAATGGCTTAACCGCAAGAATTGAAATTAATCGTAATCCAATTACAATGTACAGACTTTATTTAAGTACTAACAATAGGTTCTAGAAGTTTGAATAGTTTAGAATGTTTAGATTTGAAAAAAAGTTTGATTCAATTTTGAAATGATTTTTTCAAATTTTTCAAAATAATTTCTTTTTTCACAATAACTCAAAAACTAAAGAAGATACGCACAAAATGTGAAAGTACAAAAATTTAGATTTTTCTTAAAGAAATTTTTTTTATTTTGTTATTTCTCAAAGATGGAAACTAATTGAGATATCATCGTTTTAAGTTTGCATTTGAGTGAGAGTACCACCTTCCCCGAACCCTTAAAACTCAAAAATCTCAAAAACTAAGAGTTCAAGGAAGTTCAACTTTACAGGCCTTGTAGCCCTTGACATTCCCTACAAAATGGTTTTTGCACATTTAGATATATTTAAAATTAAGGAAGTTATCGTTAAACAAGCAATCGCGTGTCGAGATTAAAACAATTTATATGCTCCGCAAATTTCACCGAAAAACGTGTTCCGTTATTTAATGTTGAAAGGTTTGAATACAGTTTTCGGAAAACAGTCACTTTAAACGAGCCACAAGAAATAAAAATTAATCAATCAATTTGTTAATTTATAAGCTTTATTTTGGTCCAGAAAGATTTTTTGATGAAACGCAAGGTTTTCGAGTTACTCGTGAAAAATCGCTTTAAAACATGCATTTTTTAGGTTAAAAAAATCAACATTTTCAATCGCGAATAACTCGAAAAATATTGATTTATCGAAAAAACTTCATACGATATTTGTTGCTTAGAATTCATCCCTCTATCGATTTTTGTGGTTATTTTGAGTGTACTAATTTTCACCCCTTTACAAGGGGTTGCATCGACCCCAGAGTAAAAGCACACATCGGCACTATATAACTTTTGGTCCTTGAGCTATTCCCTACTTACTGTCCAAATTTTATGAAAATCGGTATTGTCCGTAAGAATTCTGAGGTAATGACCTATTTTTACCGTCAATGACTGGAAAACCTTACGGCGCAGGAAAACGTATACCCAGTGCTGGCGACTTTGAGGAGTGAGAAAGCGGGCTCCCAGTCGTCGATATCCAATGTCCGCAATACTTCAGGGGTGATAAGTTCTGTAAATCCATTTGGAAGAAGTTCATAATGCCACGATCACCAACAAGACTCTATGCAATGCACAAGTCAGAGAAATTTATTACCCCAAGTGGTGCTCCAGTCAGCCGACAGGACAATCCATCCGGGAGGATTCATCCTCCTCGAAGGCTGGCCCTATGGATTTTGAGGAGGGCCAAACATAGCATGAAAGAAATGATGCCAGCGGAAATTTTACAATGCGAGTAGCAGGATTCAGTGAAAGAACTGTTGACCTAGAAAAGGAAAATATGGATCTCTTGGGGAGGCTACAGACGATGGAGCAATCATTTGCCAAGCTAAGCGAAGAAATTGAGTATCTAAAGCGAGAAAATGAACTTCTAAACACGAATCGGGATGCTAAAGAACATAGCGAATTAGAGAGTATTGAGCCAGAGGAAGTCAACTATTTCACTGATGAGGATGAATTAGAAAGGGAGACGGACTGGATCCTAAAGAAGAAAAAACAGCCCAGGAAGGGTAGAAAAGAAAAGCTGAATCATCACCTGAGGTTGAACAACTAAATCTTAGTGGAACTACAAGTACCGAACCGGATGTTGTCCAACCCGAGGTCAATCAACCGAAAGGTAGTAAATCTACTAAGAACATTGCACCAAAACTTGTGCAACCGAAAGAAAAACCACCCCCACCAATAAATATCGTGGGAGTAACCAGTTACCCAAAAATTCAGTCGCTGAAGAAATCGGTTACTGACAAAAAATATAAGGTAACAACGCTAAACAATGACGTTTGGAAAATTAATACTCTGGACTCAGAAACCTATAGAACATTACCTAAGAAGCTGAATGCTGAAAAGTGTAAATATTGTTAAAAAAGACAGAATAGAAAACCAAGAAGGAAACCAAACTTTCAATAAAAGGGGACTCCCTCTTTTTATGCTGGTATTTGATAACAAAGAGAATATTCAAAACATTTATGGTATAAAAGGAATTCTTCACATGAAGATAAAAATTGAACCAATGAGAAGAACCACTACACGCATACCCCAATGCAAGAAATGTCAGGGATTTAATCGCACCCAAAAATATTGCAGCCGGGATCCAAGATGTGTAAAATGCTCAGGAAAACATTTTACCCAGGCATGTACAATAGATAGAGATGTGCCAGCTAAGTGTATAAATTGTAAAGGTCAACATCCGGCCAATTATCGGGGCTGTGAGGTTGCCAAACACCTAAAAAAATTAAGAGATAAATAACGAAATCAACCGCAAAATCAAGAAATTCGAAGGATTCAAACAACAAATCGGATGGATCAAAAACCACAACCAAGTAACGTAGGGCAGAGAAGAACATTTGCTCAGCTAGTGAAAAGCTCGGGTTCAACCAATTATATGGGCTCTGAAAATTATCGAATTATGGAAAACATTATGAACAGCATCGAAGCTATTACAAAGCGGCTAGATGACCAAAGTAATCTGAA
Organism: Tipula helvola; assembly: GCA_963556165.1. Lineage (NCBI taxonomy): Eukaryota > Metazoa > Arthropoda > Insecta > Diptera > Tipulidae > Tipula > Tipula helvola. The sequence goes on from OY744481.1 coordinate 207,706,283, forward strand.
CAACATGATATTTGATCAACTGAAGAAAATGCAACTCCCACAACGCAATCCGATAAAAAATGTTAAGTAAGAACACAACTTTCAGAATAGCAATCTGGAATGCGAACGGGCTTATGCAACATATTCCAGAAATAGAAATATTTTTAAATACAGAAAAAAATCGACATTTTCCTAATATCCGAAAGCCATTTTGTTAAGTCTTCGTTTGTTAAAATCCGAGGTTATAACTTATATCATTCCATTCATCCAGCGGAAAGAGCAAGAGGTGGTTCAGCATTACTAATAAAAGAAAATATAAAACACCATGTAGAAACAGAAATCGAAGTAGAAACAATGCAAGTCACCATTGTTAGGATTCACATTAAACACAGACAGCTTACTGTCTCCGCAATATACTGTTTTCCTCGCCATAACTTGAAAAGGGAGGACTACATTAAACTATTTAAATCGCTATTTAGGATGTGATTTTATTATTGGAGTGACTTTAATGCGAAAAACAACTATTGGGGATTTAGACTTACGACGTCAAAGGGTAAAGAATTGTTTCAAGCACGGCAGACATCAAAATGTGAATTTTACTCAGGTGATTCCCCAACATACTGGCCCTGTGACGAAGCTTAGATACCGGACCTAATCGACGTTTATGTAGCAAGAGGTATATCTCAGAACTATATTTACATTGAAAACAGCAATTCTCTAGTACCGGATCACTCACCGGTTATCATGACAGTCAGTGAAACTGTAATTCAAAGGGAAAGTGCACCCAGATTAACAAATTCAAAAACAAACTGGGATCTCTTTCGTGAATTAATGGAGGACAAAATCAATCTGCAGGTACCGATAAAAAATTCTCGACAGTTGGAAGACGAATTGGAACAACTCAATGAAATAATTCACTATGCTGCATTGGCAAACACTCCCATTTTGCAAAATAAGAAGACGCTTAACATATCCTACCCAATGGAAGTTAGAGAGTTGGTAAGAGAAAAACGACTTGCTCGTAAAACCTGGCAAATTAATCGAACACCGGAGAACAAAACAATTTTTAACAATTTATGTAACAGTCTCAACTCCCTTCTTAAAGAAGTTAAAAATGAATCACACCCCAACAAACGTGAATTTTACTAGAAATATAAAAATTTGTATTTGAAAGAAAAATTGCTAGATGAGCACGGTCTCAGTTGTAATAAAATAAATTGATTACAAAAAGAAAAATTAAATGACTGGACTATATTGCTTGTATGTATACCTATTGTAATCTACGTGATAAAATTTTTGATGTTACTCTCCTGTGTAGATAATGTGGTTAAACTACACTGTGCCAAAATAAAAACGCAACAGAAATTGTTTTCGAAAAAATACCTAGATTTGAACGCTTGTATCTTGGTGAAATAACACCTCCCAAAAAAAAAATATTGTGTTTCTAATTGAAGAAAATTTTGTCTTCTTTGCGATACTGGAATCCGTTTTATTTAATGTAGTAATTTTATGACTTTTTTTAGTAAAATAAAAATTGTCTAAAACATAAAAAATATGCTGCTATTTGAGACTGTAAACAAACTTGCTCGATGTTTCATTCCCAAATCCAAATTGGCCATTCACCGACATAGAAAATATAAAAATCTTAAAACGATACTGAGGAAATTTCTGTACGACGACTCCTTGTCAAGTTATTGAAGTTTTAGGGAAAACGTATCAAATAACAATTTGCATGTTGGCTACAACTAATGCATTATTATAGCTTTACACAATTTATTGTAAAAATTTTTTTCGTTTATAGAGAGTGTTGTTGCTACTCGCCCCAATCGAGGGACTACCGCCTCTTAACGAAAAATACAATACTTTCTTACTTCTCTGGAAGGGAAGTGAAATATCCATTTTTGTTTCACTCAATTGAGTTTGTTTATTCACCAACATGCCTTGTGATTGGTTAAAATAATTGTAGTATACCATAGCTAGTATCCCTCAAAATCCATGAAACCGGCCGCTGAAGAGTGTGGATTTACCTGAGTAACAGGTGTACCACCTGGGGTATTAGTTTCCATATTTGTTTCGCTCATTGCCCATTTATAGTACTCGCCTCTGTCTTTAGCTCATGTTTCAAATCGTTGCCGGAGTGGTACTACTTTGCGGTATACTAGACACATTTGGTAGTTTCTACATAGTTAACAGCATTGGAATATAGAACACGTAAATAACACACACATAATAACACATGAAAATCATGTCATTATTAATTTTTGATTTTTCCTTATACAAATACCTACAAAAATCTCATAAAAACATATCTACGTTTCTAGTTAACATGAGAAATTAGAATACAAATGTCATGTCAATTAAAAATCAAACAATTTTCTAACTTTTAATATATTTTATTAGTTTTTGTAAATACTTTTTACAGCAAGTGCTCAAAATGTGTAACTGCCATTGATCCCAGTTGCAAATGCTTGCTAATTTTATTTTTCCGGGTGCTTCAGGTTGGGTTGGTTGCCTGCGATCAATAGAGGCGTTATTTATAAAATCTCATGTGCAAACACTAAAACAATAATAATAACACCAAGGCACTATTTTCACTCACTTCACCATTCTCAAACGAACATCACTTTCCCTAATGCCAACCTTGTTACAACTAGCCAATCATGTCAAGCACAAAAAAACACGAACGAAATGTTTGAATAAAGCAAAAACCGTAATTATATTGTTTCTAAAATTGTTAACTTACATATTTTATTGATTCTTCCTTTTTTTTGTATTATTACACTCCGTTACAATTATTTACCAGTTATCGCATATATATATGATCTTTTGAATTGCGACCGTCAGGTGTGCCGCTGATATGCAATCTATCATATAAGTATAAATGCACTGCTACTGCTGGTGTATGTATAACGTAACACTAACAACAAAAAATATACCCGATCTAGGTTGGCGCGTGGACCCAACCGTCGTAGAAATGCTAACCTCCACCAGCTCACAAATTGTTTAGCCCTCGTTCCCTCTTTTTTTCGTTTTCAACTATATCGCGCTATCCAGCTAGCTATCACCACAGAAAAAACAAGGAACGTAGTGAACAATTTTGACATAAAGCCAAAAGCACTAATTTGCTTACCTTGGAACAAATAACAAAAAAAATAATAACTGCGTAAACTAATAAATCCTTCAATGTACCAAAGAAAACAATCTTCACAATCTTCACTTCACTAACCACCAAAGTACAACTACGTACAACTGTATCGTTTAACAAACACACAATGATTTTCAAATTGTCATAGAAATTAAGTTATATGAATACAGCTCCGACCATTTCAACTTCCAAAATGAAAGAATCTCGAGCGACAACTAAACACAAGAAACCAACTTAATTATACTGCATTTCAATCATATAATATCCAAAACATCGGCTTAATACCGAAATTCATGAAAAAGAATTCTCAACGAATAGTCAACATTCCGGCGTCTTGGTATATTTGTTGAAAATATACAAAGCTGACGGTTACAAATGTCCACCTCTATTTTGAATTCATTTTAATAATCTTTTCTGAATTTCTATTGATACATTTTTATTATCTAAAATCTCTCTTACTTTTATTGCAGCCGCATCACTTCTCTCGTTTAGATCTTTTATAGTTACAATTGCAGATGAATAAACCAGCTGTTTCATTTTTCCACATACCCAATTTGTTTCAGTCCACGAATACAGATCATGGAAATTCGTAATACCGCCCCTCTAAACTGTGATCTGTGATTCATATCCATAGAATATTGGGAAAAAGTTTCCGTAGTCCATTTGTCTAAAAGTAGATTAGAACTCTCTTCGTTTTTCAAAATAAGCAGGCAAAAGATCCTGGTCGGATCTATAATGGTATGGGCGAAGATTATTGTCATGAAGAATATGTACTCCTAATTTTATAGTGTGACATAATGAACCGTGAAGATAAACGTCTGATACTGATTGAAGGTTCATTTCTAGTCGCCCGTTGCACACCATCATCGCTATAAATAGATAAAGATTGTATAAAGATAAGTTGGATTAGCATCCAACCGAAGATTAGCCATACTCCCAGTTTCTCGTAATCTTCTAAATGTGTTGGTAAATGTTTTAGTAAAAAGTATTTACGAAAACTAATAAAATATTTTAAATGCTAGAAAATTGATTGATTTTTAATTAACATGGCACATTTTTATTCTAATTTCTCATGTTACCTAGAAACGTCAATCAAATCTTTCTAGGAGATTTTTGTGAGTATTTATACGAGGAAAAAGCAAAAATTAAAAATGACTTTATTTTCACGTGTTATGAGTAAAAAACTATGAAAAACGCAAAATTTTAGTGATATTTAAATAAAATTCAAAGTTTAAAAATTAATATTTAAGTAACGGAATAGGCTACGTATCTACATAATACATTAAAGCAAAGGTAATTCTGATCCCTAAAAATAACATTACAAATGTTTGGCTTAGGCTGTGTGCCTCACGTCGATTTTTTCGACTAAACCATTGACTTTTCTAAATTGTTGACTAGTTCATGCCAGTCATTCATAGATGGCATAAGGGTCAATAAGACAAGCTGTGCCTTGCTTCTTATTATTCTAATTAGCGACTATTGGAACGTCAACCGAATATTATTATTATTTGTTTCAAATCTCGTGTAAATAATTTTCGTTTTGGCTTGTGTGCATGTTAATTAGTTAATAAAATTGTCTACAAAATATTAAATTAATTTATTGCCGGTACTAGAAAACCGACTTTCAAAGTCGTAGATGAGTTCAACCAAAAACCGATACAGACAAAAGTTTCCCCGATACTTGTTTTGGCTACGGACGATCTGACTTATATTTCCTAATAGAGCGTGCGAAAACAAAGTGGGACCGTGGTTCCAGCAACATTAATTCGCATTAACCTAAGAAAGAAGGAGGCGAAAATGGCTAATACACCATGAAAAACATATATAAGCTCTGTTAGTAAAAATTAAGACGAGATGTTTTGTCCTTACGATTTAAATTTACTGGGTGTTAAATAATTTGATTTGATGCAGTGGCGTAACTAGTTACCGGCAGCACCGGCTATGTATGAAATTTCGATTTGTGTGCAACAGCATGGTGTTACTTATGGCATTTGGATCTGAAAATACCGGGTTTGAACTCGAGGGGATGGAATGATACCCGCCAGATTAAATATTTTACAATTTTTCAGTATTCCTCGTCCATAAAATGTCTAATAAAATGTTTGCATAAACTCAACTGTTGCTGTCGACCGGGATGCAAAATGTCTGATTAATATTTTTAAAAGCTATGATATGATGGAGGTTAGAATCCGTAAATAGACTTGGGAGGGAATGTTTTAGCGTATTAATCAGAACGGTGCCATATTTGCGTTTGACATTTCGATTCTGATTGATGATTACATTGGCTACGAAAGATAGCTGAATAACGAAATTCGAGAGACCAGTCATACATTTGATAATTGACCTAAATAAGAAGAAACTAGGATATTCGATTTTAAAAAAATCACAGAATCAGAAATTTCATCCGAATGATGCAGAATGCAGAACACGAAATGAATGGCTTCTCGGTCCTCTGAGGCACAGTTTGGTAGGTGCAGAGGTCAAATGTAAACTTTTAATTTTCATTAAATTTAAAAAAATGCATATCTGCTGAGGATGTTGGCATTTCAGCTGATGGGCACAATATTCTTTATTTAATTAACACAACATTCTTATTATTATTTTTTTTTGAAAGAATTGTAAAATCACATGAACATATCGCTTGGCCAGGTACATACAAATGTGCACTGACGTTGTTTTAAATAGGTCAATATGTAGGACAGTGTCATTTAGAACATCGATACCAATACTGTAATGTATTCTTATGCAATTTGCAATGCTGGATCTCAATTTCTAACATCGCACTGCCATTGAGTACGGCTTGTTAGTGCTAAAGATGGGAGAATACTCATTTTAAAGGGTGACTTGAATATAAAAAAGCAGAAGCTTTTCAATTTTTTCAAAAATTGTATTTATTGCATGTCATCAAGTTTACTTGTTGGACAATACAATGAGTGGAATGAATAAAAAAAATGCTTTAGCTTGAATTTTTCAAGTTTTTTACTTGACAACTATCATCTTCAGTATTTACTTTTCAGTATCTACTTCAGTAACATCGTTTACAAATTATAAGAAAAACTATCAAAATGAGTGGTTAAACATATTATTGGTGAAATATTGTACCATACTTTGCCCACAGACTGCTTTACGCTTTACATTCGGGTAAACAGCAGCCCTACGGACCACATCTAAACGAAATTAATTTTCATTATAAAGAATAATCTATTAAACACAAAAATTGTATAATTACCATCAATTAAAGTTGAAGTTTAACCCTACCTAACCGAATACTTGTTACTCCCAGTAGTGTCTGCATAAATTTGGCTTCACCTCATTTGGTGCTTGATACATCGAGTAAAAAACTACTTTTACCAATATTATACGCATGAGGCTGGTTCCGTAATTTGTACAATATTTCCATAAAAGATTTATGTCGTGCTTAAATTGCACTAAATATAATTATTAATTATCAATAATAATGGTGAAAAAACTGCATTTATTACTCATCAGCGTTAATATTCTACAAAACACTGTGCAAATTTAAATTTTGCAAAACGCATATTAATTCAAGCACTCTTTCTATAAATGACAACTAAATTGAAAAGTAACCTCATGAGGAGACTTTTTGTTGGCCGCCTGGGCGTGAATAGTGTAATGTTGTTTTTAAAATGAAAAGTCGAAAATTTAATCAAAAATATCGACCTGAGGCACACAGCATTAGACTATCTAACTTTGGAGTAATTAAGAAAAATATGTGTGTAGGTACCATCTCAAAGTTATTTTCTTTAACGCACTGTATCTCAGTAAATATTGAAAATGGACCCCCCTACAGTAATGATTTTTTGCTTAAAATTAATTAAGGAAGCACCCCTAAAAATATTTACATTCAGTACAAAACACCATGTATAACTTAACGACATTTTTGTCAAATATTACTTCGGTCTAAAAGACCAAAGTACATATTGAAATCCTGTCAAAAATGACTAAACATTCGGTTGGTCCAAAACCACTTTTCTCGACGTTTTGAAAGTCCCTGAGTCTAAAAAAGGAAATGTCCGTCCGTCTGTCCAGACGTCTGGATGTTTGGATGTCTACATGTCTGGATGTCGGTACCCATGGTAGCTCGAAAACGGCTTTTCCGATTTGGAATTTTTATCGCCAATCTGTTTCTTTAGTCAAGGCGGTGATTTGAAAAGCTTTTGGAAACTGTACAACATGAGGGTGGTTTACCTGCCATACGAATTGACCAAAAATACCTGGTTATATAAATATTTACGATTTTTTTATATTATGCTGGTTTGATTATTGAATTGGGCATTGAGTTTGAAGTTGATTTGAAGGTTAAGTTAGGGGCCAATTTGCGGGTTGATTTGAAGTTAAATGGGAGATGAGTTGGGGTTGGATTAGGTTATAGTGCGCAGTTGACCAATTTTTAACATATGCTGGTTTGAGGATTGAGTTTGGCGCAGAGTTCGCGGTTGAGTTGGGTTCCGTTTGCGGGTTGAATTAGGGCTTGAGTTGGAATTGTATTACGGTTAAGTGAGCAGTTAAACTAAGGATTTGTGATTTTTTTTAGAAAAATTTTATTGGGATTCTATACCTTATCCGATTTTGATGAAAATCATTATTTCCAATGGAAATGGGATTCTCAAATGAATTTTAGAGGATGTTCTGGAATATGGCCAAGTAGGATATAGCTTGGTTATTTGTTGACGAATTTTTGTGAAATTTGACATCTTGATTTGATTCAAAAATGATTTTTGGATTAAGTTCCAGAATATTACTCTAAGTAGGATGCAACGTAGCTATTTCTTAACCGATTATGATGAAATCCGACATGTGTGTTGGAAATGGCATTCTAAAATAGTTTTTGGATAAAGTTCTGGAATATGGCCAAATACGATGGAACTTGCCTATTTCTCAACCGATTGTTAATATATTTCACATTTGTGTTGAAAATGGGATTCTAAAATGATTGTTAGATGAAGTTCTGGAATATTGCCACTAAAGGTAGAACTTGGCTTTTTCTCAACCGGTTGTAAAGAAATATGACATCCGCGATGAAAATGATTCTAAAATAGTTTTCGGATAAAGTTCTGAAATATGGCCAAGTACGATGGAATTTGGTTATATCTCAACCGATTAAGATGAAATTTGATAACACTGGATGTGGAATTCTGAAATATGGCCAATTACACGGTTAGAAATATCAGTACAATGGTTTATACTACTTTAGGTGTAAAGTTCTAGAATACGATTTTTCGTTAATCTAAAACCTATTATTCTTTTTGTTGTATAAAACTGATTTATAATCAAATATATAATTTTTTCTTACGAAAATTTAAATTAATAATAATTGGCTAAACGATTTTCTATTAAATTTATAGAATTTTTCGGAAAGACCGAAGTTCTGATCACCCCGTGAGGTTTCAGCCTCTTTTTTTAATTTTTTTGTGGGAAACACTTTTTCAGCTTTTAAAAAACAGAAGAATTCAAATTTTAAAAAACAAAATTAGAAATGTTACTCTACCTTTAAATTGTATATTGATGTCGTTTTTTGTAGTGATAACATACAAATATAGATTCGTCTTTAGTTTTAATTTTAAAGACAATTTTAAAATGAAATAAAAATTAAAAGTAATAAAAATTTTCATTATTATTCGGAAACGTTAAAATTTGTTTTAAATCATACGGAATTTAACTTTAATGGAAAATGTTTTAAGCAAGTGGTCGCTTCTCCAATAGGTCCAACAGTTAGTCTAACTACATACAACTAATCTAATAATGAAATTTGTTGATACTGGGCTTTTGGAAGCATTTCCCATTAAACCTATTTTCTTTTATAGATATGTGGATATTATTGCGAGTACTCCAAATTCAGAAATTGATAATTTAATATAATATAAATTTTTAATAATTTTACTCAGCGATTAAATTTCACATGTGAAACTGAAAACCAAGGTCTTTTAGACTTTTTGGGAAATTTCCCAACCGTCGAACTTTGACGGAAATCGGTCATTTACCTTGGAATATATGACATTGGCTGGTTATTTTTAATTAATATGAACGCCAGAAAATTGAATCAAATAATTTCTTCCTCTTTGGCAAATAGGTGTGGACAAAATATCAACTAATAATCAGCCAACGAAGTATTAGATTTTGTATATACAGTAAAACTGTCACTTAGAACGACATTGAGAATCAGTTGTTATAACCGAATGTCGTAATAAACGGATTTTAGTTATACTATAGTAACATAATAAATCAGTTCAAATTTCCGACGTTATAAGCGATAGATCATTATATCTGAGGGCGTTATAATTTTAAGTGAATTTCACTATTTGAAGTTTAACGCCCTATTAAAACAAAAATTCAAAAAAAAAATCGAATTTGTAGCGAGTGCTTTTAATTTTACATCAGCTTAATTTTTATTTACATATTTAATATTTCTAATCGCCTGCATTGGAATAGATTTAATCATGCTTATATATAGAAATAAATCACGCCGGTATAAAACCTGGCAAAAAGGAAGTTCATAAAATGGCTCACTCTCGCTAAATTTTAAAGAATTACGTGACGTATGTTGATCTAAATTGAATGAATAATAATTTAGATTACAAATCAACTGGATATGTCGTTCCAACAATACCTAAAGCTGACTTATCTGTTTAATCTAGAAAAAAATGCAGATCTTAAAACTAACTTTATAAACTGTTCTCTAATCGATTAAATTGCGAAATACTACTTGTAAAGCATGACACGTAGATTAGAATAATAACTGCCAAAAAGCATATCGAAACATACATCTCCCGACTTCATTACATGCTCGTCGTAAAAGATTTATTCTAAAAAGCAAAAAAAGCTTACAAAAAAAATAGCTGAAGAGTCACGAACCTCACCGGCAAATAATGTTAATAGAAATAATATTTTTTTCGTGTTTGCATTTTAAAAACGCGATTTTAATCAAACAAATTTATTACTGAAGAGGTGGGACGATGATATGGCAACCTGATGATAAAATTCCGCCTAATAAATATAATATAATCCAAATATTCGGAAAGATTTCATTTTTAAATAAAAATCACGTGTTAAATTGTAAGACGTGATTTTTATCTGAAAGTAAATATGTTTGTAGATGGTAACTTTTGCAACAAATCAATTTTAAATAATCGACATAAAAGAATTTACTTTTAATTTTGTGTTTATTTTATTTTCATCGAGATTTATTGATAAGATTTTGTTTCGATTAAGCTTTTTAGGTTCGTCCTTTTTATTTTGTTTTTCTATAATTGAGTAAAAACACTTACAGACATTTAATGTTTTTTCAATAAAGTTGATTTTTTTTTGTTTTGTTTTAATGACATTTAAGAGTGTCATCTTGATTTATATACATACTTTGAAATGGCGTAAACATCGTTAAATAGATTGGTCTTAAAAGCTAATGGGAATTTAAATTTTTTGGGATTTTCTTTAACAAATAATCGTGGTTTGAATAAAAGTTCAAATCATTTATTATTGAGTTCTAATGGCATCAAATATCTCAGGAATTTAATTTGATGTCTCCAAAAATTTATCTTTTCAGGTACTGACACTGTGTTTAATTAGGGTTATTTTTTCCTCCTTGTACTTTATGTATGTTTACAAACCGATACTACAATAGTATTACGATTAATATTTTAGAACACAAATTTGTAAGAAAATGTATCTGTATAAAATCCAGTTTTAAATTGTCATTAGTATTTTGTGAGGTCTCTCTCCTTCTCTATGAAATTTGTATATAAATTTATAAATGTGTTCTCCATTTAATATAAAAACAAAAATAAAAAATCTCTAGATATCTTTAAGCTCTAATGAAAATATATTACTAAAATAATATATATAGGTACTTTTGTGTAAGAACAACTTTATAAATTCAGTACAGCAAGACGATGATAAAAGTAGCAAATAAGATTTATGGTAAAAATTTTTGGTATATCCTAGTACAAGGACAGGAAAAACCATATATCAATTGTGAAACCGAACCAAAGCATTTCATATTAGATACCATTGTTTTAGTATCATAAGTGATTTTACTTCGATGTTCATATTCGTCTTTACCAAAAATTTAACCCTTTAAGTTGATTAAGTTTCATATTATGTTCTGGATTCGTTATACAAAATATCGATCGGCGGAATGGGAATCCTGCATTTCCCCATGGCACAGAAAACTTTTTTAAATATAAATATTTGTATATGGTAACAAGATAACAAGTTTAAATTTTAATTATGTACATAAAACTAATTTGTGTAAAATAATCCCATTTGTCACTCTCTTCCCCTATTATATAACATATGTGTGTTTGTGAAATTTGTTTATATGACTATACTTATATCCAAGTATTTTCTAATTTTGTTAATATTATCTGGGATATAAAAATTGTTTCTAACCTTGACATTTTAACAGAAATATTATTAATGTTTATGTCTCTCTGTTGATACTACATATCATATATTTACAATATTTGAGATTTGTAAACTTAAAAAGGGAATCTAACACACACATTGCCGCTGTGTGAGCGCTGCGCTAAAAAAAGAAGAAGAATTTTCAAACGTCGAATAGAGCTTTGCAGGGCTGCAGTTTCACCTAAGAAAGAGTCTTCTGCGGTTCTTTTAACTCAAAATATTACATTAAACATAATATTAATTTCACACATTAATTTCATAATACGTCGGTTTTATCGAATTTTTCTTTTGGAGAAATTTCTATAACTTCTAGATTGTACAATATTTTTTCCAATTTATCAATTTTTAAGTATCCTTAAGAAAACACATCTGCAATTATTATCAACGATTCTTTTATTTATTTAGTGAAGTAAAGAAATCGATTTTGTCAGTAAAATTTATGATTTCATATAAAAAAAATAATCATCAAAACATAGATTACACTGGTCGACAAAGAAAAAGTACCAGAAACAAGGATATGCATTTCCGACATGTTTTCATGTTGAACCCGAATCTGGTCGCAGAATTGCCCTATTAGTTCAGGATTTTGAGATATCCTCACCTACAAGTATAAAAAAGGCTGTTTTTATGGGTTTTCAATATTTTACTGTATTGTTAAGGAATTTCAGTAGTAAAAACCAATGGTTCCATCGTAAAGTAACATTCATCACCTCTCATTTCTCATTTTAAACGTTTAAATATCTTTATCTATTACCGAGATATCGTGAATCAAATAAAGCGCGCACTAATAAATTCGCATATCGTGGTTAACGTGTTTGACATATAAACTTATACAAAAGTCTTAATACTTTGATTTTCGATATCTAGGTATTTCTTTACTTAACTAAATAAATAAAAGAATCGTTGATTTACTGTTGAAGGTCGACTTCGATGTTGATTTTTAACGGGACAATTTAAACGGGCATACAAGAAAAAATTTTTGGCGACAAACATTAGCATCACAAATAATATTTTGGCACCACATATGAAAAAACAAACAAATATTTTTGAAGGACATTATTAAATACTGTGGCGACAAACATTGACATCAAAATTAATAAATTGGCAACAAATATAATATTTTGGAACAAAAAAAAAATTTTTAGTAGTAAAAAAAAAAAAAAAAAATCGAGACAAAAAATTAAATTTAATCGATACAAATTATTTAATATTTGATGGGGGATCGATATAAAATATTGCAGTGTCATTAATAGATTCTATATAATCCGCTCCTACGTGCGGCACGCAGTGCGACATGTTTGCCTATCCTGGCTCCTACGTCCCTCGAAGTTTAAATCTAAGGCCCCTCGGAGGGCTAAGCGGGGGGGAGCGAAGCGACCTCCCGCGTGCCCGTGAGAGTTACCGAAGCCGTTAGCCTCTACAATTCTAAGTTAAATTAGGGATCTCCATTTTCCAGAATATTTTAAAACTAATTTCAATTTTTTAATTTTTAATTTATTTATTTATAAATTTGTTGCCAGTTAATTATTTTTGTCGCCCAAAATATTTATTTCGATGCCAAAAAATAATTTTTTGTGTACCCTTCCAATAGTGCCAAAAAATTATAAATGTTGCCAAATTATTATATTTTGTTCCAAAAAATTAATTTTATGATGCCAAGAAATTTTTGTTTGTTGCTCATTAATTTGTGCCGTTTCATTATTTTTTTGTATCTCAAATATTAATTTTTTGTGTGCCGGTTTATTGCCAGCCATTTTTAACTATCCCAAATATTTTAAATTTCTTAACCAACCTAAATATAGTAGATCTATTGTGCAATCTTTATTAAAATTGTGCTTGGAAATCCAGCTTTCTTTCTTCAATTGGCGTTTTTCTCTTATAAATTCCTTCACAAGAAAAAAACATCATACAATCACATTAACAATGCCCCAATGAGCAATATTGATTATAATGACATCAACAAGGCCAATAAAAAATCAGTATCAGACGTTTGTCTTTACGGTTCATTATGACAAACTATAAAGTTTGGAATATTTTTCATTACAAAAATCTTGTCCCGTACCATTATACACCCGTTGAGGGCCGTTTTCCCTTTTATTTTGAGAAACGACGAGAATTTTGCAACCTACTATTAGAAAGACAAATGGACGACGGAAACGTTTTTCCAATATTCTATGGAGGGACGGGACGATCACAGTTTACGAAGGACGGTGTTATGAATTTCCATAATCTGTATTCGTGGGCTAAAACAAATTGGATATGGGGAACAATGAAACAGCTGGTATATTCATCTGAAATTGTAACCTATCAATAGAAATTCAGAAAAGATTACTAAAATGCATTAAAAATAGAGGTGGCCAGTTTGAGCACTTGCTGTAAAAAGAATTTACGAAAAACTAATAAAATTAAAATATCTTAAAAAAAGCTACAAAATTGATTAATTTTGAATTGATTTTGTATTCTAATTTCTCATCTTATCTAGAAACGTAGATTAAATGTTTCAAATCGAAATGTTGGGTTTTTAACATAAAAATAGAAAATAGAAAAAAATATTATATAAAACAACATAAAAATTAATTAGTTGTTTTATTTGAAAGAAACCTTTGGGTTTTCTTTTTTGACCTTTGCCTACTTCTTTGTTTTCATTGTATATGGGGAAGAAAACTAAATTTCGATGTGTTACAAAAATGATGACGTATGTAAATAGTGATGAACTTGATACAACAGCGCGCGCCATATTGATTTAAAGTTATAAAAAAAATAACAAGTAACAAAAATTGTAATCTCATTATGTAAAATGTTATGTAAATTTTTGAATTTATGTTGTTGCAATTCTAGAAAAAGTTTTAGCCGCAAAGATCAGCCCGCAAAATGGTTGGATTTGCCAGTTATAGGACTTCCAAGTGACCGGAAATTAATTTGATTTAATACGTAATTTGATTTATTTTAATTTGGTCTACTACACATACAGTATACCTAACATCATATTTTTTTTTAATTTTTAGCTTTAATTATAGACCTTTTAATATATATTTATTTATTTAAAAATTAATTTCGCCAATATTTCGATGTAGCAGGTGGCACAACATTTCCGAGGCAGTTCTGTATGTTTACAAATTTTTTCCTTTATTTTGACAAACAGCGGACCAAAGTTCAAAATAAAAACCTTATGATGTCATAATTTATAGACTACATGGATTTCTGAATGAAAACTTTGTTTATATTATAAGTAGTTTTTAATAATATCAATATAAGTCGATTAATTTATTTGTGGTCACTTTTTAATTCACCTCAAGTCTTTGCCAACCAGATGTGACATGCTTCCTTAAATTACCGTTATCTTTGGTTCTCACTCCACCGTGGTTGCTGATCTATAAATGGACGGTTGAGTATTACTTTGTCTGTTAATATGTATGTGCAACATCTCTTTTGTGTTGAATCATTCGTTCATTTTTTGTTTTTATAGTTTCGCCAACATAACATGCGTTACAGTTTTTGTACATAACTTTATATATTAAGGCATTTTTTGAGCCGTCGGTATTTTGGCTTTTAATTTAGTGTAGGTATCAGACATTTTGCTCATAATTTTGTTAGCTAACAATAGGTTTCCTGAAATGAGTTTTAAAGTTTTGGTAATTTTTTAGTTAAATATTTTTTAAATTTTAATTTTAACTTGGGCTACTCTTTTATAAATGAGTTTCTGGATTTTCATTATTTGGATTTTCCTTTGTGAATTTCTTTGTTTCTGGATTCTCATTGAATATTCCTTTCGGAATTTTGAGTTTCTGAATTTTTTTTCTAGACAATCTGCACTGAATTTTCACCGGTTTTTTTTATATTACATACTGTTAATTATACCAGCGTCGGAGTCGGAGCTGGAGCCGGAGTCGCTAATAAATTTCCGGAGTCGCAGCCGGAGCCAAACATTTTTCTCAAACTCCACAGCCCTAAAAATCGCCTGGAAATTCAATAGAGTGTCGGAGGTTGCTCCATTTTTATGGGGTTTAATGTTAAACCTGGGCCTATATTTTCTTAAGTCTTCAACTGAAAAACAGTTTTTCATTGAGGCATGTACTTTATGTTGATTTTTTACTTAAACTGTACAAATAAAGTTAGCTCATTTTTACGTAGTCCTACGTTAGTGGGTCGTGCCTCGAAGGCAAGCTCGTCGGATTTTTCTCTATAGTTGGATAATAATCTTTGAAAAATTTACCGATTTTGTGGTCGAACTGGGATATATGTTTCTGAAGGCGGTGCAAATTGTATCAGTAACCTTAATAAGGGAATTGAAGCCAGACTTTCACATGGTTCCTTTCCGAGAAAGTTGCTCCAGCAAAGCGTCTGCAAATATTTAAGCTGCTCCACAATATTTTGAGTGTTTTTATAATATTAAGAATAAGATCGAAATTAAAAAATGTATACTTAAAATCCGCGAACTGAAAAGAGGTCCACCACGATTTCTTTCTGCGTATAGAAATGCCGTACGGTACGCGTTGACGTCTTGATCCATTCTAAATAATCGAAATATGATGCTAACAGACGTCCAAGCCAAATGAGTATTTTTAACAAATTTTCAAAATAACTATAGAGCATTAAAACTGCGATTAGAATAAACAGTCAACTGTACAACGCGGTAATTATTTATGTATCCAGGGCCAAAGAATTTATCACTCCGGAATAAATGTGAAGATCACCACAATAGTTGTTACATACTGCAGCATGCGGGCCGCGGGCCGCATGCCTCATAATGGAATAAAAATTGCGGTGGTCTTCACACTCAGATTAATAAATTCTGTGGCTATGGATACATAAATAGTTACCGCGTTGTCCAGTTGGCTTTTTTTTTTATCGCAGTTTTATTTCTCTAGTTATTTTGAAAATTTGCCAAAAATACTAATTTGGCTTGGACGCCCCTGGAAAATTTCCAGCAGTAAAAATGAGTTTTCTACTCACCACCAGGGGCAGCACTAAAACAAAAGAGAACTTTTTCTGCTGAAATATTTATTAGGCAGCAGAAAAATTATGAATATTGTTCCTTTTTTGTTGTTGTTTCCTTAATGTTTATTTGTGTTTTTAATATTGTTGTTATTCGTATTTCTCATTCGCAAAGATTGTCTAATTTATTTAGCGAAACGCTCTTCAAGCAGCCAAAATCAGTTGGCCAAACTGAATTTTTCAGTTTTTTTACTGTATCGTATGGATCTTGTAGCCAATATGGGATCCTGATTTTTGGATACCTGGGGTCATAACACAACCACACAAGCAATCTTATGAAAATCGATCTAGTCTAAAGAGCTACAGAATTTTTCAAATAAATTTGGCCAAACTGAATTTTTCAGTTTTTTCACTGTCCCAATCGATTTTCTTAAGATTGCCTGTGTCGATGTGTTATTACTCCAGGTATACAAAAATCAGGATCCCACATTGGTTACAAGGGGTCCGTCCATACGATACAGTGAAAAAACTGAAAAATTCAGTTTGGTCAACTGATTTTGGCTGCTTGAAGAGCGTTTCGCTAAATAAATTAGACAATTTTTGCGAACGAGAAATACGAATAACAACAATATTAAAAACACAAATAAACATTAAAAAAACAACAACAAGAAATGAACAATATTCATAATTTTTCTGTTGCCTAATAAATATTTCAGCAAAAAACGTTCTCTTTTGTTAGTGCTGTCCCTGGTGGTGAGTAGAAAACTCATTTTTTCTGCTGGACATTTTCTACTATCTTATACAGCATGAAATATGTAATAGTCACATAAATATGTTTGTATTCGCTTGTAGCGGTTCACCCAATTCACCCTACAATATATTCAACCGCAATATGTCTCACGGCTTTCCAACTTAAATGCGCATTGCGTGTCTCACGTTTTTTTGTCTCTGAACGCGCTCCGCACGAAAAACAAAATTCACGACGTGATGACGAATACAAAACAAAATAAAATTAATTCTTTTTTATCTCATCACATCTTTCACTATCAGTCTCGTCTCGGATATTGTAATGAGCGCACGCGCGCTCATCTAGTAATGGTGGTGATAAATAAATTATTACTAATAAATATTTATACATAAATTAAATAAATGTTTATAAATAAAAAGTAATAAATAATAAAGTCATTCAATAAACTTAAAAATAAATTATTAATTAAATTGGTGTGTTCAATTTATTTTTTTTATATAACGCGCTATGTATATATAATACGAGCGTTATACGCTCTTGCTCCATCTTTTCTCAGTACCTACGGGATCGGCGGTTAATTATCTTCCCAACGACAGATATAAAACTTATCTCCATTAAGATTTGCAGTAGCAACTTCATAATAACTCCTTTTTTTTAAAATCCTTTTAAATTTGAAAGGTAGCAATCTTGTCCAAGACGGTTAGCTATAATTGTACCGGTACAATTATAGGCACGACTTTTGAGTTCCTTTAGCAAAGGAATGGTTGTATGGTACAAGAAAATGGTTTGTTAAGTGGATATTGATTCAATAAATTAAGTACGGTTAATGAGCATTTACCAAATCCATTTTCCATTTCCTCATCACGATGAAAAGTTCTTCCCTGGTATGGACCACCTGGTATGATTATTAAGCAGCCAGATGATGAATTTTGACACCAAACCTTATAAGCAAATTGAATAGGTTTATTTCTTATTGCATGTTTGCAGCTACATATATGTTTCCGAAATACTAGACCATTGCTTCATCGTGTAAAATAGCTTCAGCGGATGTGAAATGCGCAATTTACAAAAGTTGTCGCATTTATCCAAATTTAAGTTTGATCGAAATTGAAGCGCTCTCATAATATTGTCAGAACTGTCCTTTCGTATAACATCATAGATCGCATAACTCCGTAAATCATTGCCTGCATTTCAATACATAGCCATTCCTGGCAAAGAGGATTGTAACCGGACACGATGTAAATGGCGAGAAAAGCTTTCAGTTCTCCTTTAGATGTTTGAGTATCCCACCAATTTTTTGACAAACAATAATTCCTGCTTTCACCGATTATTCTTTGAACCTAAACGTCATCAAAAATAATTCAAAATAGTCAACCGCACTAAAATCACCGTAATCATGATCATTAAAAACTGAAGGTAAATCATGTTGTTGCGCAGTCTCACCTTCACGGCCCCATGTTAAATTTGAAAATAAGTCAATAAGTATCAAATAAGTATCGGTAAAACAGCCTTAGCTTGATTTACATATGCGACGTGTGACAGGTGGAAATAAACGTGACGCTTTTTTTGACAACAATTTACATTTGTGACGGGTCGCGCCACGCACACTAATTAAATGTTTTTTTGTGGTATATTATCGTGTTGTGTTCCACTAAAAGGGAAAGTGGAAAAACAATCAGAAATTAAGAAAATAATTAAAAGTTTTACTAATATTGGCTTTGATCAAAAATGAGGCTCCCAAAATACGTATATATTGCCGCCATGTTTTATGCTAAATTTGTATGTGTATGTGTAAGCTGTCACGAACAAGATAAAATTGGTTAATGTCTCGGCATGTAGCGTATGCCGGGTGACGAATGTCAAAATATTCGTTTCTAATTGGCAAAAAGCTCCCGTCACACGTCGCATATGTAAATCAACCTTAAACTCTTCATTTATAACCAAGCAATATTTTCGCAAATTATTATTTATCGCGCGATCAAGAGTCCTCATAAAATTGCTACACAATAATTTGTTAAAGATTTATTCGGCATTCATATGTATTTTTTCTTAAATTGCAACACACAATATTGTTTGTTTGTTTGTTTGTTTGTTTCTATCTCTGCAATCTTTTTCTGAGGCTCTAGGCACTCCCAACTCTTTCGCAGTTCCCTTTTAACGTCCTACCTTACGCCGTTGCCAGCCAACTCGAGGACGTACGGCTATAGACCCGCTTTCGTTTAAACCACCTGCACATTGCATTGCTTCATGCCAGCCTATAGTACTGACATGAAAGGTTGGTCGGCCCATGGATTCCGCACTCTCAACAGGGGGTCATAGATGTGTTCATCGTCATCACCGATCGTAATCAGATGATGAAAAATCCCTTTTGCATCCCGCCCCTATAGGGATTCGAACCCGGTACCTCCCGATCCAACCGCCGTAGCTTTTAACCACTGCGCCGTTTGCTCGGTCACACAATATTGTCAAACGTTCTTTTATTAAATACACCAACAATTCATTTAGTAATTTATACAGTTGTATAGTTTTCCTCACCTTCTACTCTACAAATGTTTTACTCAAACATTTTAAACTAGGGGGTACAGCCCGTCCTAGGACGGATACAATTTATATAAATGTTGATGTCAAGCGGCTGCTGTCACAATCACCATTTGACCATTTGGGTTTTTTAACCGATATTTTTTAGCCAAGTAGGAATAGCTCGAGATTAAAACCTTTTAAGGATTATTGTACTTTAAATAGACCTTAAACCAAAGAGTAAGAGCTTTTAAGGGCGATTTTACGTGCGTTGGGACATCACACAAAAAACTACAGACAGAAATAAAATAAAAAAATCGGGGTGGGCTATGTCATGAACACGGCAGTAGGTGTTTTGCGTGATAACGTTTATAACATGTTGAGATTAATTATTTTAAATTAAACTAAATTATCTGCCATATTTTTTAATGTACAAATTAGCATCAGAATTACTCCGGTCAGATGGGGCGTTCTCTCGCTATATGTAGTGCGGTCAATCCCTGAAAATCGCTATTTTGTAGATTTAATTAAAATTAAAATTAATGTGTAGATTAATCATTTTAATTTAAAATAAATTAACCACCACTGTTTCTTTATGCAAATATTGACTTCAGAATTGCTCGGATCGGATGAGCCATTCTCTCACTACAGTTGTTGAAGGATTTAAATCGCGCGAAATCATTCGATAATATTATGTGTGAGGCATAAAGCTTAAGGACCAATCTAAGAAATCATACATTTAAATTAAAGGTAACGCTTACAGTTGATTAGTAATTGCCCACGACCAAGGGAAAACTTTCTTGTCAATTTTCTGAACATGCGGTATAAGACGTTATCACGTCAAAAAATTATAAATTGAAAAACAAAACTAAAATGCCTTGACTTGACCACAATCGAACCCCGGACTTTAACCGATCTAGTCCAAAACATTTCTACTAAGCCATATCAACCTAGGGAAATTTATTTAATTTTCATTCTTATATTGTTTCAAACATGGTATGCTTTGAAGTTTATGAGAAAAAAAAATTTTACCGAAAAATTCTCATGGCTTACTACAATTATAATATATGAAAGTTTTTAAATAATTTGTTGTAGTGTTTAGGGGCATCATAAACGCGGACCACGTATTTTCTTGTGTAATTACTGTAATAACTATAAAGCGGACTTTTTAATTTAAAGTAATAGTTATTTACGTCACAAGGGCGGTAAATGAGTTATTACAGTACGAGTTCGACGTTTATGGACGAGGCGACCAAGGAGCCGAGTCCAGAATTTAGAACGAGTACTGTAACTATCATTTAACGTACGTGTAACGTACAACGTTTTATTTCATACTACATGGGACATTAATTCGATCTTTTCATTTAAAATTGGATTTTAAAGTAAAAACATGAATTTGAAATTTAAAGAAAATCAATCCAAATGATTTTCAAATTATCAAGTTACCCTAGTTATTTTTTTTTGTTTGGTTTTACAGTCTACTCTACTGTAATAACTAGTTTTCCGGACACTTTTGTTCTCTTACGTAATGATTCATTTCCCGGACTGAAATCAATCACGTAAACACTGATTTTCGGTCTAGTATGAAATAAAATATTTTGTCATTACATGAATACTAAAAAAAATAATAATAAAAATTAAAAAAAAAAAAAAATTAAGTAAGGATCGAACCGAAGACCTTTGCCGCTCTAGTCCAATGCGTTACCACTACGCCACAAACAACATAATAACGTTTGTTTTATTTGCATTGTTGAATTGTTTTATTTTTTCAAAGCGTTCTACCACAAATCAATATATACAGATCATTCATATTAAACAAAAAAATGAAACCTGATGGGGTTCTGCAACAGAATAGAAACAAACCTTTCAAAAATATAAATATTTTAGAAACAAGCCAATTTAAAATCTGAAATACGCGCCTACTTGGATAAATAGCATTAATACATTGTTGAATGTATACGTACCTATAAAGCACAAATCACTTATAATAGATTACGCCTTGCGCACTTTGCCTATTTGGATCATAAAATAAACGGCATAAAATAATGACGTCAAATGAGAGTGAACAGGTTTGTTTCACAATATTGTTGTATGTAATTGAATCCAAAAATTAAATTAAATTAAATAAATAACGTGGTGCACCGTATTTAATTGTTGTAATAACAATATAAATAACTGTTCATATAGTTTCCATTCTTTTCCAACAAATAAGAGATTGTTGAAAGCATGGATCCTATTTTGTCAGAGGAACGAAATATTCAACCATAATATATCCATAATCAACCATAATACATCCATATATTATACATTTATTAGACAAATTCCTTATTTTTCATGCATTCCCTATGCAATATCTTACTAGCAACTCTCAGTTGACGTAATGCGCAGTAAACTACGAAAACGAAATCCACGAAGGCGTAATCTATTATAAGTGATTTGTGCCTATAAAGAATGTGTGTACAGTTTGTTTTCTCTCTCAATTTAAAAAAATTATAAAACTTAGTAAGCAGAAAAAGCGAAGCAATTCAATTTTGGCTAAAAAATAGTACAAATGTACATACATTCAACAATGTATTAATGCTATTTATCCAAGTAGGCGCGTATTTCTGATTTTAAATTGGTTTGTTTCTAAAATATTTATATTTTTGAAAGGTTTGTTTCTGTTCTGTTGCAGCACCCCATCAGGTTTCATTTTTTTGTTCAATATGAATGATCTGTATATATTGATTTGTGGTTCTACAGCCTCGCTAGCTAAATATATGTATATATTAAAGGCTTAATTATGTAGAGACCTTGCTGCAATATTTCAGTTTTAAATATTTTCATTTTATACCCCAAAATTATTAAAAAACAAAATATCTGTTAATCAAGCAAAATCACTAACTGCTTATAAAAAAAAAATAATAAAATTAATCTGTTATAAAATAAAAATTAAATTCAAATATAAAAGCTTTTAAAAGAATTGTAATATTTTGTTTTTGTTTTAAAGATTACTAAGGCTTTTGGATTATAATTTCTTCATGTAAAATGTATTATTTGCTGTAAGTAAAAAGTTTTAAAAAATTTTCTAAGATTTTAAATTAATTGAAAGAGCTCATCTTTTTTAAATCACCTTTTGTGTTTACGGTCAGACTAACAAAGCAGAATCAACAAGTTTATGGGAAATAAATACTAGGGTGGTAGCTTCCACTGAGACTTAATGTTATAAAATTAATGTGAAAGGCATAAATTACATAAAGCTCTGTTATTTGGATATACATTATGTACAATATGAGACAGTTAGACATTTAACACACATCATTTCCTTTAAAACCTAAACCAAAATGAAAACCAAAATGGAAAACCAGATAAATACGATAAAATAAATTATGTGGCAACATATGTTTAAATGTCACAAATTTCTACAAAATAAATAAAGAAAATATTTTAAAATTTTCAGAATTTTATATAAATTAATATTTAATGGATTTTATTTATTTTTCTTCTTTGCTTCTTATATTTATTATACGTACATTTGTGTATGGTGTTAGAACCAATTATAGATATGTTACATGTGAGGATAAAGGATATAAAAGGGATACATTTTTCGTATGTATTTTAAATCGTTTAAATACGACATACGTACAAACGTACATAAAAAATAGAATTAATTCGAGATTCGATATTCGTTTTGTTTTGACGCTAAGCTTATCTGCTATGTTTCCATTTTTCAATTTGGTGGCTTATAAAAGAACAAAATCACGTATATTAGCTCTCAATGTAAGATTATCATTGTCATGTAATCTGATGTGTTTTGACATAATCTTACATTTACAACACAATATACAAATACAAAGTGATTTATATTGTGCTTGTAGTTGCTATGGTTTGGTATCGTTAGATAAAAAACGACGAATATCAATGTATTCGACTGTAATCTATTGTATTATAATCCTTGTATGTATGTATATTCTGTGTGTCATTTTGGATATACTGATCTATTCTGACATTATCTGTTAAAGAGTTCTATACATAATGCAGATTTTACTTATATTTTCCTACTGATATAGAAAATGCTTCGAAATTATTTGTCAATAAAATTGTTTTGAAGATTAAGATTTATGGGTTATTGTTGAGAGATGCATCCGATTATGATTAATGTTTTATTTTATATGTTATAGAAGTACACAAGTTCAAATTCTTCATCGACATTTCTGTGCTATTAGTCAGGTCATAATTAATTTAGAACCCTTTTTGTAAAACGGTAACAATACAAATAATTTAAGATTATTTATGGTATACAATTCTTAAAAGTCTCAAAATATATAATGTTGCTTTGAACGTGAAAATTCCATTAAATGATAGGTAGTGGTGATTTTGATAAGATATCATTTATTTACTCAATTTATTCTCTATACAATTTAGATTCTATAAAATATGTGGAAAGTGTTGAGATAAATCTGTTGGGATTTGGAACAGTATTTTCACAAATTCTAAACAAGTCAAGATTTTAGCTTTTCGAGAAGGAATACAGAAGTTTCCACCAAAAAATTAATTAACTCGGAACTATTATTATTGTTGAAGGGCCATAAGAGGGCATTTAGCCACCTCGCACCCAAGAGATCTATTGTGCTTGGACCCTGCTTAATTATCCGTTCAGTCAATATTCAGGCTTTTAGTGAACCTGATAATACTGCCGGGTGGTACGCGATACATACTATCTGGGCTCATTGCTCTCCCTCCTAGATGTTTACTATAGCGTTTACTTCTGCTAGAAAGACGGTAGCATTGGGACCCAAGAACATCGAAAGAGCAATCCCACTCCCGTATATTATTACCCCTGCTCCGTTTATACGTGTACGATTTGCTGCCACGGTGTGCCAAATGGCCTTAGTTACCAAAGGTTTCCTAGAGGAGGCACCACGTACACTTGCGAATTGTGGCCAGGTTACCCCTTACACAATTGTACCCATTATGCAACTGCCTAATACATGTGATGCGCACCCTATTGGAAGGTTACGGAGCTGGTAGATTAATATACTCATCTTTGGTCCTCCCCTCCAATAGAGGCCAAACCACCTAACTACGAATTAAATAGAGGGTAACATATTAAGTTGAGAATAAAAGCGCTTAGATTGGCCACCAGAAAACCCGGATCTTACATAAAACGAAAAATACCATATCGTGTTGGGAGATGCAAAGAAGAATTGAAGGTGGAAGTGGTTGAAGTGTGGAGCAAAATTCCTCTAGAATTTGTTCAGATTTTCCGTCGAAGATGACGTCTTACCAAAATTATGTGGTTTTGCTAAATACGCCTACATTGAGTTCCGTTATAAACATATCATTTAGGTAAGTCATTGCGGGATCGGGCATTGCATATCGACATAACACATTGTACATTTTCAACAGTTTTAATTATAATTAATTTACAAGCCAAAATAAAGTAAATGTATTTACCAAACTAATAATATACTCACTTCATTTTGGTAGCGCCATAATTTCCCACTAATCTCATCATATTTAATTTCCAATACAAATGGGTATACGAGTACATATACAGCCCAAGTACAAAATATAAACATGATATCAGAGATAATTTACGATGATAACACAAAAACAACATCCATATAAATCCGATAAAATAAAACAATTTTAATTATAAAATCTAATCCATTTTGTGATAAAAACATTAACACAAAATAAATTAGCTTGGAGCTGGAGAACGTTAATATTTTGTCACAACACAAAACTAACATAATACATTCACGCACAACAAATACTAAAATAGGGTAAAATTATAAAAAAAATAATTAATGACAATATTAACTTAATATTTATTTTATTTTTTATTCCTTTATAAAGATTAAAATAAAAATTAAAAATTTAATTAAAATTCATAACGTAAAACTGGCAACGAAAACTTTTTTCCGCCTACTTTTCAACGCATAAGTCACAATGAATTTCTAATTTCGTTTTGAAATCCTTGGCTGACATGAATTTTAAATCGTAAGCATTTTAGTTTTTATATTCCCAAGTACTACTAGACTGGTAAAAGTGGCATAAATTACCTCCACAATCATTGTTTGTACAAATATGATTGCCACCAACGCTTTCATTAAGCATACCAACATTAGAATAATTGAAGTTTGGTGTATGTGATTAGAGAATAATGTGGTGTGTATTTTATTTGTATAATTCGCATGTATTTAGGATGCTTATCTTCTATTATGTGCTAATATTTATATTATACATGATATTTGAGTTTCTAACGTACCCCAGTCTCTAGTTATTGTATTACCGTAAACAACGCTTTATTATTGGTCAAAATATTGACCTACTATATACATTTCCATCAATCAAATACCAATCGTTTGAGTCATTAACTATCCACACCTAGAATCCATGGTCGTATATATAGCACATATAATATATTGATTGATTAGTATTTTATGTGTTTACAGTCTGTGACGATTCATGACTTTTATGCAGGACAATTTTTAATTTGATCGAAAATACAAATTTAGAGAATTGTTTTCCAATTTTGATTGAGTATATCCAAATGTTCTTATTATTTGGATCAATGTTATTTAGCTAGAGAAATCGTGATATAGTTTTAAGTAATTTACAAATTTAAGGTATTAAAATACTATTTTTCGTATGGTTCGTTGAGTTTTATCTAAACCCTTTAATAACCTGGTGATATCATTTACATCATTCAGAGCAAGTTGCGTTCTACCTCTAAATATTAAGTATCAACATTGAATTGTAATGGTACATTACTCTTCCATTGCTATTTTCCTTATTCTTTGATGATAGCACTGTAACGCAATTAATAAAAAACCAAGCATCATTGAATCATTAAACAACAGAACATAAATTTTATTAATGTAGAAATGATCCATAACCTAACCAATTATTGTTAATGTCTTTATTTATATTTTAAGTATGTACTGTATTTACGAGTATGCTTCTTATAATAAACAACAAAATATGTAATAATCACTAATTGCTTTTAATAGCCAAAAATAGGAAATCCGAATTATTTTAAATTGATTGTTTAATACGTCTATTAAAATACTATTAGCTAGGGTCAGCCAATATTTGATAAAACTTGCTATATTCAGGACATCGAATAAAAAAGGAGGGAAAAACGATTACTCAACGATACTGAGTACACCTTTAAAAGAATAATTGAGTTTACTTCACTTAAGGACAAAGGTAGATGTGTTGACCAAATTAAACATCTTTTTGATTTATTGATTGTTGAAAAATGCAATTTATGAGAGAATATTATAGGAGGCTTTGAAAAAATATTTCTTGCGATACTAAAACATTATACTGTAACACAAGTGTAGAAAGGGCACCGTTGCAATAGGAATGTCCCGGAAGGTTTAAATTCTCATATTGTTTGAAATAAAAAAATTAATTATTAATAACGTAAATTCAAATTCTGTTCAATAAACATCTTACTACGATTTTACAAATTTCCTTAGAGCGTCTGCAAATGAACCTTGCGAAACCCATGTCAAGTAGCTGAGGACGATTTTGTTCTGGATGGTTTCAATATTTAAAGTATATTTGTTAAAATACCCCAGTATATGGTAAACTATTGATATTATTTTATACAAAAATCTTACTTCTTTGGTATTGTTGAACCCTCATATGAAGAATAACCAAGCCTCTTAAATATAAAATCCATGGGCCGACCCACCTTTCATGTCGGCACTATAGGCTGGCATGAAGCAATGCAATGTGCAGGTGGTTTATACAAAACGGATCTATAGCTGTACGTCCTCGATTTGGCTACCACTGCGTAAAGTACAATAGGACGGTAAAAGTTATCAGCGAAAGAGTTGGGAGTGCCTAGAGCCCCAGAAAAGATTGCATAGAATAAAACGCAAAAAAAAAAAAAAATATAAAATCAGTTAGAGCTCCGGGAATATTATTCCACTCCGGGAATATTAAAAGAGTCCGATGAATCGCTTAACTTTTTCCTCTAAATTCGTAAATTGTATCTCATTTCCTCCTTATCCTACACTCAAACAGCGTATTCAACAAAAAATAAATTGAACAAAGAAATCGAAAGTGATTTAATCATTTTCAGGTTGAACCTGACAACACATTTAATCATTTTCAGGTTGAACCTGTTGAATTTCAACAAAATAAAACTAATTAATTTCATTTTCATATCAATATACGAGTAATCATAAAAATATTATTTTAATATAAGACTAGAGGACCCCTGTGCAATGGCACAATTTTATTATTTATGTGAAACATTTTTGCCATAATAAATACAAACAACTTCTGCAAAAGGAATCGACATTCCATAATCGATAATGCATAATCGACATGTATGATTGCAAATTATATAAGCGACGCAGTTTGAAAGAGAATTTACATATGCATGTGCATGAAATGAAATTAAAAAAAGAATGTACTGTTAATAAAGGCCAACATTAATCTGATAAAAAAAAAATAATTACATTAAATTGAAAAAAAAGACGAAGTTATCGGGAATCAAACTCGAGACTTTTAAACTTCATAGCGCATCGCTCTAACACATGAGCTATTGAACTATGCTTTGTATTTGATAGATGAAATGAAAATTTATAGCTTAAGAAAATGTTGAACATTCTTGTATATTATTATAAGTATATAGATTTTAAACTAGATCAAATAATTTTTATAATAATATGTAAATCGGCCTCATTTATTCATTTTATTGCTATCAATTTTGTTGAAATAATTTTCTCGGGCCGACTTTAGAGATATTCAAATAGTCCCACCAACTATGTTAGATAGCTTGACCATTTAAATAGCTATCGATATCATGTAATAAACGGCTAGTGATAAGCATTAAAAATTAACAAGCTTTCAATTTGGAAAATAGACCTTAATCAATTTTTTTTTTTGGTATGAATTCTATAGAGCCGATCTTAGGGGTGTCCAAAGAGTTGAAAATAAAAATAAAACGAAATTAAAAGTATTTAAAACCACGTATTTTCCTAAGAAACCAAAAATTTAATTTAAACCTAATAAATATAAAGAAACGGAAAACCACGAAAGAAAAAGATTAACACAATAAAAGATAGATTGGAATGGGGAATAATGGTATAAGAACTGAAAAAAATACAATAAAAATAAAAGAAACCAGAAAATCAGTGGAAACAGTGTTAGTTGTTTTAACTTA
The DNA here is from genome assembly GCA_963556165.1 of Tipula helvola. NCBI lineage: Eukaryota > Metazoa > Arthropoda > Insecta > Diptera > Tipulidae > Tipula > Tipula helvola. Next base: position 207,735,200 of record OY744481.1, read on the forward strand.
GCTATTGTAATGTTCGTTTGCAGAGCTTCGCCTCCAATAAAATTGTTTTTTACAACACACTAAAACTTTATGAAAACGGTTAATTTCGCATGAAAATGGTAAAAAGGAAGTAAGTGCCTGAAGTGGAGCCCGCCAAATACACACTGTGATTCTCACTTTATATGCCATATCTCATCAAAAAAATAACGAAAAAACTGCGAACATTGGAATTTACCCGCATTAAAGCAAAACCATCTGGATGTAAATAGAGCCGGCATATAAAAAATGAAATTAAAATAACTATGTACATATATAGTAGAAAGGCTAAAACATAATTTATTTTCCTACACTATGTATGGCCCGATTTCGATTGATGAAAAGACCTGAATTAAAAATTAAACCTATATACATAATGTACATAGTTAAATATTTTTTTCTACGACATTAATTTTAATAAACTTATGTGTTGAAAGTAAAATATCTATTGATAAATATATATGTAATATGCAAAGCTTTACAGTCAAAATGAAATAAAATTAAAAATAAATTTTTGTGTTAAAAAGTTCAAAAAAAATTGTATTCTCATTATGTAAAATACTTCCTGAATTCGTTGAATTTATATACAGTATCAATTTTAGCAGAATGGTTTAGTTTGCGAGTTATGTGACTTCAAAGTTTTCAAGTGACCGGAAATTACTACATGGGCTGCAAATTTGGCTGTAATACGCTGTAATGAGTTATCTGATCATTATTAATTTTCGAAAACAGATACTTCTTATAGGCACCATTTCCTTTTTCCAGTCAGTAATGGAGAAATTTCACATTCGTGGAACAATTCATTGTCTCTATTTGAAAGACTTATCAGCAACCGATATCAAGAAGGATTAGGATCTAACTTCGCGCGAATTTACGCCATCCTATGACTTAATTTAAAAAGTCCATGATGTTCTAATACATGTGTTGAGTGATCATATAGTGGAGTTGATTGAGATTGTTTACATCGTAAATAACAAGATCTGCGTTCGTTCACTATCGTATAAGAACGCGAACGATTTAACACTTTATAGCGAATCGTTGGATGAAGTCAAAGTGTATTGAGTAAAGAGGAGTTTATATTGAAGATTAAATGAATCACTTGAGAAACCCGATATCATCATATGGGTTTTTTGACATTTTATGAAATATCCGTTTTTAATAGCAAGGCGCATCGTTTGAGTTATAAACCCTACAAATCATTAACATTTATCAATAGCTAAACTAAAAAAACTTACAACTTTCAATAGACTGACAGTTTTTTTTTAATTTTCTCAGAACCATGTTTATGGGACTTATCTGGTTTCTCAAATAAGTGATTCAAATAAAAACATTGCATAAAAGTTGCGTACATTATGCAAATTCACTGATATTCTCTATCAGCAATTTTATGTTTGTATATTTAAACTTTTGAATTATTCTGCTGTATTCCAGATTAAATATTTAAGAAGAGGAGAAATTGTTAAGAGTTTGCAATTCAGTTTCGATCTGCGAGCATGTGAAAAATAAATCATTTTTCAGTACATCTCATCAGGCTGTACCGCATGTATGCGTTAAATACACTAACATTGAAATTGTTAAAAGTTTAGAAAGGGGAATGTAAAAATTCGCTAATACTACAAGTGCACGGTTGATTCCTATATATAGGAAAAAATCAGTGTAATAAATTAGCAGTTCAGTCGCTATAGCCTGATGAGATGTACTGAAAGATGATTTATTTTTCACATGCTCGCAGATCGAAACTGAATTGCAAACTCTTAACAATTTCTCCTCTTCTTATAAATATTTATCAATTTGGAATATAACAAAATAATTTAAAAAGTTTGAACATAAAAATATTTTTATTCCCATCTAGTCATCCGTTTTAATTTTGTTCGTTGCACAAAATAAAATTGTGCATGCGTTATGCACTAGAACGCGACTCTGATTCGGTGGTAATATAATCTGGTAAAAGTATCATATGCTATCTTTATACCACAGTCCACAACTATAAAAAGCAATGCTACAAATGTTATTTTCATAGCAATGATATTTAGCAATGCTATTTTAGCTTGCTGAGTGCTAATTTAGCTGTGGTAAAAACGCAGCAATTGTTATACACTGAGTTAAGCTATTTCAAGTAAGCGACGAGTGAATAAATTTATGACGGATTTGAAACAAATTCAATAAATTCTGTGTTTTTTTTAGAAACTGCACCGCTCGTCAAAAAATTCCGCACACTATATTTTTTTGGTAAATATTTGTGTTTACAGTAACTATCCGCATTCTTTGAGTTATGGTTGTAAGAAATAATATAATATGCGACAAAAGGCTCTAACGGACCAAGTGTTAATTTAATAAAAGTAACCACAGGATGAACCACAAATAAAATTACAAAATTACCGAAAACAGATATTGGTATTTCTTCATCTATATTTAAATAAAAATCAACAATCAATCTAAGCGGTCGGTGCTCTAATATCGAGTGTTTCCTCCACGTACTCTGATCACATCTAGAATTCTTTTTGGTATACTGGGCACCAGGTTTGCAATGTCCTCCTGAGGTATCATTTCCCATTCTTCCTGCAAAGCTGATTGAAGATAATCTAAGTTTTCTGGAACGACTTCCTTTTGCCACGACGCCCTAGCATATCCCACACATGCTCAATGGATGGATTAGGGTAGGGCTGTGAACGAGCCAAACAATTCGATCAATTGCCACATCATCCAAATAACTATTGACAACGCTTGCAATGTGGGCTTGCAATAACTATTGACAACGCTTGCATTAATTTAAGTTGTCGTCTAATAAATGGAGCGTATGGAAACAAAATTTTCTAGACAGTCCACGATATATCGTTCGGCAGTTATGGTGCCACCATATAGAAACAGAAGGTCCGTACGGGCGTCTATGGAAATGCCTGTCCACACTATTAGTGAGCGGCCATGAAATGGGACTCTTGGGGATATGACACCAATACCGCTCTCCGAATCTTTACGCCATACTCTTTCACGCCAATCCGGTGATCGCAGACTGAACTTTGATTAATCAGTGAAAAATACAAACTTCCAGTCATCCGTAATCCACTGACATAGTTACAGGCAAAAGTAAAACAGTTTTTTCGATGAGCTGGGAGAAGCCCTGGCCCTATAGCAGCCCTCCTGAACTGCAGTCCATGCGTTTATTTAATCTTCGCGATATTTTGCTGACTAAAATATTGACATCACGTGCCTGTGCCAATCGACCAGCGACGATTCTAGCGCTCATTTGTTGCTAGTTTACGACCTGATCCAACCCTTATCTGATTCTGCACAGTTCCACGATATTGCTTAATAGCGTCTTAAACTGTACTTTGAGGGAAATTTAGATCGACTGCAATATAACGCAAGTTACTGCCATCCTCACTCAAAGTGATTACTTTTGCGACATTTTCTGGTCTCATAGTTATATTAATTGCTAATAATATAATAATAACTAAGCAGTTAAGCACTGTGTGCGTAAATTGTAGAAATAGTACTAACAATAAATGCTACTTTAAACGTTTGAAAACAATTGATTGATGCTCATTTATCTAGAAACGTAACAATCGAAATTTTGAATATTTCTCATTTGTTACACTTTGTTGCTGTGATTGGATTTAAAATTCAAAAATAAGGTTTCTGTTACACCTATTTTTCGGTTATGTACTTTTTAATACGATGGCCGGTCTCCACCCAGTTCTACAAAGACTGAGTGCAGAATGAAACAGCAAAAATACATACTATGAGTATTATTATTATTATTTATTATTATTGTAGGGCCATGTGGGCGTTAAGCCATCTCGCACTGCGACCTAAAAGATCTTTTGTGCATGAACCCTGCTCAATGATCCGTCCAGTCAATATTCAGGCTCTTAATGAACCTAACAATATACTGCCGGCCGGTCTGTCGTTCCTGAGTACAAGGCACTCCTTAACCCTGACTGTCGAAGCTGAAATAAATTTCTTCGCCTGTCGCAAACCTGGAATTCTGCGCCAATAGGAAGACTTTTGCACATCCTCCCAGCCTTTTACCGCCGCTCTAAGGTGCCCCTTAGTGACGCCGCAGAAGGGCTCTGGTCCAATGAATGGTGAAGCAGAACCCTCGCGGGCGATGCCTTCAGCTGCCTCATTTCCCACAATTCCAGTATGATCTGGCACCCAAATATGTGTTACTTTATTTGAGCTTGCCAACTGCTTAATAACCTTCAGACAGTCCCATACAAGCCTGGACTCAACGGTAAAAGACCAAAGACCCTTTAAGGCCGATTGGCTGTCTGATACAATATAAACCTTTGCATCGTTTAGGCCTTTTGCAATGCCTATCCTAGTGCAAAGGACTTCGAGAGGGCAGTCCCGCTCCCGTATATTTCTACCCCCGCCCCGTCTTCCGTTTTTGATCCATCTGTAAACCAAAGCATTGACCCTCGCTCAAAGAATGGTCCCCCTGTTCTCCACAAATACCGGTTAGGCAACCTAACACAAAATGGTTTGTGGAAGTCCAGTTTAGCTGGCATACAGTCGGAAAGCATTCCTATGGTATGGTCTGTCTGGAATTCCCGGAGGATTTCCAGATGGCCCACCATATTGGCCGGTTTGTTATTTCGCGCCTGCATTTTAAGAGCCATAATAGCAGCCTCCTTTTTATAAGTGATTGGCCTCTCTTATTTTTCTGATTTACCAAATCGAAAATATAGTAAATGTCATTTACAATTAATATATTGTCTATAAAAAAGCCGAAACATTTTCATAATATTCAGACAATTGGTTAAATTTCGTAAATTTCGTGATATTATGATGGTATAATGATATGATGGTATAATACTACGATTTTAGGATGGTATGATGTTTTGGTGGAATATTTGTATGATGGACTGACGGCACGATGTTATGACAGTATGCAAGTATAATTGTACGATGGTATGATGTTATGATGGTTTGGTTGTGTGATAGTAGCAAACAAGCTATTAAAATTGCTGTCTAATAATTGATCTTATTGATATTAAAGTTTATTTAATATTAAACAATGAAACAGTCAATCAAAACCTAACATCAACTAATGATTGATTGAATAAAACGTAGCATCAATATTAACCAAGGTAAGACGCCGAGTGCACCGTATGTCATTTTAGACAAAACAAAATCGAAGAATAGGAAAGGTTTATTTGTATTAAATAGTCGACCCAGTTCCAGACACCTAAGTACATATAGTAAAATAGTTGGCACAATACAATATAATTTCTAAACTACTTGCCTGCTGAATGCTTGAAGTTTCTGGGAAGCTAAATATTGATTTAATAACCAAACTAAAAAAATTATATTATGTATAGTGCTCAACAAAAGTCATGGGACATAATGTAATATGGTTTTCACTATTTGTAACTAATAAAAAACACATTTTTTTTACATAACTAGGTTTATTTAACTCTTCTTGGTAAATTCAATAATAATTTTCATAAATATCATAAACATTTTTGTAATCAAAAGTAAACGAAAGAAATGTGTTGAATTCCACGCAATTTAATTGATGGGACATTTGGAGAATTTTCGAAATATTAAACAACAGAATAAAATTTTAATATTTTGTAGGATATCCCTTCTGGTCTAAAACAGCTTTCATTCTTCTTGGCATCGAATTTACTAACCTTGCAGTATATTCTGGTGTGAATTTTTGCCATTCTCCCTTTAACACTCGTTCTAGATCTTTTTTCTTGCTGATCTTGTGTTTCCGAATTTTACGTTTAAGAAATTCCCACAAATGCTCTATTGGATTCAAATCCGGGCTTTGTGGAGGTGAATTCTATTGTTTAGGAACATTGTATAAGAGCCATTCTTTGACTAGATAAGACGTATGCTTTGGGTCATTATCCTATTGGAAAAAACAATTCGAACACAGCCCCAAATTTTCGACAGATGGCTTTAAATGTTTAAATTATTTTGCAAAATACTTAAATATTTATTCTTATCCATGTTTTTATATTACCATGTAAATTAAATTTGCTTTCATCTAAAAACAAAACGCTGTTCCAAAACGATTCAGTAAGATCCTTATGTGTTTTTGCGAACGTTATTCGTTTTGACCTACTCTTTTCACTAATTAATGGTTTATTTCGCGGGGTACGACTGTGATATCCATTCTGGTGTAAAATCCTTCGCACGGTTTGGGGATGGATGGTTATCTGGGAAATATTTTGAACTATTTTTGCTAGCTCAGAAGCATTAATTTTCGATTTTTTTCTTACTTCATTGATGATTACTCGTTCCGTTCGGACACTTATTTTCTTTTTTCTACCAGTTCTGGGTTTATTTTCAACTTGATTGGTCTCCCTAAATCTAGTAATAATATTTTGAACTGTCGAACGGCACATCTGGGGTGAGATGTTGTAACTTCAAATTTTCGAAATTCGAACCGAAAGTCGAAAATTGGTATGTTGTAAAATTTTCGAATCGCGATAATGATACTTTTGTATCACTCAATTTATTTAAAGTGATATACGAGCGATTCGTCAAAATATATTACAATACTATCCATCATAAATTGTTTTTTTTTAATAAAATCTTTAAAAACTAATATTTATTTAACGCTTTGTATATCAACTAAATGTCAAATTACAATTATTTTTGTTAATTCATCTTTGAAAAATGGTTGCCCTATTGACGTATCACTTTGGAGTCGAAAATTTTACAACATGCCAACTATCACTTTTTCGAATCGACTTTAAAAGTCGATTCGAATGAAAGTGATGGTACTACAGCGCTGCCAAAACAGGCACTTTAGTGCCTTTCGGGCACTTATGAAGAATGTGAGGCACTGAGGCACCTAAAGGCACTTAAAAATAATTTTAGGGGCACTCTAATATTTAATATTAATAATTAAATAATAAAAGCCGCCCCGGTGGCACAGTTGTTAGCATGCTTGCTTTAAGCTCCGGAGGTCCCGGGTTCGATTCCCGGCGGGTGATGAAAAAATCACGGCTGGTTTAATGTAAGGATCAATGAACTAATCACTCATTATCCGTTGTAAACATGATTACGAAACTTCAAAAATGAAGCGGCCAAATCCCTCCATGGGATGTAGCGCCAGCGAAAAAAAAAAAAAAAAAAAAAAAAAAAAAATTAACATTAGAGTTTGGTTTTTCTAATAAACATTATAGTTTATTGCAATTTTGCTGAATGATTTGTAATTACACACCAACACCATCTATGTTTTGTTAGCTAAATGCACTACACTCAGCAGTTTATTATTTTTGACTATGTATTAGTGTGTTTGTTTATTCGATAAAATCCAAAATACTAAAACGGTGAGCAACAGCAACAGGTAAGTAAATTCTCTGTATTCAGCGACTCAGCCAGCTTAATGATTTTAATAATTTTGCTTTTTTCTCCGTACAACTTAACCTCAAAACCGCATACTCAGAGTTATAAAGAACATTAGAATTTGGAAAATATTCGGAAAATTTTTGAGGCGCGATACCCAAGTTACTCAACCATATTATTATTTTTAAGTGCATAATTATTAACAAAAATGAACAAAAACAAAAAAGTGAAACAAACCCTTTTGAAGTAAGTAAATTTAACAGTACAATAATTTGAAATGTTTTGGTACTAAGAAAATTAATCGTATTTGCATTTTGCAGTTTCAAAAAGCTTTATAAAAATAATCCAAATGGAAATGATGTTGATGGCTTGCATAAGGTTTTACCTGTATCATCATCACCTGCGGTCTCAGTTGCACCTGCAACTTGTTCTTTACTTTCAGATATTTCTGAAGATGTTTCCACTGAAAAAGAATCCCAAACCAGAAACAGTACAGAGAAACAAGGGTAAGTCAAGTGTTTTAAACAAAATTTTATTTATTGTTAATCTTTTTTGGTTTTTAGTCCGAGTCCAATGCCGACGTTCATTGATACACCAACAAATTCTTCCGAAACAACTAACATAGATGATTATATGGAAATTAATGAAGAAGTTTCAGACGAGAGGTTAGTGTGAAAGCTTGTTTTTGTGAAAACAGCAGAGTGTTTTAAATTTAAAACTGTTTTAGATTAACAAGACGAATTTCTAATTCTACTGCCGACCGCAAATTTTACTCAAACTGGCTAACTATGTTTTCTTGGCTGATTGAAAAAAAAGGACGAGCATTTTGCAAACATTGCGAACAGTCGTTACCGAATAATTTGTCACTGTTAAAAAGGCACAATGATTCAAAAACCCACGGAACTGTGATAAGTTCATTAAAACATCAAACGCTTATTGTTAACGAAGATGAGCAGAATTTTAGGACAAAACAGAAAATTGCCGATTTGAAAATTTTAATGTTCCTCATCACAAATAATTTACCATTTAGTTTAATTGATCCACTAATCGATTTAATTAAGTCAATTGATACGGAATCAAAAATTTGCCAAAAATTGAAATTTAGCCGGACAAGAGGTACGGATACAATAACAACGCTAATTGCCGAAGAGGGTACTAAAGCATTAACTAGCAGACTTAAAAATCAACATTTCTCAATTATTATTGACGAAACGACGGACGTTAGTTCTAAAAAGTGTTTGGCATTAATCGCACGATATTTCGATAGTACAATAAATTTGACCAAAGATAGTTTTCTCGCTATGCTGGAACTCGATAATTCAGATGCTCAGTCGGTGTACAATTGTATTACCAAATTTTTAAACGACCACCAAATTCCAATAAATAATTTGATTGGATTTGGCGCTGATAACGCTAGCGTCATGATGGGCAAAACTGCTGGTGTTCAAGCATTACTCAAAGCCAAAAACCCATACATATATTCGCTTGGATGCACGTGTCATTCTCTGCATTTGTGTTCGTCCAAGGCCGCAAAGAAATTGCCTGATTCTTGCGAAAAATTGGCGCGAAATATTTATTACTTTTTTTCACATAGTTCTAAGCGTATAAATGATTTTAAATCGTTTCAAACAAGCTTCAACGTGCCAATTCATAAAATTATGAAGACATCAACTACCAGATGGCTTGCCTTAGAAGGTGTAATTTTACGCATTATAGAACAGTGGCAACCACTAAAGCACTACTTTATTCTGGAAAAATTTGAAACTAAAAGCGTCTACAAAGATTTAGCTTCTGACATTTCAGACCAAATCAACACTTTGAATTTAGTATATTTTCATTTTTTAGCTTATATTTTAAAATTGACTAACAATTTAAACAAAGAATTTCAAAGTGAAAAACCTCAAATATATAAACTGCTGCCTTCGGTTAAAAGTTTCTTACTGATAGTTTTACACAATTTTATTCTTGAAGAACACATCGACGAAAATAACTTAAACAATGTTAACATGAAAAGTACTGCTCCAGTTTTCAAAGATTTAAGTTTAATCTATTTAGGTCCTAAAGCTGAACTGGAAATCAAAAAAAGTGATTTAGCTACCGAAAGTAATTTGGCAATACGAGAAAACTGTAAACAATATTATGTAAAACTATGTGAGGAAATTATTAGCCGTTTCGATTTCAATGATGAAACTCTAATTCACATTCAAAATATCGATCCGGAAAATCTAGGAGTAACACTAGTACCTTTAATGAACTTATATCCCCACTTGTGTGAGGATAAAATAGATGAAACGGAAGAAGAGTTTAGGGCTCTAATTTTTCAAAAATTTGTTCCGGTTTCCTCGAATTTAGAGCAGTTTTGGGGCCACATTTTTGAATTAAAAAATGGTTTAGAAGAATTACGATTTCCAAATTTAAAAAAATTTATTGGTGGCCTTTTAAGCCTACCTCATAGCAGCGCTGCTGCGGAAAGATGTTTCTCTCAGCTAAATAATATCAAAACGAAAAACAGAAATTGTTTGAAAACGGAAACCATAAACGCGTTGATGATAGCAAAGCAGCTCACCGAAGGCATTAGTTTATGTGATTGGAATCCTCCCCAAAATTTAATTAGAAAATATAAATTAGCTTAAAGATTTAAACCCTTAAGGAAACCGAATTGAAAAACTGCATTAATTTTATTGCATTTAGAATAATTTACCTGCAATATTTGAATTTATAAGACGAAGTGATAATAAGAAGTGATTATTATGTTTAATGTTTTTGTTATCCATATAAGAATTAAGAAGTAGTTCTACTAGTAATGTAGTACGAAAGTAAACAATATATTCCAAAATGTACTGAACTCTATATGAATTAAAATAAATATTTTTTTGTAAAAATTCGTATTTTTTGTATAACAGTTTTCGGTGAGGCACCCGGAGGCACTGAATGAAGAACTTTTAGGCACCGACAATTTTTGCAGCGCGACAGCGCTATTGGTACAACATCCCAGCCCTGTTATCGCACTAATTTTTCGTACAGAATTGTTTTCGGTATTTATTTTCATAATAAATTTCCTTATGTCTAAAGATATTTCCTTTCTGTTAGCCATTTTCATTCTTCAATTTTAATATTTTTCAATATGTCTATTTATTAATACAAACAAGGACCAACTAATTAATTTTAAAAACAAAAATGTAAATCCAGTATCAGTAGAAGAAACAGTATTTACTTTAGTATTAGTGTCCCATCATTTTTGTTGCCATGAATTGTAATATTTTTTTATTTTTTCGTTTCCTTTTGTTTTACAAGTTATATACATATGTACATACAAAATACGTTTGTAACTAATTTTTTAGTAACAAATACAACTGTTGATTTTAAAATAAAAAGTACCGTTATGATAAATAGTGCAATACAAACATATTTTTACGGTGCCCCATGACTTTTGTTAAGCGCTGATATGAAAAACACATAAATGAGTTTACATACAATTTAAAAGGAAGTATATTTTATTTTAACAGATATTTACAAAAAAGGATTAAAATAAGTAAAAACTTTCTTTTTGTGATATACAATTTTTTTTTTATATCGAATTTGAGACCGGTTTCAGACGTTCGTCCTTCTTCAGTTCTTTTATAATTTTTTATAAAAGAACTGAAATCTGAAATCGGTCTTAAATTCGATATAAAAAAAAAATTGTATATCACAAAAAGAAAGTTTTTACTTATTTTAATCCTTTTTTGTAAATATCTGTTAAAATAAAATATATTTCCTTTTAAATTGTATGTAATAGTACATTGTGTCATTAGGATTAAAAGTGATACTTTGTTTGACGAGCAATTATATTTGCATGCGAGGCGAAGCGCAGCGTAGCCGAGCAAAAGCAAAAATTGCGAGTCAAACAAAGTCACTTTTAATCCGAATAACACATACTATTTTTTCTCCAACGAAGAGTTCATGTCGTGACGGTTGTATATTACTAATTATACGAGTAAGTACAAATTATGTAATTAAAACTTTAAAATTGAAACTAATTTTGTTGAAATATTTTGTGAAACTAAGGAGCTCATGACTTTTGTTTGGTTTCAATATTGCATTGTATTTGACGCGTACAATAGTCAAACCAAACAAAAGTCATGATCTCCTTAGTTTCACAAAATATTTCAACAAAATTAGTTTCAATTTTTAAGTTTTAATTACATAATTTGTACTTACTCGTATAATTAGTAATATATAACCGTCACGACATGAACTCTTCGTTGGAGAAAAAATAGTATGTGTTATTCGGATTAAAAGTGACTTTGTTTGACTCGCAATTTTTGCTTTTGCTCGGCTACGCATAATATTTTTCTCCTAGTATTAAAAGTATGTACTTTTACACCTAGGATTAAAAGTGTAGCTTAGCAACACACACATTTTTAAAATAGTAAGAAAAAGGCCAACTTTAATACCCAAAAACAGTATTAAAACTAGAGGCTTTTAAGACGTTGGGAAAAAAACTCATTTATGTGTTTTTCATATATGTACATCTACATATATATAAATATTTATCCATATACATAATAAAATCAGTGATATGTACAAGCCACAGTTGAAAATCTATTAAAAGAGGAAACTTTCCACCTTTATAATAATTATTAAAAAATATTTTAAACTATAAAATATTTCATTTTCCTGGATTTATTTCTGAAAATTTAGAACTCAATAAGATATCAATAATTATGTTTGATCTTCCTATAAACCACTTAATTACTTTAAGTGTAAACTTAATAAAAGTAGTATAATAGAATATAAAAGATATTTAATGATTAAATGTTGAATAGCTAATTAGTTTCAACTAAATTTTGCTATTCGTATCTAACCCAAACTCAAAAACCAGATATATTTAAATCTCTGAAACAATTTATAAAACATCCTCGTACATATAAAACGAATTTATTGACTACAATCCCGAAAATATGCCCAAGATTAAGCTTGTCTCAAGGTAAGACGCCGGGCCCATCCATCGTACAATATTTTACATATAACACAAAAATAATACTATAAACGATAAATTCGTTAGCATAATACAACACAACTTGTAAAACACATGTTTTTAGCTGCTTGTAGTTTATGGTCAGCTTTAAGGTTTATTTTATTTATTTATTTATTTGGTAACATTAATTTGGAATTTTTACAATTGATATCTCCACCTCACCATAGACACCCTATTTTGAGCACAAAAGTTCATTTAAAATAGAGCGCGAATGCAGAAAGTGGACAACATAATTTTATTTAAAAAAAAAATGAATTATTTCAGCCAAGATTACTTCTCAGATTGTATGTTCATTCATAACGGTTTTTGCTCTGTCCATTTCTGGTGTATGCTCTTTCCATTTTTTACTTTTCTAGTATGTTAATTAGTATTCCATTTTTTTATTTATAGAGGGGATCTAGAAGGATCTTGATCGGTAGACCTTACTTGAACACAAAGCATTCACTAACAAAATAACGACATTCAGATCTGTTTCTGTTTAGATTTATGTTAAATTCTTTGCATCACGGATTCCACAAGTCTTAATTCACAAATTAGTATTTAAAATTTTGAAAAATTGAAAATAAAAAGATTTTCTTTAACGTCCGGCTGACCCAAAAGTCATAGCCTACTCAATTATTTCTGAAAATCTTATATTTAAATATTTAAAAATCTAAAACAATCTATAATCCAACCCTCTCAGTAACCAAAAGAAGACGCAATAATGTTCTGGAAATCTATTTAAAAATGTTAATATTTTAGATAATTAATACCTCTGAAAATTAAAACCAAACTAATCAGTTATTTCAGGGTACTTAATAAGCCGATCTAAAAGTTATTTAAATTTAAATTAATAGCTCAGTAAAACAAATGAATTAAGTACCCACAATTACGCATTCGCTTGTTGCTTCAGGTTCTTGGTTTCTATTTCAGGAAATCTATTCCACAATAGAAAAATAATTTAAGCTTAAGGGGAGGTTCTCATCAAGCGATCAAAAAATAAGGTAATTTTCTCGATTTTTTTTCATAGAATGAAGTAAATAAACAACTTCATGATTTTCGAGACTTATTTATTGAGTTTTAAAGTATGAAAAAAAATAAAAAAATTTAGAATAGTAACGTCATGGGAATTGCTTCTACGTATTGTCACGTGACCGTCTAAAAAAAAAGTGACTTCTCCACTGTACCACTTGTAAAAACTATCGGAACTCAAAAAACCAAAATTTTTTACTGGAGGTTGTACCAACAATATCAAAAAAAAAGTCGAAAATTAAAAAAATGGCGGACGTGCAATTTTTCTGTACCGGTTTTTCACGTCTTTTTCGCTCTTTAAAGTGCTATAAAAATAAAAAAAAAACGTCAATATTATATCTGCATTTAGGTTATCCTCCAATAAATTAAATTAACTTCAAAATAAAAACAAAAAAATTGTGATCCATTGAGTAGTTTTTAAGTTATCGTGGAGACAGATATAAAAAACATCGTTTTTCAGGAAATGCATTTAAAGATTTTGTTAACGATTTTTTTTTTAGTTTAAAAGTAGAAAAGTGGGTCAAATTATTGTGCCATAACTTTTCTATGAAATTTATTTCATTCAAACGGTTTGGGGAATATATTATACACATTATAGGCTATCAAAAAATGAAATTAAAAAAATCGAATTTTCGGATCGAGTTTCATGAGAACCTCCCCTTAAATGAATTTAAAACAATTTATTTCATTTTATTTTTCCTTTTGAATAATATTTACTATAAAAAATAATAATTTTGATTGAAACGCGAGAAAGCTAGGGCTAAAAATAATGTAATATTGAATTTTATAAATTTCCATCATTATTGCTACCCAAAAAATGTTTTGTAACATGACACTATTACTACGGTAACCCAAACAAAAAGTTCTACCTCACAGATAAAATTATTACGTTAGTTATATTCAGTAATCTCAGCCCAACAATAATAATGGAAAATTAAAAATATTAATTTAAATTAATTTCAAAACTGCCTATTAACACGTTTAATTTACAGTAGCCTCAGTAACCCAAAGAAGACGCAACAATGTTCTAGAAACCTACCTACATATGCTGGTCTTATTTGGACCGCCAGCTTAACCTAACATAACCTAATCTAAATAATTAAGAATTAATTTGAGTTTATTTTAATAATTACATTTTTTTGAGAATTTTGACCTACTGGGAAATCACAAACTTAACTAGGGTAAGGTTGTACAAATTTGTATGAAAAATTTCCTACAGTTTCGTTGCTCTAGATATTCTATACTCTTTGATGACAGGCACAGAATTAATATGTGACATTTGATAAAATTTCTGAAACCATCTTAGAATAATATATATTAGAAAAAATCTATCGAGTTTATTATACTCGGTTACTAGACTGTAACTGTTAATATTTTCAAATCAGTGGAGTCCGTTACTTGGGTGGTTCTTGAAAGTTCTTAAAATTAGATATTAAGAACGAAGAAGATTAAATTTTATATTTTATATTTATTGTTGCTTTCGAAATGAGAACTTATTTGTGGAATCTAATTTATTAAAATGAATAAGTTGGCGAGGTGACTTGACTTATCTCCTATCTCTGTCTTAAAACAAAATCTAAACTGCTTGTCATTTTACCTACGAAAATATCTCCAAGGTAGTGCATCTATTAACAAATTTAAACTTTGGTTTTGATAAGCACTGAATTTAAAAATGTATTGTTTCAGATTTTTAATATTTAATTATCATTTACGTCCAAGTCAAATAAATTTTAACGCCAAATTTTCAAAATTAATCTCAGTATTACACCTTTAGACTTTATATGCGTCTGCCTCATATATTTTACTTTAAAAATACGTAGGTCAACTAAATTCTATCGATTTTACTTACTTATTTCAGATAGCGCCGAACAAGTCAATAATTTTGAAATAATTATTGATATCGGAAACAATCTAAGTTATCAGTCATTTTAATGGTTGTCCGATTTGCAAAGAGGTTAAATTTAAGCGTGTACCCTTTGAGTATTAAAATGCTTGTAATCAAAAGCACAAAACTCTAAATGAAATAATACATATTACACCAACTACAAAAAGATATTCTACAACAATATACTATACTGTATTTATACCGGTAATAAACATGAATATTACAACCAAAACATTGAAATACTTTTTGACAAAAATTGAAAAAAAAATCTTTTCCAATTCATTCACCAGTAAACTTGTTATTACCAGTAGAGCTATAAAAAATCAATCACTTTTTGCTGAAAACTTTATCATCAAAAAATCGAACATTGTTATTGGACTGCTAATTTAATTATTTGTATTTTTACGACACAAAAACAATTTATTTTTTGTTCGTTCAGTCATTTTCAACAAAACCATTAAAAACTTTATTTTTGTGGGATAATAAAATTTGCAGTTTATAAAAATACAAACTACCCCAAAAAAGCTATTTAATTTGATCAAACTTTGCTACTGTATGTATCTGTATTTTGTAGATCTAATGGCCCTCTTAAAAGACTGTTATGTATGTATAAAGGAAACAGTGTTATGTGCACATAATATAAACACACACGAAAATGTTCAAAATAAAAAACAAAAATTACAAAGTAGTTTTCTTAATAATTGATTGGCATCGAAGAATATAAGTTAATACAAAGTTTCAGTATTATTAGTTAGTTGTTTGTTTTTTGTAGTCATTCATGACTCATCGGGTGGGTAAGCAAGTTAGCAAATGAAAACGAGTGATAATATAATATAAAATATAAAGTCTTATGCTTATCACACACAATTTAACCCCTTAAGTTTCTAATTAAAAAAATTGATCTGAAACGTGTTTATAAATAAATTATCGTACCATACATATCATTAGTGGATATATGTATACCATATTCACAAAGAGGGGCCTTGTAAAAATAATTAAAACATAACAAAACCAATATGGTTCGTTCGTTTGTGATACTAGTAGTATTTCTATGATTATCTAACTTTAATTAAAATAAATATTTTATTATTATTATTTGTAAA
The DNA here is from genome assembly GCA_963556165.1 of Tipula helvola. Taxonomy (NCBI): domain Eukaryota; kingdom Metazoa; phylum Arthropoda; class Insecta; order Diptera; family Tipulidae; genus Tipula; species Tipula helvola. The sequence goes on from OY744481.1 coordinate 207,751,545, forward strand.
ATAAAAATGCTTGATTTCTGCGATACAAACAATTTTAATTAAAATCTATATGAAAATAAATATATCAAAAGGATATAAGCTGATGTTAATAATCTTATGTTTACTTCTATATACTTTTAAAGATAAAGATGGTTAAAACATAGTTTACCGATATCTGATTTCAGTTAATTTTCTGATAAATTATTATTTATTGTTATATCAGATTTGCTTTTATGTTAAAGACTGTCCAGTGAATTCCTAATTGCGATTCACACCAAGTGCGACTTATTCTGAATTCAATTAAGTTTGCAACTTGGCCTTACGACACTGACCAGGTTTCCAACTTTTTAATCGGATAAAAATGTAAAATAAAGTGGGACAAATAATGTCTATACAAAATATTTGTAAGAGTGGGTGTATACAATACACAGTGAAATCTCTTAGTAAACCGATAGTAGAGAAGAAAGAAGAAGTGCAACAACTACCACAACAACATCAAGCAATATTTGCTATGGTTAACAAAAATTTTAATGAGTGAAAAAAGTAGAGTACATAGATGAAATTAGAGTAAAATAATAATAAATTAATTAAGTTCCAGAAACAATGATGACTGCTTTTCAGAGCTTAATAGCTGAAACGCAACATATGAAAATCAGCAAAGACAAAAAGAGAAAAAATAATCATCTGCTTAAAAAAGTCAATTGAAACTCGAGAAACAAACCCAAAAATCGTCGTCTGTTTTTTTTTGCAGATGTCGAGTTTCATCTTTTTTCTGTAAAATCGTCGATGCGTGAATAAACCCTCTAAACATGGCGAAACGCTAACGTAATGCAAGCGAAGACATTGATATATGAAACTCTTCGCAAGCGTAACGCTCAGGTGAAGCAAAAACGTAACCTTTTTATCGCAGCTGCTATATGAAAATTAAAATGAAAGCGAAGTAATTTAAATGTCTGTATGTATGGGTAGTTCGCATTTATCTTCGCATTCTTTTCAATAAAGTACTGTTTGTGGCACGAAAGCGAAGGGTTTTTGTATAAGTTTATTATGAAAATAATATAGAAACGAAGTGAAAGCGAAACACTGGGCGAAGTAATTTTATTACGTACTATATTCGTTTAAACGAATATTTTTAAAAATAGTTTTGAAATTAAAATAAAAATAAAAATCATAAATGTTGATTACTAACATAAAAAATTGTATTAATTAATTTTAAATTTAAATATTTATAAAAAATTGAAAAATTTATTTTGTTGAACCACCTCTCTGGTTTCGAAGAATCTCTTCGTTGAGGATTTAAAAATTGACATACACATTGACGACACGTTTCTGGAATAATTAAATAATTTCAAGGGTAATCTTAAAATGATTTCAATATCATAATCATATTTACCTTTGAAAAAATTCATTATATTGAGTGTGTTGGCCTGAATATTAGAATTCTATCTAAATCTCCGAATAAAAAGAAAACAATTATCTATAATTGAAACAAACATCAAACATATCTTTAGAACAAAAAAAAAAAACATTAAAAAATTTATATAAAACACCGTCACGAAATACTTACATTACACATATCAATTTAATAAAAAACGAAATTCAAAATGGCATCTCTACAAAATAAATACAGTCAAACCTGTTTTTGTGCGGTAGATAGGGACCGTACAAAAAAAATCGCACAAAAAAAAATATTCGCAAACTCCATAAATCGCTATAATAAATAATTTTGTACAAAAATTACAAAAAAAATTTTTTTATGCGGTGGATAGGGACCGCATAAAAAAAGTTTCCCTTAGAAAATACATATGTCAAAGTTTTACGAAATAGCGAGAAAATGCTTTCTAAACAAAATAAATAATTAAATTACACGTGGAAACATTTTAAAAAATTGTAATTTCTCATTTTTAAATAAAACGGTAAATTTCCTTTTTTCTTACATATTGTATATTTTTTTAGTTTATGTTCAACGTTAAAAATCAGTGTGGCTATTACTACGCATTTCATTAGTTGTGAAATAAATATTTCTTTTAACTAAATTATATTCTTTGTGTGCAAGATAATTGGTAATTACACATTGAAATTTGCTGGAATATGGAATATATAAGAATATTGAGCATGTCTAATGATTAATGAACTTGGCTGATGCATTAGGTATGAAAATGGCTGAACAGAATCTCGATATTCATATACCGCATAAAAAAAAATCGCACAAAAAAAATCGCATACAAAAAAAAATCGCACAAAAAAAACGCATAAAAAAAAATTCGCATAAAAAAAGACCGCACAAAAACAGGTTTGACTGTATTTGAAGAATGAAAGAATTATAAGAAAGTATATCTATACACAATGTAGTAGGAATAGGAATAAAAAAAATGAAACGAAACTAGACTGTGAAAGTGTAGTAGTGCATCAAAGAAAAACTTTGCGCTTACGCTTCGCTTTGGTAACGCCTAGGCGAGACTTCGCAAATTTATTTGAAGGGAATAACTATAATAAGGTTGCAAGAACAAGAAAACCAATCGTATTGGTTTATGACATTTTTGTTTAAATTTATTTTTTAATGTGTAAAGAAAACGAACTTTTGATTTGACATCTGCATCTGCTAAAATCTTTGAATGCAAATCAGTCTTAAAAGAAATGAAAATTTCTTCTTCCAATGAATGTGTCAAATGCTACTAAGAAATCTCGAAAATTTTGAGTACAATAATATAAGATACAATGATAAAATGAGATAAAACAAAGAATTAAAATTGGCGTACAAATATTTTCCGGTTAAACTACTTTAAAGCTCTCTTTGCTTAAGTGAAAATCCTTCGACATCATGTTTACCGGTTCTTTGTATAGGTAGATTGTGTACAGAAATGCAAGTGAACTAAATGAGCGTCGTTTTTAACACGCAGAATTTTTTTTAATTTGATTTGATGCATATTTAATTTTAATGTACACTTTTTTTAAATGAATGATGCCTTATTTTAAAACAAATTAATTTTTTTATCCTCCGTTTTGGCACTTATCACACAAAACTTATTTTCTGTCAACAATTAAAAAAAAATGATTGGAAAACATAAACAGTAGGGGAGAGTCTCCTGTTGTGTGCACTCTTCGGTTGTAGGCAGGATCTGACTGTTGTCGTACTTGTATTTTGACAGTACGCAGTTTTCTATCTAATATCGAAGTGAATGGACGAGCTTGTTTATTTGCTGCGATTACATTAAAAAAAAGTCCGCAAAAATCAACGCAATTGTAATTTTCCAATGTTTTAAAAGTGCGATAAATCAAAGTGAATAATCTCAAACAGGTGAGTGTTATCGATATACATATCGTCGGTTTGCGAGAACAGTGACACATCTCAAAAATGGCCAATTTTGAGATAATAGCAAAAAAAACCTTTAAATGTAACAACCTTTTATCTGGCATAGTGTCACTTCTAAACTACCCATAGTTTTCAATAGATGTGACGTTGAATTTGATGAATTCAACTATTTTACACCAAAAAAAAAAATTCAAATCGATTTCCTCAAAAATATGATATTTTGAGATGTGTCACTGTTCTCGCAAACCGACGATATGTTATCTACAGTATTTTCGTTGTGATTTGGGATGCCACATCGATTTATAATTTATATCAAAATCACGACGCTTCACATTTTTTTTGGTTACTCCGAGAAAGGTCGTGATTTCCGGTTGTAGGCACTTAAATGTAACCGGTTGTAGGCACCTTCTTTTTTTCATTTAAAGCGCCCGTTTCCCCTCCCCCCCAAAGAAGAGTAAAAAAAAAGGCAACCTGTCGGCCAAACGCTTAAAAAAGAAAACTCTCCATCATCTGATGATAATAGCTTTGCATCATCTGTTTGAAGCCTCCGCCATCGAAGTTGACTGAGGTTGAATAATTTTTTAAAACGCCTTTTTTTGTTATGTTTGCCACTGAAGGCCTTTAAAATTAATAAACCTCGAAATTCTTTCATATTAGGTGCGTTTTCCTTAAATTATTCCCATTTTCAGCGAATTTTCGAAGGGCATAACCGATTACGATTTTTTTTTTGCCAAAAAAGATGACAACAAAATTGGTCGTACGATTTTTCTAGTTGACGGAATCAATGTAGTTACTTTAGCAAACAGTTAGCTAATGCCTCTAGCTTTCCATTGACATTCATATCTCCGCATAATATGGACTCAAAGGAAAATTATGGGTTAAAAACAAAACTGTGCCCACAACCATAGACTCTCCCTTATACATATTGTACTAGATTTATTTTCTTTTACGTAATGTAGCCTACTAATTCGCAGCAAAATTATAGAAATAAGGACAACTTACTGAATTTTGAGAAGCAAGCACAATCCATGTATTTCATTCCTTATAAACTAGGGTTTTCTAATTTTGATGCTTGCAGAATTCTGCACATCTGTTTCCAGCATAAACATTTTCACTTACACTTACGTACACATCTTGTTATATATTAATACGTCTTTATAATTGTGTTTCTAGCATTTTGTTATTTTTTTAATGGCGTCAGACTAATTTCGTTACATCGTTTTTACTACCCGTTCTAAAACGCTGTAATTTTGTTGTTGTCAGTTTAGTTCTTCGATGACAAATCGACCATTCAAATTTACTTATTTCATTCTTAAAATTACCTTTGACCTGGCCACCAACACTCTAACAAACCCAATGGACTCTAAAGGGTTAACGACCGCCACTTATACCGCTTATAGGATCGTTTATATGGAAAATGTATCTTACGCCCTTTTCCAATTACCGACTTATTTGTTTTCACAGACTTATTTAAATAAGTCTGCTGATGAGGTGACTTATTTTCTATCTCTTTCTTTCATAAAAAATTTATTTGGTTTCATGTAAACTATACGGTTCTGTTACATGTAATATGTAAACGTAAATTTTAAAATGAAACGAATGCAGTATAATACGCGATGTAATGGAGCAATATTTCAACCCCTTATAAATATAAATAGATAAAAGTAATATTTTAAGTTTATGTATTAGGTATATGTATTACAATTTTTCTTAAAAAACAACTTATACGGTTTTCCAGACACTTCAACAAATCTTTATCGCCATCCATTAATTTGATGCTCAGTTTTATATTTTTATTTGTTAAATAATTTAACAACAAAAATTGTTTTTTTGTCCATTTTAATTATTAATGATGTTAAAAAATAACATTTTATTTTTGAACAAGAAACACAGACACAAATTTTTTCATCATCAGCTGTCAAAATAAGTCAGCAAAATGAATTGGAATGACTTTGCCGACTTATTCAAGATGGCGTCAAATAAGTCAATAAGTTTGAAATAAGTCGGTAATTGGAAAAGGGCCTTAGTTCGAGCAACGTACTAAGTTTTACCTAATAAAGTTTTTGTCGTATACTATGTATGTTTTGGGAGAACAATTTCATATTTTAAAAATTATGGGTAAAGTTTAGCAAAATCTTTTTGTATTTGTTGTATTTCGTTGTTTATTTATGATCCGTTTGTGGGAGGGTTGTGGACGTGGTAAAAAAAGAACAGCAAATATGAATATGTAGTTAAATTTTACCAATGAAAATTTATTGATTTTAAATTAAATTATTCTTTACAACTTTTCACCAGCACAGAAGTTTTCACAATCTTCTAATTTTATTTGTAGTTTTAATTTATTTTAATTGAGTTTAGCAGCACAGAATTTTTAACGATAATAGAAAAAATGTTTTTTTGACAAGAATGGCTACGTTTTTTTTTATGTCATGATTTCAAGAAATTGGTGTTGTCACTTTTGAGGAAACTGTACTATGATGGTCGTATTTTATTTGTTCAGTAAAATATTTATGTGGTTTTCCAGTTGCAACAAAAAACGGATCCGAGTCGAAACTTGAAATATGAGTTTGTATAACTTTTCTGTTGATTCAAGTTTTACAAATTGTATTTATCATCCGTTTTACTTTCAACTTTGAACAGTATTAGAACTACTAAAACGTAAAAAATAAAGTAAGAGATATATCTTAGCCTTGTGCCTATTGTTTTGTATTACAATATTTATTAGGTCTTTAATTTTAATTATGAAAAATTAATTTTAAACCCTTTTTGATAATCTTGAAAATTATTTAACTTTGCAGTTGTGTCATTGTTCTACCGCAACAGCGATTTATGTTAATGAGTTTCGAAAATTCCTTTTTGGTTTATCAATAAATTATTTGTGTAATAATTCGAACACCAATCAAAACCTATTATTTTATTTATTTACATATTCAGACTATATTATGTACTCCTTAAATCTGCATTTTCCTCGTCTCAATATTTTGAGAAATATCAAAAATAAATAAAAAATAAAAATACAAATAAATTTTATTTGAGGATAGCTTATCGTAAAACCAAAATTTATGTACTATGTAGTATGAGTCGTATAAGTATAATACAAAATGTTCCAAAAAAAACGTAAATAAAGATTTATATTTACTCTTATGTGATAGCTACAGTAGGTAATACATTTTATATATTTATTAGAAATTTTATTATCATGTCCTTAAGACATTTTATTTAAGTGCTTATAATTGATGTTCTGTTTAATATTTATGTGATGATAACAAAAACAGATATCTATTTATAGAATTTGTCGAATTTTTTAATTAATAGATGGGATTAAATGGATCAAAAGACCATTTCATGTGAATTATGTGGCATACGGGTGTGTTTACTCGTATTATGTATGTAGACGATTTGTTAGATTTTTATAATTTATGTTATACCTAAGAATTTTCATTAAACTATTAAATACCTTAATCCGATTTGGCAGAACTGCTTGAGGAATGCAGGGAGCAGACTGAAACCAAAAGTACTTTATCCAAAGCTTTGAGATGAAATTTTATTTTATTATATTGTTCATAAAGATAAAGCCTTTGTGTATTTTTTCATACTTACTTTGACAAAGAGACTCATTTCTAAGTATTCAACTAATACTTATAAGTATTATTCCTATTTACATGAGCCAGTACATATACTTAATCGATTAAAGTAACGTGTGTTTTCGGTCGATACATTAATTACGCTAAGTTCTGTTCTAGTGATTTTGCCTTAAAAAACAATCCACGTTCTGAAAAAAGAAATTCCGCGCCAAACGATAAGAGATTTAGCAGCAAACCTTGGCTTTGGCCATACTCAGATCATTTAAAATCTCTCACCATGGTTTGTAAGCTGGATGTTTGAGTACCGCAAAAATTAAGTGAAAATAATTTGTTAGATCTGTGCTTGTTCTTCATTATTGAGTCATCATGACTGTATACCATTTTTAGACAGAATTGTAACGGGTGATCAAAAATGGATTGACTATGATAATGTGGCTCGAAAAACACATTGGTCGCCTAAAGAAAAAACTTTTTTGACTATTGCAAAGCTGATTTGAGCCAAAATTGTGTTATGTTGTTGGTAGGATTTTAAAGGTATTGTTTATTTTGAACTAAATAAACCACACGAAACAATAAATAATGGCAAGTATTGTGAACAATACAACAAATTAAACGACATTTTCCACGAAAAGAAGCCAAATTTGATCAATTAGAAAGGAGTAATTTTTCACCAAAATAACGCCGGACCACCTACAGCCTTGCAGATTCTAGATAAATTGCAAGAGGGCATCCATCATCTTAGTTAAAATCATCTTAGTGAAAGAGTTAAAGCATTTGTTTATTTTTAAACATGGTAAATATTCATGACAGTTTAAAAGTGTAAATGAACATTCCATTATTGTATAAAAAATAGTATTTTGAAACAAATTATTTGGTTTCTTTTTTTAATTGAAAAATACGCAAAGACTATAATGAACAATCTAATATTCCATATGGGCTTTTTTTACATCAATACATTGTTACGCCGTGCCAGAATAATGAATGAATAAAAAAAAACACACAACTATTGGCTTATAACTAATGAACCTTTCCTGTCCTGTGATGTTATTATATGTAAAAAGGGTGTACAGTGACCATAACCATTAAAAACTTTAAAATACAATAGACTAGAAATAGACAACTATGGAATATCGTATTTTTTATTTAGATTCTATTTATTTGAGTTCAAGAGTAAATTATTTTTGGTGTTTGTTATTAAAAACGACTTTTGAATAAAATAGTTTCGGTTGTTTAATAGTTTCTAACGCACAAACATTGTTTTCGATAGCATAAGAAAATTAAATGACGCTTTGAAACGGAAACTTCAATTTCATAAAAAATAAAACATTCACGTGACGACTAAGATACACACACATCTACCACTACTAAACATTTGCGGTTATTTTACTCTCAATTCTCGGTTTGTGAACAAAATTTTCACTTTCGATTCGAATTCGATAGATTTTATGTCTCATGTCTCAAGAATAAAATTGTACTCTATTTCGTTTTTGATTACACTTTTTCTATAGCGATCTCTTTTTGTTGCGTACTTTTCTTTTCCTTCAAATGAAAGTGCATTTTGTTGAGAAATTTACAACAACAATTGTACGTGACAGGAGTTAAATAATTCGAATTAAAAATTTGAGTTATTTAATTCGAGCTCGGAACAAAAAAATACGTAACCATTTGAATGAAAAACAGGAGAAGTACCAACATAGAATACAAAAATTAAATCGAGAAAATAAATCGTGGCTTATTTTCTTAAAAAAAAAATAATTCCAAAATAATTCGAATTCAATTTTTCTCAACAAAATACGCTTTACTAAACAAAAATTTGAGAGATAAATAATCATGAGTATAAGTAGAAATAGAATATGTTGTTTTATTCGAGCAAGCTGAGATAGCAAGAAAAAAAAGCATAATTGAAAAACGAAACAGAGTACAATTTTATGTAGAGAGTACAATTTTCCACCTTCCGTCGTCAATAGTATACATAGGGTGTTTTCTTTATTCATTCCATATAAAGAACAGAAGGAATACAAAATACAATATTGATCATGTGACCTCGGAATATTCCGTACGTAATGTAATAAAAGAACCGATTGGAATAAATGGAATACATTTTCTATAGCACGACTTTTTTTTTTATTTTGAAAATTAGAAGACAAGTTAAATTTATTAAATAAATAAATTTATTATAATTAATTGAAGTTGCAAATAATTTGTACGTGAAAACACACAATTTTAATTGATATATCTTTAAAAAGACTGGGATTTTTTGTATCCGCCTATAGAGTTAAAACTATTATCACGTAATACAACTAAAAATATTTTTAAAAATTTTATTATTTAAACTTCAAATAATTAATTTTATCATAATTAATATTTTCTTTTCCATAATATCAACGATTTAATTCAATTTAATCATTTAAATTGTAAGCATCGCACATAATTACTAATGCTGGAAACACATGAGCAGAATTCTGTAATGCTGAAAACAGATGAGCAGAATTCTGCAAGCAGAAAAATTAGAATACACACGTTTATACGGCATGAAATACATGAATTCTGCTTTCCGAGCAGAATTCTGCTTTGTGTCTCTATTTCTAATTTTGCTGCGAATCAGTAGGCTACATTACGTAAAAGATGAAAAATCTAGTACAATTTGTATACTTTTTTATTTTTCCAATAAATTTTTTTAATTTGTTGACAGAAAATAATTTTTGTGTGGCAAGTGCCAAATTGGAGGATAAAAATTAAATTATTTGTGACAAAATAAGGCATCATTCAGTTAAAAAAATTGTACATTAAAATTAAATATGTATCAAATAAATACCAAAAATTAAAATTCTGCTTGTCGAAAAAGACGCTCATGTAATTCAACCAAATTTCTGCCGGCAGTGCTGCTAGCAGAAATTCTGCTCATGTGTTTCCAGCATAAGCAGAAAAATTAGAATACACAAGTTTAATGCTGGAAACACATGAGCAGAATTCTGCAAGCAGCAAAATTAGAATACACAAGTTTAAATGAATTGAAATACATGTATTCTGTTTGCCATGTAGAATTCTGTTTCATGTCTCTATTTCTAATTTTGCTGCGAATCAGTAGGCTATATTACGTAAAAGATAACAAATCTAGTACAATTTGTATACTTTTTATTTTTTTCAATGAATTTTTTTAATTTGTTGACAGAAAATAAGTTTTGTGTGGCAAGTGCCAAATTGGAGGATAAAAATTAAGTAATTTTTGACGAAATAGGGCTTCATTCATTTAAAAAAAATTTACATTAAAATTAAATATGTGTCAAATAAATACCACAAATTAAAATTCTGCTTGTCAAAAAAGACGCTCATGTAATTCAACCAAATTTCTGCCGGCAGTGCTACTAGCAGAAATTCTGCTCATGTGTTTCCAGCATAAATGAATTGAAATACATGTATTCTGCTTGTCATGTAGAATTCTGCTTCATGTCTCTATTTCTAATTTTGCTGCGAATCAGTAGGCTACATTACGTAAAAGATAACAAATCTAGTACAATTTGTATATTTTTTATTTTTTTCAATCAATTTTTTTAATTTGTTGACAGAAAATAAGTTTTGTGTGGCAAGTGCCAAATTGGAGGATAAAAATTAAATAATTTGTGACAAAATAATGCATCATTCATTTAAAAAAATTGTACATTAAAATTAAATATGTATCAAATAAATACGACAAATTAAAATTCTGCTTGCCAAAAAAGACGCTCATGTAATTCAACCAAATTTCTGCCGGCAGTGCTGCTAGCAGAAATTCTGCTCATGTGTTTCGAGCATAAACGTCAAACGAAATATTCTTTTTATTCCATCTTTCGATGTAGTACAAAAAGAATGCATTCCCAAGTATAACAAAACTGAATTCATCACCGACTTTTTTCAGCAATAATGTCCGACTTATTATAAGATTTACTATGAAAGTTGGCCAAAAAAATCGGAAAATGATGAAAAAAAAAAAAGTTGTAAACCAAAGTTCATCATTTTCCGATTTTTTTGGCCAACATTCGGAAAAAAAATTCATGTTTTCAGCAAAATGTCAGAAAAAATACAAAAATTGTCGGATATAAAAATACTTGGGTTCTGAATATTCCGAATAAATAAAAGAATGGAGTAAAAAGGGAATAGAAAGAATGGAATGAATAAAAGAACGATTTACGTCACTTTCGGAATGTCCGGAATATCCAGAAAGAATAAAAGAAAACACTCATAATAGCAAAATAGTATAATACTATTATACTATTATTCCTTATCAGGTTTTCATCATTTGGTGTGAAGTTAAATGCGTTTAAAATTTTTGTGTGGGAACTTGGGTACAACTTATTACTTTGATAGCGAAACATGAGTTTCAATATATAATGAATATTTATAATTACTTGATAAATACTACTTGAAGAAATAGAAAAAATATTAAAAACACAATCCGACAGTTGTTTTAAAACTGCATAGTCTGAAAAGAGGGAGTACCTAATATAAGGATGTTAAAGTAGGGAATTGGTTAGATGGAAGCTACAGAAATTTGAAATTACTAGTAGACAAATATTTTGTTGGTTTTAGCTATGATAATAACTGAGAGATAGTTGTAAATACTACATAACTGATGTCCGGACTACAGTCAGCAAATGGTAAAATACTTTGCATTGTGAATACATGAAATTATTTTTTCAGTGACTTTCAGCCATCAATTCAATAATTTCGTTTATAATATTTTTTCCACCATAATGAAAATATACCTCGTTTTTTAGGATTCGACAAGTAATTTGGCAAGTACATAATTCAATTAGGCCTAAATATTTTCCGTTGTTCTTGGTATACACATAACTTACCAGAAGAACCGCGGAATGCCTTATTAGTTTGCGCAAGATATAGAGCGATACTCATCAATCTATTGAAAACATTTTTCCAACGTTCTGTTTTCTTTTGAATTATAATTTGTTCCGCTCGACCGATTGTTGATCCTGATTTCACTCTTGATTCCGGTTCTATCCACATTTATGAGCATATCATATGATTTGGACTATTTTCATGTGACTTAATCACTTTAGATATATGGATTCAATTATTGTAACCAATATTTGCAGCAGTATCAGAATATAATATCCGTCGTGGCGGTACACATTCGTTAATAGCAAGTACACGGAAGAAATGATTATTGGCGACATGACGATTGTTTGCATCTTGAATAGAACCTGGAACGACCAAGTAATCAGTAATTTTATTGTTAAGGGTTTAAGGCCATTCAGATGGATTTGCAAAATTTATTAAGTCTAAGTTTGCGGAATAGTCAATATTTAATTTGTCGGATACAGACAGAGAAATCAACTGATTTACTATTGAAGGGCTTTCATTAGAATTTTCGATCGAATGAATTTTTGACAAATTCCACAAACAACTATGACACATACTACGGCCACACAATTCCAAGATTTTTGTGTTTATTTACTCTAACTAGCTCTACCATTACCAATATTAAACAATGACCAAAAAACACACGGACACATAAAAAATGTTTGTCAATATGATTTTTCGGCTTTGTTTATAGACAAATATATTATTTTTAATAGCACTCTAATATTTACTACTTGGTGTTTGGTGAGCCAGTGAAATAAAGAAGCCATCTATTCATAACAAAAATCTACTTTTACAAAAAAGTAGAAATATCACATCCCCCTATATCCTTTAAAAAGAAAACCAAGAACTTTCCTGAAGTTTCTATCTTGGTAGTTTGGTTTCGTACTGAAAAGTTCGGTCTACTCTTCAGGTAGCTTTCGTAGCTAGACCAAACTACAAAAATATAATTTGAACTTTATATGGTACGTTAGTATAAAATAAGACCGTACTGATTTAGCGAATTATTATATTCGAATTAGTATAATTATACTAACGTATCAAGTTCGAATTGTATTTTTGTAGTTTGGTCATAGCTACCTGATGAGTAGACCGAACTTTTCAATATGAAACCAAACTATCAATATAAAAACTTAAGGAAAGTTCTTGGTTTTATTAAATAGTATATGGGAGGGATGTGATATTTCTATTTTTTTGTTAAGCCGCGTACACATTGAGCGAACGAACACCAAATTTGAAGCGAACAGCGAACACCGAACGCAAATTCGCTTAATGTGTACTATGTTCGCTCCAAGAGCGGAACATCAAAGGAAATTGATGTTCAGTATGGACGATAAAAACGCAAACACCATACAACGAACGACGAACACAAACAAGTTTTTTCTTGTACAGAGTAAGGTAAAAGTCACAAACGATTTTTAAAATTCAATATCTTAAAATTTAATTTTTTTGTTTGTTTTATTATAACTTTTCATTAAAAAATGAGCCGTTAATTTTGAAAGTCGTGCAAGTCCATTTTTCAAAAAATTTAAGTTAATGATAACAATAGACAAATAAAAGTATAATCTTTCTAACTGTGAACAATTTACAGTCAAAATAAAAATAAATAATCCCTAATACTAACTTGTTCAAAAAATAAGAAAATTCAAAATCCGTATATTTTTGCATTTATTGTTTCTCTATTCTTTCATTTTCTCGTTTCAACAAAATATGAACTTGCCCCACTTTCAAAATAAACGGCTCAAATAACACAATTTTTCTTTTAAAATACATCCACACTCTTGTTCACCAATTAATTTTGCAAATGAACGGCGAACAAGACAGATATGGCAAATTCGCTTTCCGCTCGCTTGCTGTGTATGACACGCCAAATCGTCAATGAACGAACAACAAACATTCGCTATTTGGTGTTGATTCGCTGTTCGCTGTTCGTTCGCACAATGTGTACGCGGCTTTAGAGTAGATATGTTATGAGTAGATGGCTTCTATATTTCACTGGGTTACTAAGTCGTAAATGTAGGAATGCTATTAAAAATAATATTTGTCTATAAATAAAGCCGAAAACTCATATTGTTAAAACAGACAAATATTTAAAATTTAAAATGTATGTGTACCTGAGAACAAGAATGCAATACAAGATGATAACATTTTTTCTAATTTTATATTCAACATTTAGTAAGTTCCATTTGAGTGTAAAATTCATTTGCGCCTTAAATTTTTCGCCCCTGAAAGTGTTGCGCCCTGCGCAGCCGCGCACCTAGATCACACCTTGAACAGGCCCTGCGGGAAATTATCCCTGTAGATATGTAGCAATTATCACACGCTTCGTAAGACGGATTTGTCCGTGGAACAACACACTGTGGCAGCACTGTGTTCCACGCAGCGTGGAACGTCTGGTCAGTTTAGTCTAGTATAATGAAATATTATAATAAACTATTATACTATCCACTTCGGGTTTCCATCATTATAGTACCTACAATAGTACAATCCTAATATGATATTATTCTATGTATGACGATAGAAACCCTGTATCAGCTGATTTTACTGTGGTTGTTGTTAAGCAATCCCGTTAGTTTTGCTACTGCTGCTGTTGTTTTATTCGTTGGTGGTTTTTCTTGTTTTGCTGCTGCTGCTGGTGTTCGTATTTAATGTTGTTGCCGCTACAATTAATTAGGTTGTTTTTTGTGTTGTTGTTGGTATTATTTTGTGCTACTGTACAACATTCATATATCTGTTATTGTGATTCTGAGTGCCAGTCGACAAACCCGGAGTCTGGGAGCCAAACTTATACAGGGTGTTTGGTGCATCGTTTGCCAAAATAAATTGGCCCAATGGAGGGGTCATTTGCTATCTATTAAGCTTCAATAACTCATTATTGGCTCTACGGATTTCTTTTCATTAACTCTTACAATATTTGAAATCTATAATAAGAACTTAAAAAAACTTAACTCAAAAAAAAACTAAGAGTGATCGTGATCTTCGCACTTTTTTATTAAGTTCTCTAGTCTATCCCCTTTCCAACACTACATAGGCAATATGCCATAAAATCCATTTCAAATACTTTACTAAATCACAAAATTTGTGTATCGGGACACAGCGGCCTGATATTCGACATTAGCGATAAAAACTGGGTTTGCCTTAAATTACATACATACGTTAAGGGAGGGTCATTTGCTATCTCCTAAGCCCCAATAACTCATTTCTGGCCCCAATAACGATCACTTTTAAGTTTTTTTTTACCTTCATGAAACATTTTACGAGGTAATAAAAAAAATCCGTATGGACAGAAATGAGTTATTGGGGCTTAAGAGATAGCAAATGACTCCTTTAATGTATGTATGTAATTTAAGCCAAAACCAGTTTTTATCACTATGTCGAATATCAGGCCGCTGAATCCCGATGCACAAATTTTGTGATTTAGGAAAGTATTTGAAATGGTTTTTATGGCATATTGCCTAGTGTTGGAAAGGGGATAGACTAGAGAACTTAATAAAAAAGTGCGAAGATCACGATCACTATTATTTTTTTTTTATTTTTTTTATTGTTTACTTTTAAGTTGTTACTATAGAGCTCAAATATTTTAAGAGTTAATGAAAAGAAATCCGTAGGGCCAAAACTGAGTTATTGGGGCTTAATAGACAGCAAATGACCCCACCTTTGGGCCAATTCAGTTAATTCTAGGCGGGCTAATGCTGATTTTTGTATTGGAGCGAGTCTAAATTTACTGCATATGAGACGCACAACGTAGGTACCGTTGTCTAAAGAACAACGTGTATCAATTGCCACACCATACGCACTTTCGCTAGCATCCGCGAATCCGTGCAGTTGTATGTGTTTTGGTTCCTTGATGCCATCAAAAATGTGTCGAGGAACGACTAATCGCCGTAAATGTTGCAGCTCACAACGAAATATTTGCCATTCGGTATGGAGGTGCATCGGTAAAGCTTGATCCCAATCGCCAGTTAGTTGCCACAATTTTTGAATGAATAGTTTTCCAAGGACAACTACCGGAGACAATAGATCGATTGGATCGAAGATGCGTGCTACTTCCGAAAGCACAGTACGTTTTGTTACACGCTCGTCTTCAAGAAATTTGGGCGTTAAATTTGAAGTAATCCTTTTCAGATTTCCATAATAATCCCAAGGTTCTGACGAAGGAATTGTCATCGCCATAAAATGCCTTTTCGCATTCTGATTCTGGAATGTCATGTAGTACCGCCTTTGAGTTTGAGCACCATTTTTAAAGAGTCATGGCGCGTGAATGAAGAATCGCTGCTATTTTGGATCTCATTTGTATGGCCTGTGTACATAATTGAATTTCCGCCAGTCAACAGATCGTCGATATAAACTCATTTTGTCTGACAGAGCTGGCTGCTGGTGCGCGAATGGAATTTTCCAATGCCAGTTGAAGTAGACATCTCGTTGCAAGGAAGGCACCGGATGAAGTACCATATGTTACACGATTCAATTTGTATGTTTCCAGTCTCTGAGTTGGGTCGTCACTCCAATAGATATATTGATAGCAGAGTCATTATCTAGCACGCCAACTTGTCTATAGAATTTGACAATATCAGCTCTGATAGCGTAGGCGTGAGACCTGAAACGACAAAGAATGAAAAATAAATCGGTTTGCACTACAGGCCCCACTGATAGTAAATCGTTGAGCGAATTGCCATTTCATGATTTTGCCGACCCATCGAAAACTACGCGCAATTTAATTGTAGATCTGTCGGGCTTTAACACGCAGTGATGTGGCAAATAATAGTTGGTTGGAGTTATTTTGGCTTCTGGAGCGCATCATGTGGTTAAGAGCGCGATATTCGTCCATAAATTGACGATACATTTCATGTATGTCTGGATGCTTCATTAGACGTTTTTCGAGACTGAAAAATCGTAATTTTGCCATGTTTGATGAGTTACCAAGGGGGTCCGGAGTTGTTTTAAATGGCAAACGAACAATAAATCTGCCATCAATGTCTTTTGTGTGTGTGGCCGCAAAGTGTTTGTCGACGGAATGATCAAATGTGCAGCCTTGATAACTTCTGATATTAAAATTATGTGTTGTCCGACGCGACCTAGTATGGTATATCATTTTATGTGTCGTTAACAGAAATATAAAATTTATTTTGGTGTTTTGTAAATTGTGTTTGTTTAGATACGATCATCAGGAATTTTAAAATTATTCCATAAGCGCCAGCGTTTATCCTACGAAATTAAAAGCAACCATCTTCACACATCTTTACAAACAACTAGTATTATAGAGAAAATACAAAAGAATTTTAATGATCTGAGTTATTAATCGTGGAAAACTCAATTATGATCGTGGGTATTTTTCCTGAGTTCTTTAACCAAGGCATTTATTTCCGTGCTGCTCTTTGATTAGTATCACTAACCCAACCAAAAAATGTGATTAGATTGATTTAAGCGCTCGGAAAAAAAATACCCTAGTGTAAAAATCCGATCTTATGAATTCACGAATAAAACAATCTTCTGTATGTAAACTTTTGCTTTGTACATATCTTTAAAAAATTGTAAATATTTAATTAAGCATTCATTTGGTATTGTTGTTTATTTTTGCGTTAATAATTTTTTTAGTTATCTGTTTGGCGTTTGCCGTAAAGATGTTGAAAACCACCGAAATATCGCAAGCTCAATAAAAATAATAAAATTTAAATGGTATTTCGAGACCTGCTTACACAATTGTCTAGGTAAAATGCAGTTATCAAAGACCCATTTTTAAAAGTTAATTTATTTATGACTTTTGAACCATGCTACCAATTTATGTAGGTTGACGGTCTAGGGAAATTAAATGCCAAATATTTTTATAATATTTTTTAATTCAGTTCAGAAGTAACTCAATTAAATAGCAAAACCAACAAATTTGGCAAAAAAATAAGAAATCTGGAAGGTGATTACCCACACATTTATGTGCTTTGTACTAAACATAAAGCAATTTATAATACCGCAAAATAAAATCTAGAGAATATTTTATTTCAAAAAAGAACTTTTGTATCATGTATTATATTTCATAAGTTTAAATATCACATTCAAATCATATAAAATTTAATTGTTGTTGAGCGTTTTGCATTCTCTGGTGTAATTTCATCTAGCAGAGTTACATTATCTTCAGATTCTGATCGCAAATTTCATTTAAATTTGTGACTATCAGCTTGCTATTAGGGGAACTCGATCCGAAAATTCGATTTTTTTTATATTATGTTTTGGTATAGTCTAGTGTAAAAGATATGTGTAGAATATATTTCCCAAACCGTTTGATTGAAATAAATTTCATAAAAAAGTTATAGCATAATAATTCGACCCACTTTCTTTCGCTTCAACTAAAAAAAAAAAAACAAATCTTTAATTGCGTTTCCTGAAAAACGATGTTGTTTATATCTGTCTCCACGAGTCCACGATAACTCATAAAATAAATGGGCTACTTAATTTATTGGAGAATAAACCTAAATGCAGATAATATTTGCTGTTTTTACAGCACTTTTAATATTCGACTTTTTATTGATATTTTTGGTACAACCTCCAACAAATATTGTATATTTTATAAACATTTTTTGTTTTTTGATTTCAGTTAATTTTACAAGTGCTACAGCGGAGACCGATAAGTCACCTTTTTTTGAGATGGTCACACGTATAAACAATTTCCATGATGTTATTATTCTTAAAAAAAAAAAAAATTGTTTGTACTCTAAAACTCAATAAATAAGTGTCAAAAACCATAATTTGTTTAATATTACTTCCTTTCCTTCTATGGAAAAAAAATCAATAAAATCACCATATCTATTGGTCGCTTACGAAAAACTTAAATAAAATTGTAGTACATAGTTGAGGTTTTACTTATACAATTGTGTGTGTGTATTTTTAACAGCAATTTTCAATTTAATTACACTTTATTTTAATCAATTTATATTAATTACAAAGCGCATAATATTTAATCCATAGTACTTAATAAAAAATAATTAACAATTGCTTTTTTATGATTTAGTTTTATCTTTACTTTGTATAGCGCTCTGATTATAAAATTGTCATTTTTTTAGGTTAGAAATTTAAATAATTAACCATATTTTCCATAAAGCAATGGACGATTTATATTTATTTCAATACATTTTGTCCATTTAGGAAAGCAAAACGAAGCGTTTTTATTAAGGCATTCCTTGCCTACACAAATGTGACTGTTGATCCATAAGTAATATCATGTTATAAGATAAAAGCGTCAATCAATCATAAGGCTTGTTTCTGTATGTGTTGAGCTTGACTTGAAAACAAAAACTATTGGGAGAAAAACTAACAAAAAAGAGGGGTGTGGTAGAGTATTTTGTTTGAGCGTATTGTATGTATATGCCATAGTTCCTTACTAATTGGCCATATTCCAGAACTTTATGCAAAGATCATTTTAGAATCACATTTCCATCGTACATGCCACATTTCATCAAAATCGGATAAATAATGGCCAAATTCCATCCTAGTTGGCCATATTCCAGAACTTTATCCAAAAATCAGTTTAGAGGCCCATTTTCATCGTAGATGCTGAATTTTATCAAAGTCGGATAGGAAATGGCCAAGTTCTTTACAAATTGGCCATATTCCAGAACTTTATCTAAAAACAATTTTAGAATAACATTTCCATTCCGCATACCAAATTTCACTAAAATCGGTTCAGGAATATCCAAGTTCCATCCCCAGAGTCCCATTTCCATCGTACATGCTGAATTTAATCAAAATCGGATAAGAAATGGCTAAGTTCCTTCCTAGTTGGCCATTTTCCAGAACTTCATCCAAAAATCATTTTAGAATCCTATTTCAATCACGCATATCAAATTTCATCAAAATCGGTTAAGAAATAGCCAAGTTCCATAATAATTGGTCATATTGCAGAACTTTTTTAATTTTCTGTCGTTTCTTATGGACGAGTATTACAAAAAATGGCGATGCTTCCCCCTCCACCCCCAGTGATTCGTCACAGTCATCATTCAACGTAACGAATTCTTTGATCCTTTAACTGTCGAGTGGTGTAATTAAATTTTGGATGTAGGTGATAGATATGTAGCTGCAACCAGCGGCGTATTGAAGGGGGTTGCGGGGGTTGAACCCCTCCCCCCCCCCCCTGAGTTTCACAAATTATAAAATCATTACATGGTGATGTGGATCCACACAAAATAATTTATAATTCGAATAAGGAAAATGATCATTACCTGTTATAGGTAGAATAGATTAAGACACATTTTGGCAACGCTTGTTGCCTTGACTTTAACCGCCGGTTTTTTAATGTATTAAAATACTAACCTCAAAAATTATTATTCGAACCGATTTTCCTGCTATCTGAAAGGGTTAATTAGTTTTGTCAAATGCAATTGCGTGAATATAGTCAGTTAAAAGTAAGGTTATATGTGAACCGGTCGCACGCATTTTTTGTCTTCATTCAAGGTGAGTTTGAAATATACATTTTAATGTTTTTACTATCAATTTTTGTAAAAACAACAATTTTTATTGTTAACATAAGTATAAACTATAATTAGAATCAAGTTTAATAACATTTAATTGTACGTATTTTTAGTTATACCTAAATAACTTTGTGGCAACATTTGTTGCCATTCCGAGTGAAGTGTTTCAAATTATTATTTTTTTGACAGATTGAACCGTTCGTGTAAATTTTTTGTCTCCATACAAGGTTAAGTTTAAAGTATAAATATTGGTGATTTTATTACGAAATTTTTCTAAAATATGGTTTTTATTATTCATATAAATACAAACTTTAATTCGAATCAAATGTAGTAACAGTTGATTGCGTAAAATTTCAGTTTAATTGAATTACTTTGTGGCAACATTTGTTGCCATCCCGAGTGAAATATCATATATCATATGTTTGGCCACAGAGATTTTATAACTTTTGTTTTCAGAACAATGGCATCCAGAAAATATCCCGTA
The DNA here is from genome assembly GCA_963556165.1 of Tipula helvola. Taxonomy (NCBI): domain Eukaryota; kingdom Metazoa; phylum Arthropoda; class Insecta; order Diptera; family Tipulidae; genus Tipula; species Tipula helvola. The sequence goes on from OY744481.1 coordinate 207,772,218, forward strand.
AACTATTTTTTGACTTGCGAAGAGGCGGCTGATCTAATTATGGCAGAAAATTCTGATATAGAGTACTTGGAAGAAGCAGATGAGCCAACGGCACTAGATGTGGTAGAGAAGTTGTTGGAGCAACATCCAGAGGTACAGGTCGTGCAACCAACATCGACAATCCATGATCTAGCTGAAATTGTTATGACCTATGATGATATAGCCCTAGTACAAGAAGATGATTATGACGTTGAGTCGAGCGTTGAGCTCATTGATACAAAATATTCAATAACGAAGAAAAAAGATATAAAATGGAGAACTCGCCAATTTAATGGTTCACCATTTGAATTTAATTCAACTGAATCTTATTCATCAGATTCAATAGAGACGCCGTTTGAAATATTCAGCCGTTACATTCCATTTGAATTGTATGAACAAATAGCACAATTTACGAACACTTACGCCCTCCAAAACGGTTATACAAACTTTAAGCATACCACACCCAAAGAGATAATGAGTCTTTTTGGGATACATTTAATTATGGGAGTATTGGGATTTCCCCAAATTGCCATGTATTGGAACTGCCATATCGAGCTTCAAGCAATTTCGAAGGTTATGACGAGAGATCGCTTTTATTGGTTGAGAAGTCATTTACATTTGGTCGACAATTGTAAAATACCAAAACAATGTAAAGATAAGTTTTACAAGGTGCGTCCAATCATCGACAGCGTTCGTAAGAGATGCAATGAAATGCCAATGGAGCGTTCCTTGTCAATTGACGAACAAATTATACCTTTCAAAGGACATCTCAGCATTAAGCAGTATGTGAAAGGTAAGCCGTCTCCATGGGGCCTGAAGGTATTTCTATTATGTGGAAAAACAGGGTACCCTTATGACTTTGTCCTGTATCAAGGGCACGCTACCGAGATCGACTTGATCGATCGAACAAATTTGGGATTTGGTGCAGCAGTCATCAAGCATTTGATTCAACGCGTCAGAGCCGAAGGACATAATCTGTTCTTTGATAATTATTTTAGCACCTTCCAAATATTTAAGATATTGAGCTCAAATAAAATAAACGCAGCAGGCACAATTCGAGTTAACCGTTTTAATAGCCCATGTTTTAGTACAGATGCTACGATGAAAAAGAAAGGACGTGGAACATCTGAAGAAATCACAAGTCGTGATGGCAATATTGTCCTAGTCAAATGGCAAGACAACCGAGCAGTTCATCTGGCATCGAATTTTATTGGAAAGGTAGCCGAATGTATCGTAGATCGCTAAACAAAATTGTGCTTTTCATAAACTGCCAAAACGAGACATATTATCGTTGAAAGATTTTAAATTAAAACTAAGATGGTGTCTAACTAAGATCGATGCCTTTCAGTCCAACAACTGTAAAAGGAAGAGAAGGTACTCCGAGGCGAATTTGGAACAATCGGCACCTACTGTACGATCTACGGAACACCGACCAGAAAAAGATGTCCGTTTTGATAGGGTTGACCATTTACCGCAATTTCAAGCATCTCATTCCGCATTTAGATGCAAAAATCCGGGATGTAAGGGACGATCGCACATTATATGCGTAAAATGTCAAGTACATTTATGTGTCAATGCTAACAACGACTGCTTTTATGATTTTCATAACAAATGAACAATCGACATAATAATACCTTTAATCTTTATTTAATAATTTTATTTTATTTTATATTAAATTATATATTCGCATGTCCGTGTGAACATGGAAAGTACTGAAGTAAAATGTGATAAAATGAAACTAATTGTGAGCTGTAATTTATATACCTGAAGTTAATAAAATTGTTACGTACTCTTAGTAAAACTATAGTTGTCGGTTATTTTATTCTGATTAAAAGTATTTTGGCTCGAAATGCAAATATGTACTTAGAACAGTTGACTCGTATTGGCAACATATGATGCCGGAAGTTTCTGGGCCAATGAAAAATCTGACAACGTTCTATCCAGCTTTTTTGAGTTCCTTGACCCCAAATTAGTAAATAACAGGCATAACTTATTTGAAAATGTTATTTTTAAAAAGTCGGGAGTCAAAGGGTTAAGTCGAAATTAGATTACCTAAGCCAAGTTAATTAAAATATTTAAAAGACGGTCAGGTGTCTACCGGTTGGAAGCTTCTACCTATAATAACAAAATTAGCACAAAATAATTATCAGATTTTTACTAGTACTGTTAACCTGGATAATCTCTCCAATTGGAGAATGCATTATTTCGTTACAGAAATTATTTTTTTTTAAAAACCGCCACCTTGACGAATTTCTGGCTACGCCACTGGCTGCAGCATCAAACCGTATAACCATATATCATCAGTTTTTTAAGTTGCCCCCATTTACGTCAAAAAATTGATAAATTTTTCCAGCAGGCAGTTATTAATTCGAAAATTGATTTCGAAAATCGCCGGTTTTAACTTCGTTCAAAATTTCGACACAAAAAATCCACGGATCTATCCGCGTTTAAAATTACCAAAAGTAACCTCCGCTACACCAGTGGATTTTCGAAAACTGTGCGATTTATCCTTGTTAAAAAATAATGTGGTAATAAAATGGTTTTTCCTTGTATTTAGCAACAAATTATTGTTTTTATTTATTGTATTATAAATTTGTGGGGCCTCAAATTTTATTCTGCACCGACCACAAAAAGTTAAATGCGGCTCTGGGTATAATAGCAGTTTATTATGTAATGTTAGTTCAGAGTTCCTTGTGAGCCAATATTGGCCCAGAACACTTCCTTGTGGAATTCTAGCCGTTATTTTCTTTATTTCGGCCGATCAAGTAGTTGATATTCTAGGCGGTGCCATACTTGGTCGAAGGCTCGAGATACGTCAAACAACTATGAGCCGCTGTTGAGTATGAATTTTCATATCAAGTCAGGGATTCAATTTACCATTTTTTTACTTTTATTAGTATAGATCTTATCACGCCTAAACGACGTATCAAATATCAATATTGGTTAAGAACTCATAGAGTTGTGCGGTTGAAGCCAACCAAGAATAAGTCTCTCTGATGTTTTCGGTTAGGGGATACTTTTTTCTAAATAATGACTGTTGTCTCTTGGACTCACTTTCTGACATCTTTGTACGCCGTACCGATGAATGTGAGCTGATTTGATAATTCTTGGAATATTTTTCAATGTTTAGCTCGGCTTTTGCATTCTCTCAACCTTTGAGTCTCGAGGTATTTTAAAAGATATCAAATTTGTACGTCTACTTTGTGAAAGATAAGAGTCCAATTTAACTGAGATCACAATTTTCTACCTTTAGTTAGTTAGTTAGATCTTCTCGCAGTCATTCGAATACTAAAACGGCCGCCCAAACGATTTTTTCGAGGCATGTGGAGGTCATGAGGATCCTACCGGTGTTGTGGGTATTTAGGCCAGTAATTTTAAATGAGGATAGTGATAAATCGGTGAATAGAGCTAGCGGATAGAGCTATTTTCGAAAATTCGGAAATATAAAACGTAATTTACGGTCTGTCAATTTACATTATGTACAATACAAAATATTTAAATTAATTTTTGAAAATTTTAGTTAAAAATCGAGAATATATTTAGCAAATTTTAAAAAAATTTTCCGATCAACGTAAACACGGAGTATGAATGTTTTTTCTGTATATCAAGGCGAGAAATAGCCGTTATATTTGTAGTATAAAAAAGTAATTACCAACTGACGATGATATTTTAATATCGAAATCGATCTTGGTCGCAAGATAGAAATACAAATCAAATTTCACAATAAGGAATCTAAAAATAAAATTAATAAAATACAATTAAAAACATAATTTATTTTATTTAATATAATTATAAATAGTGAAATAATCCACAATCAATATAAATATTTTTTAATATGAATATCAATTAGAATATATTTAATGAATCTTCGTCTTCGTCATCAGAGTCTATGGTGAATCAGATTATGAGATAATATCGATACGATCTAAACATCCTAAAGTATCTCACCATATGATAGACGTAGAGTTTTACAATAAGGAAGAGTTTCTGCGCCAGTTTTCTGAAGAAGGAGTTCATTATTATTTGACCAACGCTCTTGAAGAAAATTTGGAACCTTTGGACGCATATTATCGCTTATAATATCGCATATTACGTGAATCGCCCGCTTGTCATTTTATTTATTTATTGCACGGGAATGCCACAAATCACGGTATTGACTAAAGACTAATAATCCCGACAGACTCATACTAGCTACTCGTGAATTTGTGATTATGGAGCTATTTTTTTCAGTCTATTACATGTTACAACACGATTTTAATCCTTTTAGGATTACCTCATTTTATAACATGGTATTGTAATCTAGAGTCTGAAACTTGATGAATATGAAATACAAAAAAAGACAGAAAACTTAAGGCATAAAGAATTGACATTATTGCGATAATGTTTTTATCTGTCAACGGTATAAAACCAAAAATATATTTCGAGAAAAACAAACAAAAAAATTGACACATGTCCAAGCAAGCAATTTTTAATTCGAAAATTGATTTTGAAAATCGCCGGTTTTAACTTCGTTCAAAATTACGACACAAACAACCCACGAATCTATCCACGTTTAAAATTATCAAAAGTAACCTCGGCTAAATTAGTGGATTAATCCGTCGATTTAGCCTTGTTTAAAAACACGAGCCTTAGAATAATTAGACTTTTTTCATGGCTAAGTCACGTCTCGCTACGTTTGCCTACTACGCCCGGCTTTTAAGATGAACCAAATTTAAAAATAAAAAAAATAAAAATAAAAGGAACGAGTAATAAATGTGGAATTATTATATTTATTATATGATTTTTTTTAAGGGTATGTAATTTTACCATATGATAAAAAAATTTGCCGCCTCCAAATTGATCAACGTCCTATTTTTTATTTATTGTCCAACCAACGCAGCCCTTTTTTGATGTGAAAACATCTTTAGCGGCAGGAGTAAGTAAAAAATTGTATAGAAATCGGGTTACGGAAACAAAAGTGCCGAACAAAAAATACTGCAGGTATGTGTGAATCTCCGTGTGAATCCGCCATTTCAAAAACATCGTGAGCCGAATCAAAACCAACACAAATGTCTTATACAAGCCATATTATTGCCATACAAAGACAAAATAAAACCTACTATTTCTGTAAGTATTAGCGTCATAATATAGTATAATCTTTACATACTTTGATTTTAACATGTAGTTTGTATCAAAACAGTATAAAATATCACTAACACTTACAGAAATAGTAGGTTTTGGATTTAATAATATGCGTGCGTTACGGAAATAATATGGCTTGTATAAAGACATTTGTGTTGGTTTTGGCCGAATACAAAAAAAATCTAAAAAAATCCGCCTACTTTAAATAATTTTGTTGTGAAAATATCTGCTATATATGGCCGCAGCAGCAAGTGTTTTTGAAAATAAAAATTACATACAACCGAAAGGACCACAAATTATGCTTGTGTAGTGTAAAAAAATTAAATGGAAATAGCGAGGTGTGAAAATTACACTTATATATCCATTGATACATAATAGAATAATAATTTTAAAATTGTTTAATCGGTATGCTTTCTTATTAGTATTGCTCATGCTGTTGTTGAGTTTGGTTATGGGGGGTTTTGTGCGCTACTGTCTTTCCAATTGCAATGATTGTACGCTCTACTTAATTTATTTCGGACTGATCAGTGATAAAGCGATGCGATTGTGCTTTGTTCAACGAGTTTGCCATGACCATTTACTATGGAATCTTGAGCAAGATTGTTGTGTATGAGTAATGGTATATTTTAAAGCGTGCATATCAGGTTTAGGTCAGTAACTTAACAGAATTGTACTTTGCTCATGCTCAATTAATGTCAGTAGGGTTCGTTCGACTGACTTTTTGAACCAAAAATGTTGCTTAGTTTAAATACTGAGCGAACAACAGCCGTCTTTATGCAGGGGTTTCTCAGCCTCACCGAAATGACTTAACATGATTCAAAACATATTTATACATAAAAGTTTTCACATAAATCTTTTGCGAGTTGAGGGTGAACTCGCTCGTTGTTTTTACCTTAAAGGACAAATTTTTGCATGTGAGGAGTGTCTGATCAAAAGTAGCTGTTTACATTTTCCAACATGTAATTATTATTTTTTTCTATATTTTTTTTTCGTTATCAGAATGGACCAAAAGAGGCTATTTCTCTGTCAAAAATGTTCATTAATTCAGAAACAGTCGAAATAGTCGCTATTTACTACAAAAAAGTAATCCTTAAATGTGGCGTTTAAAACATTTAGATCAAAACATAATATTTTTCGAATAACGTAAATAGCCACTTTTGATCAGACACTCCTCATGTATTATTGCCTTAATATCAAAAGAATTTATTGCTCAGAGTCAGAAATAATACTTGTAAAGACGATTATATAAAACCAATTCACAAATAATACATTGATTAACATGTCTTTGAAATTTTAATAAATAAAATGTCACAGAAAGAATTTATGTGTAAAAACTTACTAGATATATTTTATTTATAATGTTGACAAGATTACTTGCCACCAGCAAAGCATTTTAGGTAAATTTAGAAATTTAAATCCCATATTACACCATAATATACCCATTCATTATGTCTTAAAGACACCTAGATGATTCGACCCTATTAAAGTTAGCCGAAAGTTTCATTCCAGCCGAAAATAAAAAATATGTGGTTATCAGCCGAAAGCAAATAGTATGTAATACATAGCAGAATTCACAAAATTGCAATAAAACCAACCTCTGGAGTGTATTATATATCTGAAGTTGAATCGTTTTTATTGGATTTGTCGATAGCCACCGCAGGAAAAAATTTCAGCTCAAGTTTCCCGTGAAAAATCTCGGAAAATTCGATTTTCCAAAAATCATTAGAAAATTTGTATAAAATCAGCCTCTAGAGTGCTATGTCTGGAGATGTATTTTATTGACGTGACTTGTCAATATCCATCGCAGGAAAGAAAAATCAGTTCAAGTTTCCCGTGGGAAATCTCGGAAAATTTGAAAAACGTTCCAGCCGAAATTAAAAAATAAATGTCAGCCTCTAGAGTGTTATGTCTGGAGATGTATTTTGTTGATGTGACTTGTCAATAGCTATCGCAGGAAAGAAATTCAGTTCAAGTTTCCCGTGAAAAATCTTGGAAAATTCGATTTTCCAAAAATCGTTAGAAAATTTTTATAAAATCAGCCTCTAGAGTGTTATGTCTGGAGATGTATTTTATTGACGTCACTTGTCAATATCCATCGCAGGAAAGAAAATCCAAGTTTCCCGTGGAAAATCTATGAAAATTTGAAAAACGTTCCAGCCGAAATTAAAAAATAAATGTCAGCCTCTAGAGTGTTATGTCTGGAAATGAATTACATTGATGTGACTTGTCAATAGCTCTAGCAGGAAAAAAAGATCAGCTCAAGTTTCCCGTGAGAAATCTTGGAAAACTCGATTTTCCAAAAATCGTTAGAAAATTTTTATAAAATCAGCCTCTAGAGTGTTATGTCTGGAGATGTATTTTATTGACGTGACTTGTCAATATCCATCGCAGGAAAGAAAATTTGTTCAAGTTTCCCGTGGAAAATCTCGGAAAATTTGAAAAACGTTCCAGCCGAAAGTAAAAAATAAATGTCGACCTCTAGAGTGTTTTGTCTGGAGATGTATTTTATTGATATGACTTGTCAATAGCTATCGCAGGAAAGAAATTCAGTTCAAGTTTCAGTGAGAAATCTTGGAAAATTCGATTTTCCAAAAACCGTTAGAAAATTGGTATAAAATCAGCCTCTAGAGTGTTATATCCGGAGATATATTTTATTGGCGTGACTTGTCAATATCTATCGCAGGAAAGAAAATTTGTTCAAGTTTCCCGTGGAAAATCTCGGAAAATTTGAAAACCGTTCCAGCCGAAAGTAAAAAAATAAATGTCGACCTCTAGAGTGTTTTGTCTGGAGATGTATTTTATTGATGTAACTTGTCAATAGCTCTCGCAGGAAAGATATTCAGTTCATGTTTCCCGTGAGAAATCGCGGAAAACTCGATTTTCCAAAAATCATTAGAAAATTTGTATAAAATCAGCCTCTAGAGTGCTATGTCTGGAGATGTATTTTCATGACGTGAATTGTCAATAGCTATTGCAGGAAACAAATTCAGTTCAAGTTTCCCGTCGAAAATCTCGGAAAATTTGAAAAATTTTCCAGCCGAAATTAAAAACTAAATGTCAGCCTCTACATAGAGTGTTATGGTTGGAGATGTATTTTGTTGATGTGATTTGTCAATAGCTATCGCAGGAAAGAAATTCGGTTCAAGTTTCCCGTGAAAAATCTTGGAAAATTCGATTTTCCAAAAACCGTTAGAAAATTTGTATAACATCAGCATCTAGAGTGTTATATCCGGAGATATATTTTATTGACGTGACTTGTCAATATATATCGAAATAAAGAAAATCAGTTCAAGTTTCCCGTGGAAAATCTCGGAAAATTTGAAAAACGTTCCAGCCGAAAGTAAAAAATAAAAGTCAGCCTCTAGAGTGTTTTGTCTGGAGATGTATTTTATTGATGTGACTTGTCAATAGCTATCGCAGGAACAAAATTCAGTTCAAGTATCCCGTGGAAAATCTCGGAAAATTTGAAAAACGTTCCAGCGGGAAGTAAAATATAAATGTCATCCTCTAGAGTGTTATGTCTGGAAATGGATTACATTGATGTGAATTGTCAATTGCTCTCGCAGCAAAAAATTCAGTTCAAGTTTCCCGTGAGAAATCTCGGAAAATTCGATTTTCCAAAAATCATTTGAAAATTTGTAAAAAATCAGCCTCTAGACTCTAGAGTGTTATGTCTGGAGATGTATTTTGTTGATGTGACTTGTCAATATCTATCGCAAGAAAGAAAATCTCGTTCCAGCCGAAATTAAAAAATAAATGTCAGCCTCTAGAGTGTTATGTCTGGAAATGGATTACATTGGTTTGAATTGTCAATAGCTATCGCAGGAAAAAATCAGTTCAAGTTTCCCGTGAGAAATCTCGGAAAATTTGAAAAACTTTCCAGCCAAAAGTAAAAAATGAATGTCAGCTTCTAGAGTATTATGTCTGGAAATGGGTTACATTGATTTGACTTGTCAATAGCTATCGCAGGAAAATAATTCAGTTTAAGTTTCCTTGTCTAAAAAGACCAAAGTATTGAAATCCTGTCAAAAATCACGAAACATTTGGTTGGTCCAAAACCATTTTTCTCGACGTTTTGAAAGTCCCTGGGTGTGAAAAAGCAAAAAAAAAATGTCCGTACGTCTGTCTGGACGTCTAGATGTCTGGATGTCTGTACCAATCTCGAGAACGGCTTGTCCGATTTGGATTTTTTTTCGGGAATCTGTTTCTATGGTCAAGGCGGAGATTTGAAAAGCTTTTGGAGCCTGTACCTCAAGAGTTTGGGGTACTTGCCATACGAATTGACCCAAAATACCTGGTTTTGTAAATATTTACGATTTTTTTTATATAATATGCTGGTTTGGTTATTGAATTGGGCATTGAATTGGGAATTGATTTTAAGGTTAAGTTAGGGGTAAATCTGCGGGTTGAGTTGAAGTTGAGTTGGAGTTGAGTTGGGGTTGGATTAGAATGTAGTGAATAGTTAACAAATTTTTTATATAATGGAACTTGCCTATTTATCAATCGATTATTATGAAATTCGACATGTGTGTCGGAAATGGGATTCTAAATGATTTTTGGATGAAGTTCTGGAATATGGCCAAGTATGATGTAACTTGACTATTTCTCATCACATTTGCGTTGAAAATGGGATTCTAAAATTGTTTTGGATGAAGTTCTGCAATATGGCCGATTATGGTGGAACTGGCCCATTTCTCATCCAATTACGATGAAATTCGACATGTGTATTTGAAATGGGATTTTAAAATGTATTTTAGATGAAGTTCTGGGATTCAATGATTTCTGGATGAAGTTCTGGAATATGGCCAAGTATGATGGAATTTGCCCAATTCTCAACCGATTATGATGAAATTTGACATGTGCGTTGTAAATGGGAATCTAAAATTATTTTTTGATAAAGTTCTGAAATATGGTCAGTTACACGGTTAGATATATCAGTATAATTTTGTATACTACTTTCGGTTTAAAGTTCTAGAATAAAATTTTTCGTGTTAAATTGGATGCCTGTACCCATGTTACTGCAGCTTTTGACCTATTTGGCTATTGTTGTATAAGTAAATATATGTTAGTTCAAATAGAAATCAATACTGTCAAAACTGTCACACCCACTTTATGACACAGGTGAATGCTACCTTCATTAAAGATACCAAATTCCGTAATTCTGATCACCTAGTGAGGTTTCAGCCCTTCAAAAACGTTTCAGCCGAAATTAAAAAATAAATGTCAGCCTCTAAAGTCTAGAGTGTTATGTCTGGAAATGGATTACATTTATGTAAATTGTCAATAGCTATCGCAGGAAAAAAATTCAGTTCAAGTTTCCCGTGAAAAATCTCGGAAAATTCAATTTTCCAAAAATCATTTGAAAATTTGTATAAAATCAGCCTCTAGAGTGTTATGCCTGGAGATGTACCTGATTGATGTGACTTGTCAATAGCTATCGCAGGAAAAAAATTGACAAGTCTAGCTATTGACAAGTCACATCAACAAAATACATCTCCAGGCATAACACTCTAGAGGCGGTTTTTGTTCCAATTAAAATATTTGTTTAGGTTTCTCGAGTTTTCCACAATTTTCTACGAGGAACTGCTGCCAGGTTTGGCTATATATGAATATTAACAGAGGCATTCAATGATAATCATGCATCCTTATGTTCCTTAGTAGTTTTTAAGCTAAACACTACCGATCGATATCGACTTCATTTTTTATTTTCGGCTGGGTAACACAATCTGCATTACCGTTTTTTTTTAACTTTCGGCTGGGATAACGCAATCTGCTTTACCGTTTTTTACTGCCGGCTGGTGTGATACAATCTGCATTATCGACTTTTCACTTTTGGCTAACTATAACAGTATGAAGAATCGTTGTAATTTGGAAGGTGTATTAACCGTAGAAAAATATTTCTTCCAAAAATTTGACTTTACCCCAGAAAACAGATCATCAAATTTATTTTACTCCTTTTTGTTAAAATGACCCCACGCAATGCTTCAGCTGACTTCAAATTTTGTTAACAAATAAAAATGTTTGACTGGAAGGGCGGAAGTATGGAAAGACGACATATTTTAATCGATGATTTCGATTCCTAGTAACCTAATTCATCGAGAAATCTGAAAATCTGGAACACAATTTTTTCGCGATTACAATACTTACGTAATATAACTTGGTTATAGTGGGAAAAGTAAAAATTAAACATTCTATAGGATATTTTTGTACACGCATAGAACCGTGTTTATTAACAAACAATACTACCCTAGAGGATTTAAAAGGTTTATTGAAATATAAATTTATCCTTTTCGATTGAACATTTCAATTTATTATTATTCTATTGTGAAATCTTCCCGGCAATATAAAGTCATTTGCAATTTTGATTTATTTCCTTCATTTCCTTATTTATAAAGCTATCGTATCCTATTCGTAGTCGTATAGTTATGTATATATTTATTTTTATATGCTGTATATCGCAATATTCTAATTAAATGAACTGAAAACTGATTTCCAAATACCGTATATGATGACACAAAATTTTCAACAATAATTAAAATAAAAATATTAATAATAATTCAAGTTTCCCCAGAAACACAAAAACTGGAAAACTATATTGAAAAAATATTGTATATGGAAATTTAAGGATAATTATAACAAATATTTTGTTTTCAATGATATTTTTAGTATATATTTTAAGAACTATCCAGCTACAGCGCAGATCAAGGTCTCACAAACAATTTATTAATTTTATTAAAATTTATCAGTTAAAACGTTAAAGGGTAAATATGGTATCTTATTGAATTATTTCACACCATTTTGGTTTAGGTCTAATTTGAATTTAAAAGAAACTTTTTGTTTTTTCTTTGTCATTTGCCATTCAACGTTTTCTTTGGGCGCCTGGCCCTGGTTTTACACATTAATTGTATAAATTATTATGTATTTCTTCAATTGTATAAATTATTAATCGGCTTTCATTAATTTGTGGAGATTTGCATGTTCAAAAAATTTATTAAAATTTCTTATGATTTTTAAATTTGACCTTTTCCTCTTTTCAAACTTTTTCCATGAAAAAAATATTTGTTTTGATTCTTTAAGGGTTAAAATGTTACTTTGAACTTTAGAAAAAAGTGTAAATTAGGTAAATATACCAAAAAAATCTGATTATTTTCTTAAAAAATTAATCACACTTATGGGTTGAGTTCCACAATTTTTACTTTCTTTGACAAAGTATAAAGAAAGTAATGGGATTAAGAAAATTATACAACCCAAAATTTTGGACGAATTTGACCATCTTAGAATAAAGGAGTCCAAATTGAACGTTGGAAAATGCCTGTACCCTATATGCCTGCGCATGATATCTGTAATTCTGCACGTTCTCTAATTTAAAAACCAATAATAATTCCAACAGATCTTTACAACAATAATAATTCCAAAATTATGAAATTTTATATTGAAGTGGAGGTATGCACCTTCTACTTGTAACGACCAACTATTGGAGGAGATTACATCCCTATTAAACGTCTTGCATTGTGTCAAACAACTATTCAAATAATCTTAATGTTATATTTTATGGTATTGTTGTATAATTATCTGGCTATATCGTATCTTAAAATTTTATCGTAGAGTGCGAAGTTTACAAGATAAAAAAATTTACTTGTTAATGTTTATATGCTTTTTGGTACGTTTTCTCTAAAACTTCAATAACTCGACAAGGAGTGGCCTTAAAAAAATTTCCATAGTATCATTTTCAAGGTTCCTAAATTCTCTATAAATTGGGCGATTTGGATTTTTGATAGAAAAATCGAGCAAGTTCGTTTACAGTTTCAAACAGCAGTATATTTTTTTTAGACATCTTTTGTTTAACTCAAAAAAGTCATAAAAAAAACAAAATAGAAACAAAACATTTTTTGAAAGGTGCTATTTCACTAAGATCCAAGCGTTCAAATCTGCGTATTTTTTCGAAGAAAATTTCTGTTCCGTTTCCCATGTGCTCATTGCACTCCCTCCTAGATGTAATAACATTTACTTCTGCTAGAAAAGCGGTAGCATTGGGACTCAAGGACTTCGAGAGGGCAGACCCACTCCCGTGTATTCCTACCCGTGCCTCGTCTACCGTTTTGATTTTACTCTTGCGAGTTGCTGGGAATAAAAAGTCGCCTGTAGGTCACCCAGATTTACTACAGAAAGGCTAAATAAAACTGCCTGGTATCCAGAGTCCTTATATATGGACTGATTAACCTATCAGCCATTCATCCTTCGGCATATGGTGTTCCATCTTAGATTAGGATTTTTTGTCAAGGTTTTCTCCTTTAGCGCCGTACTTTAGCCAGTCACAAAAGGCCACATTCTGCCTCATGGTTACAGTTACCGATGGTTGCCACGAGGAGGCAGTACGTATACTTGCACCTACTGGAAGGTTACGGAGCTCGAAGATAATCTACAAACTTTGGTCCCTCCCTCCAATAGACTCCGAACCACCATGATTCAATAGATACATATACATAAAGGTTTTCACATAATTCTTTTGCGAGTTGAGCGTGAACTCGCCCGTTGTTTCTTTTAATAATAATTGTGTGCGGCCAGTATTAAAACAAAATTAGATTCCAGTAAATTGTATCAATTTCCAACAATGAACACAAACTTTTAGAAAATCAAAAATGAATTAAATTTTACACATATTAAGTATTTAGGTAATTCCACGGTATTTCACTAAATTTTTTGAAGTTTTCAACCTTGACCTCTCCGATTTCAATTTTTTTATTGTAATCGTGTTCCTTATTGAAAATAATAAGACCGTTTCTTTTCCTCTTTTTTTCCTTTGGTTTGCCCGTTATTTGACTTTTTAATTTGGACAGTTTTCAAATTCGAATTTTTACTTCTACATAAATGGTTCTATCTTCGGTTCTAAAAGGAGTATTTTCAAAAGCGATACCATTTTGGAACGGTATTAATTTATCCTAAATTCTATCATAATTTATTTTTGAAAGGTACCATTATCTAAGGAGTTATAATCAGATAAATCTGTATTTATATTTTTGCCGCTAGAGGGCAATGCCACCAAAATATCGAAAAACGTAATATAGCATTTGATAGATAATAGTTCAGCCTTTCAAATAAATGTTAAATCGTTTTTGGGGGAGGGGATAGTTTAGCCGCTAGGTAACTCCAAAGTTGGAAAAATGTAATTTTGATTTTTTTTTACATTAAAATTTGTGTTAAATGAGTAGATAACGCTACCAGTGGTATTTTCAGTTCTGAATTTGACAGACTACATATCTCTAGTGGGAATATTGCAAACGTAGGTATTATTCTTCCGTTAGATGGCTTAAAAATTATAATAAATTAATTTTTATGTGAGTAGGAGCTAAGACGAGAAATTGCTGCATGTCTCTAATAGATAGTGATCTGAATTCTCTAACTAATATAGCAGCTTACATTTTTAATTCATATTAAGGCCACTAGGTAAATTCACATTTTGGAATAACACATTATTTTTTGGTATACAAAATAGAGAATATGTCACAGTAATGCTATTTCTTGTAAAGATTTTAATAAACAACTATTATTTAAAGGCAATAGTTTGACTCCTAAATTTGCTAATCAAAGTTCAAATAAATTTAGCTTGCCAATTTTTTCATACTCAACAGTTATTAGTAGATAATACGATTAATGCAGTTTTCAGTGTTATGTTAGTGTATAATAAACTTATGTTTTGAGTACAAATTTGGAAATGAGTCAGCTATAGCAGGGGCCTAATTGCAAAAACCGATATCTTATATTTTCACAATTTTTCAGGAGGAAGCAAAACCTAATATATAGCAAATTTTTGAGTTTGTGTAGGTACTGATATTATATTTTAACGTTTTATAGGCAATTATAAAGAAGTTTTATCCAATTGGGCTGATATAGGGTCATCCCATTTTTTTAAAATCTCTGTTTTTGATTGTAGTTATCGGTTTTTGAAATTTACCGTGTAAGATCTAGTCTTTTGCATTTTAAAATAAAATTAAATTTATAGAACATAACAGAAAAATAATATATTTCTTTAATAAAAATCAAGAATAAAACATTTCGTAAGTCATCCTTTGAGTTAAGACAGTAAAAACATAACAAAATAACAATAATATTAAAAATTCTGCTTAGACTGGAAATTCTTCAGGTGCTAAACGGCAACATTCGTCGGCTTCATCATGTTCGGGCTCAGTTGGAAAATGGTGGCGGTCTATTACAGTTTTATAATATACGAGTTGATTAATATCCCGCCATTTCTCACCATAGTGTGCTTTCAATAAAGCAGCGACGTCTACATATTTTTCAGGTTTCACAAAATTGCCTAGCGGTATTGCTTTTGGATTTATTAAAGATATTCTACTGGATTTTTTTAAAACTGATTTGGCAATATTCATATTGGCAATGTAGTTAAGCTCCCCCCTGATCAGAATAATACCAGGTGTATCACTCCTTGTTAGGATCATCCTTTTGGCGGGATTAAATTGAAAGTGCCATTGGCCTGGTAGTTTGATATCTTTCTTAGCTTGTTCACGCCAGTCATTTACATTACATTCGGTTGCCAAGTTTATTACTTTTCCAAATTGTTGAAAATGTCAAAGTATTCGCTGGGTTCAATAATATGATCCTTTGATCGAACTACCTTTTCAATGTTACCAAATACTCGGTCAGGTGGCATAAAGCTATGGCCGGCCACCGGAAAAATTAGTTCAACCGTCTTCACAGTGGCTGGAGCAGTGCTTAACCATTTAACTAGCATAGTTAACATAGTTGAATTTTTATTTTTCCCGCCGCATCCGTCAGCGATAAGCCTTACTACTTTCACCGATGGAAGAAATTATGTTTCATTTAATAGATGAAAAACCGCAGATGCTATTTCGTTGGAAGATTTTGGTAGGTCTACTTCAGACCAGGCATAAATAAAAACGTTATCTTTAGTAAGGCGGCTTTTTGATATCCCCTGCACGATGGTAAAATTATAATACGCTATTTGATCCGAGATCTTAGGCATCGACAAGTTTTTTTCACAGTCAAATGAGAGCACTATTACTTTCGGGTCTGTATTTTTCAGCATACCGTAGAAAGCCGAAGCCTTAAGAAGATGGAGCTTTTTCTCGGTTAATATAGTACTTTTCTCCGTGTGCTCTGTTATAAATTTTAACCTTCCCTTAAACCGTAAGCACGTGGAACATGCATCAGTCAACGGTGAACCAAATCCAATATTGTATTCGGTGTTAAAAATTGTTTGAAAGAAAGATTCCTTGATTTTATCTGGCTCACTCAAATTTGTATTATACATTCGCCATAATTTCTTTAGGGAAAGGTCACACGAAAGATACTTTCTTTTCGTTTGGGAACAGCAGTAATGACTTTCAATACAAGTCAGAGACTCAATAAAATTTCTCACTGAAACGTTTTTCTCCAAAAGCTTGTGGGACGTACGGTCTCCTCCACGTCTCTCTGCTGGTAGAGCGCCATCAACCAGAAATCTTTTCGCAAGGTTACAGACGCGATCCTTTTTGATACCCAAAATCTGCAAGAACGCTGTTTGGCAGATTTAATTTTTTTCCTTATCGTAGCAAATTATTGAGTATTTCATACTCATAGCACGGTTTTTTTTAAAATTTTCTAAAACGGTTCGCCTTTGCGGCGCTTGTAACTTTTTAAAAAAAAAAATTTTAAACCTTAGGAGGTTCGACCATGTATCGGCATTTAAGAGTTCCATACTAGGTTGTAATCTTCTAGAGTATTATTATTATAGAATTGCTCTATTTCTATTTAAGGTTATTTATTCAGGTTTACCGTTGTATTTACATGAGAAGTTGAGTTTTTCCAGGTCTCTGCGCACAAGAAATATTAACTTGCCGGTTAACAAAAGTGATGTATACAATGGTTCGGTTTTGGTAAATGCAATTACTGTTTGGAATGGCTTACCATCCGATCTTAAAGGTGTTAATTTGCTAAATATTTTTAAAAATAAACTTTGGTATAATTTTGTTCTTTCTAGGAACAATTAATTTAATTGTACGTCATATTGCTTTATATAATTATCTATGTTTATTAATTTTATGTATTATGTATATATGATTAGCGACATTTTCATTTTCTTGTTTTTTTTTTTTGTGTGCTCGAAGTACAAAAGCTTTGGCTTACACTTTGTATATATGTATAATAATAATAATAATGAATGTATCTTGATCTTTTTCGTTGTATGTTTGTAGTAATTTGAATGGTATTGCTTGATGTCCCTCATGCTTAGTTCGCGACACTTAAAAACGTTACTAAATTTACCTTCGTGTTTACAAGTCGGAAACTCTGGTATTATATTCCCAAAGTATGAAAATCATTATCGGATAATAAACACTAACCTATTCCGTTTTTCTACATTACGCTTACATGCGGCAGGATTTCTTGCTTTTTTCCTTGCTTTTCCTGCGTCCACAGGTGTTATATTTTCTTTAACAGTTTCCATATAAAATTATTTTGTGAATAGCACTTTGCTGGAATAGCACCAGCACATTACAATAACAAACACTATACTAAAACTATTGAGGGAATAATCCTTTAAACAACAAACAAAACTAAAAATGTAATGACACGTGATCGATCACCAATGGTTAGGATTATGGTTATCGTAGATATCGATTTTTGCATTTCATATGATTGCTAAGTTATCGGTTTTTGCATTTAATCGTAAATTTTGAATTTAAATAACGCAGGAAATATCGCCTTTTGCTAGTTTTTTGTTTTGAAGTCTTATTCTGTGGAAGAGATGAGTTCAGTGATATGCATAACTCATTTTTGAAAAATTTGAAGATATCGGTTTTTGCAATTAGACTGTTGCACTATCAATATTTTAAATGATTAGAAGTAAAAGTAGTAAATTTTAAAACAATTGTTTTTGTTTTTAGTATAAAGAACATTTATTTACAATATCAGAATTTGAATACATTTTAGTTTTAATAAATTGTTTATCCAAGGCCGGCATTACTTGATGTATTAGGCGAGTATTATTAATTGTTAAAAGCGTGGAATTTTTTTTATTCAAATGTTTCTCAGTTCTTCCATATACTCCGTTTTGGTTACATAATCGTAATGAATAGATGTTATACCACTTTTTTCTTTACACCAATCAAAAACTCTTTAGAATTATTAAAAAGCTCTCATTTACGCTTCTAAATTAAGCTGCTGTAGCTAACCTCTTAATGGTACCGCCAACTCCATCTGATGGCCCCTTGCCGTGGCTTGTAGCGAACAAGGTCCATTCGCAGTCAACTTTAAAATCCATTTCATGATGATTGATGTTGGCAAAATTTTTTTATTCTTGAACTGTGATACAGTACCATCCGAAAAATAATAAATTTTTTTTGGAGCTGGATATACAGGCTTTTTGCTTTCTAGAAATTCAATAAATTTATTTTGAAAACCATATACAGCTAGAGTATCATTTGTTTCTTCTTCTGATATTATGGCATAAGAAATTATATTTGGTTTATCTAGTGCTGATTTGTAGTAAGCAACGATTGGAAATAATGTAGATTGTTGTGTATAGAGTAGTGTGCTGCTTGTATTTAATTTTGTGTGACAAACTTATAGTACTCCGAAAAATCCAAAATTACAACATATTCCCCATCTTGAAGATTACTTTTTACTATCTGTAGATAGTGTGATTGTTGTCTAGCAATGTAATCGTGTTAACGTAATGCTGCTAAACAAAACTTTGTGGAATCTGATAAAATTTTGATAATTTCTTCAACATCAATCGGTAGATTTGGAAAACTTTGCATTTCTTTCAAATCGTAAAATTTTCGGCTGCACTTCTCACAAACTCTTTCTCCAGTTATTTCGCGGTTTACGAAATTTACAAAATTTCTAATATTCTCTTGCTTTACTATGAACAACTACTAAAAATCTATTTATTTAAATTTTGAAACAACAGTTGAAAAAGTGCAGCAACAACCGTTGATAATTGTGATACATTCTCATCTTTGTATCAGAAAATGATAAAAATATCATTAAAACTTATGTGGAAATTAATTATTTTAGTTAACAATAAGTTATCTGCCACAGTTTCTTTACGCACTTTGACACCAGCATTACTCCGGTCAGATATAGTGATTCTCATGGTTGGTTATAAATCGCTGTTTTGTACTTTGTAAGTATAATTAAAATTTATGTGTAGATTAATTAATTTAATTTAAAATTAATTAGCTACCACTGATTTTTTACGCAAAAATTGACACCATCGGATAACCGATCGGATGAGCCGTTCTCTCGTTACATTGGTTCAAGCATTTAAATCGGCCGAAATCAGAGGTTCACGGCGCGGGTTGCTGTGCCGCCCGATGAAGTCATTGCAATAATATTATGCGTGACACATAAAGCCGAAGGACCAATCTAAGCAATCATATCTTTAAATTAAAGGTAAAGGTAGTTCTTATAGTTGATGAGTAATTGCCCACGACCAAGGGCTAAACTACAATAGCTATTTTCTAGTTTGAATTTTTAATTAAAATTTATGTGTGATTAATTAATTTAATTTAAAACAAATTAACCATCACTGGTTTTTTACGCAAAAATTGACACCATCTGATCTCCGATCGGATGTGCCATTTCGCGGCGCGGGTTCCTATGCCGCCGGATGACGTCATTGCAATAATATTATGCGTGACACATAAAGCCGATGGACCAATCTAAGCAATCATATCTGTAAATTAAAGGTAATGCTTATAGTTGATTAGTAATTGCCCCCGACCAAGGGCTAAATTTCGGGTCAGTTTTCTGAACATGCGGTGTAAAATCAAACAAAAAACTCTGTTTAATTTTTTTTAAACTCAATTTACATTCAACAACCTGAGAATACAACTTTCACAAAATATGCCATGGAAAATTTTACGAAAAAGTGATTATTACAGCAATAGTATTTAGATTGCCATGCAAAATACGTACAACAACACGTTGTTACAGCGTTAATATTACTAATTTCACCTTAGCAACAAGAAAATCCTGAACAATGGGGCATGCAAACAGAGTTTGTTTTTCTCTCCGCACATCAGATGTCACTACCGTCGTGATAAAGGTTACAATAATGTTTGACGTTTAATTTTATGGCTACGAAGTTCGAACGCGTCGATAAACGACTTATAAACATTTTAAAATATAATAATTCTTTTGTGTTATTAAATTCACCACACAGTTGATACAAAACACTAATGCCATTTGACATTCCAACCTGTACCGAGGGTGCTGCATTTAAAAACAGCGGAGAATATTGTTACTATAAGCATGCCCCATTACCTCTAAATTTGTAATTGTATTTCATTTCCTGTTATTATGATTGACTGTTTTATACACACACCAAAGGAAAGCATGGAAACAAAAGCTTGTCAAATAATCTACATACAACATGACACAAATGGATGAATTGTGCGCTGACCGGAAAGTTGTATTATCTTACTAAATACATAATACAACACGTGCTGTAATTAATGATTGATAATAATTTAGCACTAGTTGTATTACGAGTGACAACAATACAACTTTCACAAATATGCCATGGAAAATTTTACGAAAAGTGATTATTACAGCAATAGTATTTAAATTGCCATGCAAATTACGTACAACAACACACACATTTTTAAAATTTTTTAAAAACACTTGTTAAATATTTCGCAAAATTACAAAAGGTTTAAAAAATCACTCAAATAAACCTTTTGTAATTTTGCGAAATATTTAACAAGTGTTTTTAAAAAATTTTAAAAATGTGTGTATTAAGTGTGTTTCGCCAAGTGCCTACGGCAGAAAGTATAAGAAGTACAACAACACGTTATTACAGCGGTAATATTACGAATTTCACCATAGCAACGCGATAATATTACGAATTTTACCATAGCAACAAGCAAATCCTAAACAATTATCTATAAATTTGTAATTGTATTTCAATTTCCTTTTATTATGATTGCATTTTTTATACACACAAAAGAAAAAGCCATGAAACAAAAGCTTGTCAAATATTTTGTATACAACATGACACAAATGGATGAATTGTGGTTCAATCGATGACCGGAAAGTTGTATTTTCTTACTAAATGTAATTAACGATCGATAATAATTGAGCACTACATAGTTGTATTACGAGTGAAAATACATTTACGTTTGACATTGGTATAATATACTATTTAAACAGCCTAAAATTATGTCAAATAATTGTCCGTACACTTGCACTTTTGTCAAAATTAACACTAGCATGTTAACAATTTATTATTTGTTGTACTCGTATTTTCAACTAACGGTAAATTAAGAAGTTAATTTTTGAGTAAAAGTTTATTAATCGAATTTTTTACATGGTGAATGAAATATTGTCCAATTAATTAAAAATGTGATTCTCTTACCAAAATTAGTGTAGAAATTCAAAATTTCATCATTAAATTATAGAGTAAAGGTAAAAGTTTATCAGAAATTTCCAAAAAACTAATCGCCCGCGATCTTCGATTTAATACGTCATTCAGAACTTCCAAAAAGCCAAATGGCTTAATTTTTGCAGGGGTTGGTCGCAACTGAAAGCTGAACGAACGTCAAATACGTCTAATAAAGAGAGAAATAAAACAGAATCGAAAGCTTAGTACTCTAACGATCCGGTTTGATTATTAGGATATTTTGAAGGATAATTTGTTAGCCAGTGATAAGAAAATGGGACATGGGTAAGATTTTCACTCCGTACATGACAATGACCCGAAGCATTCCTCAAAGCTAATCAAGGAATGGTTATTGTATAATGCAAAGTCAACACTCCCTCGTCCTCCCCAGCCACCAGATCTCAAACTCATTGATAATTTATACCATTATTTGGAACGAACGATCCGTGAACACCAAATTAGCGGTTAGGAACAATTAAAACGAGTCATTGTGGACGAATGGGCCAAACATAGTCCCGAAATAACTCGGAAGTTGGCTTTCTCAATGAGAAGAAGGTTGCAAAGTGTTCTTATTGCATGTCAATAGGTTACAACACCAAATATTAGACCAAATTCCCTCAACTTCTTTGTGTGTACGCACAATTATTTGACCTCGTTTTAGGATGTTTAAATAGTAAGTCATATCAAACGTAAAAGTAAATAAATTTATATCATGATTATTATTATTTTTAGGTTCTTAAATGTAAGTTGAGTTTTAAAAAAATTAAAAAATTAATTTTTTATTTAATTTGTAATTGATTTTATCTATCATTGTTTCCTTAACCGAGTGCTGTACGGACAATTTTTTGATACAGTGTACAATTTTTTTTTTTTTTTTTTTTTTTTTTATCAATTTTTTTAATTGGGTGCAGAGCGGACTTATTAACGGTCCTAGCTCCTTGTAACTGTCAGAGCTTCTGCACCCAATGCGCGATCCTGCAAGTAAAGATTAATAGCTACCTTAAATTTATTCATTTTATATTCCTTCGGAAATTTGAAATGTATTAGCGAATTCCACTTTTTTGATGTTCGGTATATAAATTCACGCTTGATTTCTTCAGTTCGAGGTTTCGGGAGCTTCACCGTAAACCTATGTGCATTGGTTGTTCCTCTTGTTACTCTTGTTGTTGTAACGAATGGTGGTATTTTCTCCGATAGTTCTGCAGAACATTTACCATGTAAGCATCTGTAGAATACGCAGAGTTCTGCAACATCTCTGCGATGCTGTAAGCTGTCTAGTTCTTGAGTAAGTCTGGGATTCCGTATTATTCTGATAGCGCGGCGTTGAACCCTGTCCAATAAGTGGAGGGTGGTACCAGACGCACCTCCCCAAACTTGACAGCAATACTCTATACATGGTCGGATGAAGGTTTTATATATCTGGAGAACTTGATGCGATTTGAAAAACCTTCTGTATTACATATATTAAGAAAGAGAAACATTGTCTCATAAAGAAGCAAAACAATACAAACAAGATACAACCTCTACATATAACAGGATATTTATAACTGCGCATAAAGTTTACAATAAATTAGTAATTAGATATTATTTATTTATTTTATTTATTTAATTAATTTAACAGAACAATCTGTGGATCCTACAAATCCAGTGTCGATTGTATATATTTACATATGTACATATAATAACTTAATAATTAACTATAATACAATATTGGAAATAAAGGTAAAAATGGCATTATATAAACATTAAAATATTACTTAACAATTAAAGCTCTAAACTTGGAAGTGCCACAAATCATTTATACTGGAGCAATATAAAGGATGAGATTTTAAACGCGAAGTGAATACATTCAATTTTGTACATGTTTTTAGATCAGTATAATAGTCTTCCACTATTATATATTTTTGGAGCCAAAATTAAAAATGAATTTTGGAAGCTGGTAGTTGTAAATTTTTGTAGATGGATGTGTTGCTTATTTCTTAGTTTATAATTAGTACTGTTAACACCGGCATTATTACTAGTATTTAAATAAAATTCTTTCAAAGCTTTAAACACGAATAAATGTCTTAGTGGAAAAATTTCTAAACACTGAAATAGTGGCCAAGACTCAGTTAATTTTGGCTTACCCTTCATAATTCTCAATATATGCTTCTGTGCAGTAACTAGTGGCTGGATCCTAACATAATACGTACCTCCCCAACAAACTATACCACCAGATAGTTTTGAGTTTACAAGTGCAAAATACACATTTTTTAAAACCTCAATTGAACAAATTAATCTTAAAATATACATTTTACGTATCACAGCTACCAGATAATTATGGAGATTTTCAGTCTGACATTTCCAATTTAAAGAGTTATCAATAGTGAGTCCAAGGTATTTAAATGTTGGGACACATTCAATTTTAAGACATTCATTCGAACATGTTGCCTGATTACATTCCAATTCATGATATATGATGTTGTGATCCGAAATACCAGTACCATTTAGACTATAAAACATAGCTTTGGTTTTTGTACTCAGCAACATGGAATGCGAATCACACCATCTCCTGAGCAATCCTAAGTCAAAATGAATATGGTTAATAGTATCAATCTTATTCGGTTCATTGTACATGAATACTAGGTCATCTGCATAAGCAACCACTACAGAATTAAATTCAATATTAAATAAGGAGTTTAGGTAAATCAGGAACAGCAATGGTCCTAATACAGATCCCTGTGGAACTCCATCATTAATCACTAGACTTTGACTAACACAATCATTAATTTTTACACTCTGTACTCTATTCGACAAGTAAGAACTAAACCATTTAATACTAGCTCCACGAAATCCAGCACAAAATAGTTTTTTTAATAACACACTATGGTTTACCATATCGAACGCCTTTTTCAAATCAACAAAAATTGTAGCTACAGAATTTCTCACATCGAGACCTTTATACACAAAATTAGTAACCTCTAGCAAATCATTTTCAGTACTTCTGGAATTCCTGAAACCAAATTGCATTTTATGTAGAAAATTTGTGTGATTTAAGAAACCTGAAAGTCTTACATGAGCTAATTTCTCTATAATCTTGGCAAAGACAGAAAGCAAGCTTATTGGCCGATAATTTGAGATAACTTTTTTGTCACCGTTTTTAAATATCGGGATTACATCTGCTTCTTTTAGTCTAGATGGAAAAATTCCAGAACTAAAACTAACATTGACTATATAGGAAAAAACATCTACAATATAAATGGCAATTTTTTTGACTGTATAATTGCTAATACCATCATTGCCCGACGAATTTGTTGATTTAAGTGATGAAATAACTTGTAGAATTTCTAAGGGAAAAGTATCATAAAAAGCAAAAGATTTAAGTTGAGAATTGTTGGCAAATAAATCATCACATCTCCGCTTAAACCATTAATTTTTTGGTCTTGAACCACACTAACAAAAAACTTGTTAAAGAGTTCAGCTTTCTCAACATCTTGTGTAACCACGTGATGCTCATCAACAACAATTTCGTCAATAGCAACATGATTAAATCCCTTTCCTAAAAGTTCATTAAGTAATTTCCAACTCTTTTTGATATCGCCTTTGACATTATTAAATTTTATATCATAGAATTTAGTTTTAGCCATATCCGCTTCCTTTTTAATTGATTTACTTATAGCTCACAAACTTTTAGTTTCAAATCAGTGTTATTTGGATGTTTCGCTAACTTTCTGGAAAATGCATTTTTATGTCTGATTTTACGGCACAAATCTTGGCTGATCCATGGTTTTAAAATGTTATCTTTGCTTTTAATTTCCATAAGGAAAGTATTGTTATCAATATGCAATTTTAATATGATAAGTCAATGAAACAATTATATGCATCAGAAACATCAGTCTTAGAATAAACCGAAAACCAAGTTTCATTCCCTAAATCATAAACCAGTTTTGAAAAATTAATCTTATTAATTTTGAATTTAGTTGATCGCCTAGAATTTAAATCTTTAGAAATGGAATTAGGTACGATAGTAAAAGAAGTCATGCAATGATCAGTGATGTGAAGATCATGCCTAAAATACAAATGATCTAAACAAGTAGACGAGTCGTTTAAAATACGAGTAGGTTCATTTATCAAAGACTTCAAGCCATAAGATGACATCATAAGAATACAATCGGATGAAAAAGTCTTGTTATAAGAATATTGATATTCATGTCACCAATAACCAACAAATTTTTAGATTTATTAGCTGCCAAAACATTAC
Organism: Tipula helvola; assembly: GCA_963556165.1. NCBI lineage: Eukaryota > Metazoa > Arthropoda > Insecta > Diptera > Tipulidae > Tipula > Tipula helvola. The sequence goes on from OY744481.1 coordinate 207,798,002, forward strand.
TAAATTCATCCACAAATACTGTCGTATTTGAAGTATGGAGTTTATACACACAAATGATTGAGAACAAATCACAGTTAAATTTAATGTTTACCTAAATAATGTCAGCACTAACAGTTCGAATACAAGAAATCGCATTACACATAATTTCCTCTTTAACGTATACCACCACTCCACCGGCTCTGTTTAAATAATTACAGTTCCCATGGATTTGAAAACTAGGAATTTGATAATTTTCCAGCTCATATTGGTTAATCCACACCTCCGATAGTAAAATGATTTGCGGCAGCATCTCAAGAGCAGCCACATTTGCTAAAAATAAATTAAAATTTTTACGTAAACTTCTAATATTCTGATGTACAATAAATAATTTAGACTTAATTTTTTTTTCTGAAACTGAAGATGATTTGGTTGGTGATGCATGCAAACCGCTGGACAGCAGGATGGCTGAGTGTTGAGTTGGAGCTGAGTGTTCTAACCGTTTTTTGGAGCAGATAGCATCACATTCGACTGTACCCGTGGCCAATTTTTAAAATCCCGAATTATTATCCCTTCCGGCCAAATAGAGAGATCAGAAACCTTTGTTAGCGCATTGGTATTTACTCCAATTTTGAACGATATAAAAGAAAGATCTTCAATACTCCTGTTTTTAGGGATTAGTGCGTTGCAAATGAGATCACTTGAAATATCAACGCCAATTTTTGCTGATACATGCGCTATAATTTGTTCCGAAGTTGTGCTTGGATGTAGTCTGCTTACATACAACACATGTTTATCAGGCACTTGTACCGATTTAAGAGAATCCGTTGATAGATCCTGTCCACGAATAATTTTATTTCTTGGTGAGTTTGTCCTTTTGCCTTCATCATAATTGTTTGTGCAAGCTGTTACCGTAGCATACGATTGGTCATCACTGGATATAGTTGAAATTGCATTTGCATCCTGAGATAGTACTGGATCTGACAGCTGTGATGCAGAATTCCGGTTGATTAATCCCAAATCCGTCGAGTTGATGTGGGGGGTGATAAGTGGCTTAAGAAGATTGGTGTTAAGAATACTTTGCCGTAACTCTATAATAGAACAAGCAATTATAATTCTTGCATAATTTATCAAAGACCATACAATAAAGGAAAATTTGATTTCCCTTGATAGAAAACCTGGCAAATGTTTCGGGTGGATATATTTTATCCATTATTTAAACGCTTATAATTTAAATTTAAATTTTTAACTTTTAAAACAAACCAGATTAAATTAACTATGCACAACACATAATCATTCAAAACTCTGAAACGGCTTATAAATATATACATTAACACCTCAGTAACTATAAACCACTTAACCCAATCCCAGTTAAATTAAAGAAAACTTATAATAATTTACATCAGGTGCACAAATTACCTGCAAACTCAGTCCTCACGACCAAAACACCACATATTCCATCCCACTCCTGCAAATCAACAAATGCCTCATCATTCTTTGCGGAATCAATCGACCACCTAAACTTGTAACAACATTTAAACTCTCGCTCATTCAGCGAAACCACTCCCACCTTTCAACAAACCCGACATCACCTTTTCTCTCACAACCAAACAAGCCCCCACACCACTCAAAATGCTATCACATCTCCATCACCCACTTCAACCCCTACTCTACAACAACATCTTTCCCGCTCGTGTTCAAGATTCATTCCACATTTCACAATAATCTAACAACTGGATTAGACCTAAATTCCAAGATGCAAAAGTTTTGTAAAAGCCAAGTGCAATCCAACAGGTTTTCAATTTTTAATTTTTTTTTTTTTTGCTAAATTTAGATTCATGCAAAGCGGAATGACTTATTTTAATGAAAAAAATTTGCTTCGTTGATTTTAACTAGATAACTACAATGACCTGGGCGTTCCACGACGCAAACTCTAGGAGCAAAGTTGGAGCACGTCTAGCGCTGCCAGTTATATAAACAAAATTTTGTATTCAATTGAACGTCAATATTATTATGTAATTATAATTGCAATAAATGCTCTCAATTTTTTGAAAAAAATTATTGAAAAACCTATTGCCTGGAGGAGGTTCCCCCCTTAAACATCGATTTTCCCAAAATGCATTTTATGTAGTTAGTTAAAACCTCTGCAGTAGGGCAGTATGTAATATGAATATATGTAGCCACATGACATACCACCTATAACATTCATCAGATTCGTTACCAATAACAAAAGTGAACAACTACTAAGCTTGGTTTGGTACCTGTCGCAAATCGCAACTTTTTTTTTTTACATTTTTTAATTGGGTGCAGAGCGGACTTATGAACGGTCCTGGCCCCTTGTAATTGTCAGAGCATCTGCTCCTAATGCGCGATCCTGCAAGTAAAGATTAATAGCTACCTTAAATTTATTCATTTTGTATTCCTTCGGAAATTTTAAGTGTATTAGCGAATTTCACTTTTTTGATGTTCTGTACAAAAATTCGAGCTTGATTTCTTCAGTTCGAGGTTTCGGGAGCTTCGCCGTAAACCTATGTGCATTGGTTGTTCCTCTTGTTACTCTTGTTATTGTAACGAATGGTGAAATTTTCTCCGATAGTTCTGCAGAACATTTACCATGTAAGCATCTGTAGAAGACGCAGAGTTCTGCAACATCTCTGCGATGCTGTAATCTATCTAGTTCTTGAGTAAGTTTGTGATTCCATATTATTCTGATAGCGCTGCGTTGAACCTTGTCCAATAACTAGAGGGTGGTACCGGTCGCACCTCCCCAAACTTGACAGCAATACTCTAAACATGGTCGGATGCAGGTTTTATATATTTGGAGAGCTTGATGCGATTTAGAAAACCTTTTGCATCGATTCAGGAACTCGTGTTTTTTTGAAGCTGATTTATCCAATGCAACAATGTGTTCATTCCATTTGAGTTTGTTACTTATTTGAACACCAAACAGTCGAATTTAGTCGCAACCCACAAGGATGTGGTTTTTTACCACAAAAAAAAAATCGGTAGTCGTTGCAAAGATGCAAAACCTTCTCGTAACCACAACTGAACTTGTTGTGGTTTCGAGAAGGTTTTGCATGTATTGTGAAAATTTGAAAAAATATATTTAAAAATTAATTACTGTAAGGCTAGTCTCCGCATCGAGTGAAAAGAAGAATGCAATGTGGCATCATCGGCAAAACTATGGATAGGGTTTACAGTGCTATTCAGCAAATCGTTGGTATATAGCAAAAACAGGGTCGAGGATTGAGGTGATCCCTGAGGGACTCCGGCATTATTTGTGAGTGCGTCGATGATGATCGTTGTGGTTAAGCACAACGCTGATTTTTCGGTCATTCAGATAGCTTTTACTGAAACTGAACTGCCAGACTTATTATCAATAACAACCATATAGCAACCTTTGTCTTTTAGCTATCTTGGCTTTGTTACTAGAATTTGCCTTTGGTAAGTTTCTCATGTGTTATTCAAGATTTTATTTACCTCTTTGATAGATTTCCATATATCACGACTCTCGCTCTATAATAGTAAGGCAAAATGCTATATATATATGTATATGTAAGTATGTATGTATATGGTAACGTATCCTCAATTAGTCATCAAATAAAAATCTTAATATGTTTATAAACGTAAAAAATCCGCTAATCGTTTATTTATTCACAATTTATTCGGTTAACTGGATTACAACATAATTTACATTGCTTTTATAAGGAATATAAATTACCATTCAAAAATGTTGCCTAACAACATGAATTTAAAGATAATACCGTCACACTATAACACGGCGTTCGCTTTGGCATTTTCCATCAAAATTTATGAAAACAACTTTGAATATATCTAACCAAATGATAAATGATTCTTTCCTTTTTAACATCTTGTTATTGTGTATACGTGTATTACTATATTGTATATGTCGTGTTATTAGAAATCACGTGATTAAAAAATAACAAAAAAAAAAAACATTTATTATGCTGGTATTCAATGATTTAAATTTTAAGCCCCATTATTACCTCCTTGGGATGGAAAATTTCCATGTTCTTGCGTTCTATTCATGATTAATACGTGATTGTGTGTTGTGATTTATGAGAAAAACATTTTTGATTGATTCGAATAATAATAATCTAACAATAAAAATTACAAAATAATGGCAGCTGCACAAAGTTTCGCTGGAAGTGAAATTTTATTTTTATTGGCAATTGAAGTGGATAAAGAGATTTTAATGATGCCAGTCACATTATTAATTTGAATTTTTATCCAGATTTTTTTATTTTTCAAAATACACCCCATTGTTCAGCTTAAATAATGGATAAGGTTAAAGAAATGAGAAAAAAAGGGCAATTATATGGAAAAATTTATATAATCGATTAAACGTTAAGAACAGATGGGTAATGTTTTTTAGAATAAGATAAATTAGCTGGAACCTGAAAGCTTTCCATTCCTATTATTCGTTAATAAACAATTTAACAAGTTTTAAGTTAATATTGGCGTTGTCAGCATAATTTCCGGATTTTTTTCCGGTTTGGTAGTAAGACCGTGTGCGAAACGGTTAAAAAGTTAAATATTTTAACTGTGGTGAAAATAATAAAATTTACCACACATATTTTAACCGATTTGCTGTGCGAATTGCAAGATGGTTAAAATTTTGACGTTTACATTTTTCCAACACTTTAATATTTGACACGGGCGTAAAAAGTTAACTCGAGTTTAATTTGTAATTTAATAAAATTAAAATGGATTCAAATTTTATAATATGTATACTGTTTGCCTATTATCAGTCGATTGTGTGTATTATACATATGTATCAAACACACCTCGAGTTAATTGCAAAACACTATAGGACAAAAAAAAATGTAAAGGTTGTAAAGGTAATGTATCATCGTAATTAATATGGTTATTTCAATAATAAATACTTCATAATATTTTGTGATTTTAGCGTCCAAAATACCACAAATATCAGTGGTATCTGCTACAATTGAGGCTATCTTAAACGGAAATGAAATGGAAACTAAAAGATGGTTAAGAATCAACCAAACAACTTTGAAATTAATTTTAACACTTATGCCACAAAAGCATCATGGTTGGTCTGTAGAGTACGATCTTATTGTATTTCTGTATTGGATGGCGTCAGGTTGTAGCCACAGAGTCGTCGGAAATTTTTCAGGGCTAAGCCGTTATACAATTAGAGATATTATCTATAAAATGTTAGATTCCTTTTGTGTCAAAATGAAACATGTTGTGCACTTGCCCAACGAAAGTCAGTTGGAAGAAATAGGTAGCAAGTTTTGTTCTCGGTCAAGAACACCAATATTTAAAAAAGCAATTTGCAGTTGGTGCAATTGACGGCTGCCTTATCAGAATAAAGTGCCCCGTGAAAAAGCACGACGAATATATAAATTACTAAGGATTTTATTCCATTGTGCTTCAAGCTGTCGTCAATAGTAAAGGAATGTTCACAAATTATTTTATTGGCTATCCGGGATCGGTGCATGATGCTCGTGTTTTACAAAATAGCCCGTTATACCGAATGAGCCAATTTTCTCCCAAAAATACTAATTTATTAGGAGACGGTGGGTACCCATGCAAATTAGAACCGTATGCTATAATAACACCTTACAAAAATCCTAATGAAAATCAAAAAAAATTCAACACGGTGCACAGCAAAGCAGTTGCGAAGGGATTAATTTTAGAGACTCATTATTGGAACAATTAATTTTAAATAATGAATAATAAAACCCCCATTACTGAATTCATTTATTTCAATAAAATTAGAGAGTAATCTTCTATGTATTTACAAAAATAAAAAAAAAAATTAAACTACGTAAATACAAAATAGATTTTTAATTATGATTTATTCTGAGTCTTCTGATTCGAAAATCAGTAAACTGCCCACATCAATTTCTGGAATTCTGGAAATTGTTTCTGCACGATTTGGCTAAATATAACCAAAGCTGAGCTGTCCTTATTCCCTATTTTGCGGCTTTCTTTTAAAAGGGCGTCCTCGATTTTAGATTTACTTCGCGGTGGTGCCCGTGAAGGAGAAGAGGACGATCGTAGGTGAGTCTATAATCCCCTCGATGCTACATGATGTATGTAGAGGAGGGGGGGGGGGGGTTGAAAATTATCCTTTTTTGAGGCGTATTTATGAATTACGTCAAAGTAGCGCAAGCTGTTAGGCGCTAATATCCCCCTCCGGTGCTTCATCACCCTTTCCGAATCCCCTTTGCTTTTGTGTTAGTGACTATAACAAATTACATAAAAATTAATTATACAAATAATTCAATTTTAGGTAAATATCTTTAGTGTTTACCTTGTACTTCCTGATTAAAGCTTGCTATTGTTGGCAACACAATACTGGAGTTTTATGCGTTTGTTTACTAATCTTTCTATAAAAAAATTAAAATGTTTTATAAATCGTTTTATACTTGTATTTACAATAATTAAAATGTTTACCGCCACGCATCCTTCTGATTCGCATTTTTTCCAGTAAACATCTCATCGTACTGGAGTCTAAGTGAAATTAATTTGTTTTTTCAACTTCATTCCCTAAAACACAATAATATGTATACCATCAAATTGAGATCGATTTATTACTTACATTTGTTATATGCGGTCGTAACTTGCCGTTTTCTTTTTATGTTATTTTGGTTTTCATTTAAATTTACATTTTCATGGTTTTTTTCCATTTTGTGTGGTTATGTAGTGCACAAAACGTCAAACGAAGATAGATACAAATTTTTAACTGCACCGCGACCAGTTAAAAATTTTATGATGAATAAAAAGTTAAAATTTTAACTTTTTACGCGTTTTTTATTTCGATTCGCACACAGACTATAAGCATAGTCCGGTGAGACAAACAACTGTAAGTGTGTATTTCCTTTACAAATTTACAACAACAATTGCATAGGATAAATCCCCGCAAGATTAGGGAGTCCCCGCAACGGTTAATTAAACAAAATTCTAATTTTGGGTCATGATTTTGATAACTAACTTATAGTTTATATTTATAGTTCTGTAACATAAATTTAATCTTGTTCTAATAAATTTCCATTTATTTTAGTTTTTGGTGAACTTTTATTATCATTTTTTACATAATACATTAAAAAAGTGTATTCCTGTTTAAGATATTAGATAAATTATGATAATACATTTTAAACATTTTGTTATTTTCTTAAAACTAACAAAAGTAATGGTGACTCTGTAGAACTACAAGCAACAAAAAATGTTTGAATTTTATCGTTCCATAATTTACGTCAGAAATTTTAACGATTAATACATTTTTAATAAAACATATGTAAGTCATTGGAATTCTTCCCATATCTTTAATCAAAATTAAAGTAGAAATGTTGCCATTAATAATGGAAACCAAAATCGGATAAGTGACCTCCTCTGCTAGCTCAGTAAGCCAGCATTCTTTTACCAAAATTTCCAATGACACTTTCACATAATTAAGGTTGAACAATTTGGTAATCAAGTAATTTCACGAAATGCAGATGTTAATTGGCTGTCTAAATCTTGCCATGTGCCACTATTGGGCTTTTTACTATTAGGTTTAGGTTTACTGAAGAGTAAGTTTTATAAAAATAATAATAATATTATATGTAGTACAAAATAATATAATAAATTATAAGTGTCGCATATGCACGACTATATTGTTCATAGGTTCATGTCATTCTTCTATCAGTAATAATAATAACGGATGCATTGTGTATGTAACTTCTTATTTTATATAATTGTTATTGCAATTATTATTATTATTTGTTCTAAAAAAAAAAGAAAAATATTTATGACTTTGATTTATAACGACAAGTAATTGGAACTTTGGCTTCTGTTTGTTGGTGTAATTGAACAAAAATAAACAAATAAATATGGAATAGTCAGGCCGAATACCTAGCTTTTATTAATAATATATTTATTTCTGTTTATTTCCAGTTAAATTCATGAACGTGTCGCCATAAATGTTTGGGAGCAATATTATGGAAATCCGAAGGTAACATATCGTTTATACATTTTTTCACATTAATTTTTCCATTCCTTAAAGCAATTACTAACGTCCCTTCCTAGAAAAGTATAAAAAGTTTACTCGTAAAATGACAAAAAGAAAATTCATAATCAAGAACAACCTGTAGATTTTGTACAGCAACATTTTTCCCTTTCACATTTATTCCTTTTATCCATGTAACAAAACCCCATTCTGTGATAATCATTATCATCATTGACATTGTTGTACGAACGTGTCAATGAACGAGAATGGATGTTCAAAAATTAATTTAACATACGATTTTCTAGCTATTTTTGCAAAAACAAGTTGTAAGCAAAATGTAGATATTCAACGGACACGTTTCTTGTATACTGCACAATAGACAACTTAGATTAACGGAAATTTCTTTTTGGTATACCTACTACCTACTGCAAAATCACTGGAGAATAAAATAAAAAATGTTTTCCAATCAAGATTTTCATTCAACATAATATTCTTCTTCGGTTTGGATTGGAGAAAATGAATAATGGGTTAGATGGAGTAAGTTGAAATACATTTTTGTTGTTGTATGTATGTTCGACAGAAAATCCTGTGCTTTGAAAAATTCTAATAATGGGATGTTAAATAAATATTGACTATTATTATGAAACTATGCTTGTTAACAAAGCACAATGGAATTTTGATTTTCTAAAAAATAAAAGAACTGTGGAGATACATTTTAATCTTATGTATTTAGGAATAACTAAGTAATTCATGCGTAAAGTAGAAGGAATTTTAACAATAAGACTTTTCGTTTTTCGGTATAAATTTTAATTCGATTTGAAATGGATCTTTTTCATTTTATTCTTTCGGATTTCCTGTTTTCAGTTAAGTGGAAGTGAATTTGCAAAAGCAAAATGAAAATGTTATCTAAAAGAATTTACTGTATGAGTCTATTGGCAGATATTTATAATGGGTATAACAAGACGATTATTTCTATATTTTATTTCCGTATCCAATTTTTTTTTCCTAAATGCGTCGCAAGAATGATGAAGCAACTTTAAGTTAAGAATTCTTTATTACATATTTCATTCATTTATTTCAGTCTCGAGTACCATATATACATTTTAAAACGATTAATGTACTCAAGAAGCCATTTAAAAAGTTGTAACATGAGTAAAACATACCCTACACATTTTTAGTTCATGTAATCAAAAAGCATTGCAATTGTGCGATAATTTAGCAGGGACATCCAGCTTAATTGCTTATAAGTATTTGCTCTCGCCGATGGGAAGGCAACTAATGATTGCAAACGGACACAAAGTTTAGGGAGTCTGTAAGTTCAAAAGACAAACTTGTTTGTTTAATATCCTACAAATATGTATTGTATTTACACACGAGTACATGTTTCGATTATAATTTATTTGGACTAAATTAGATAAAAGTACAAATTAAAATTAATAAACAATGTTGCATGCCATACGACTCTTCAGATAATAGTTATGGTGTTGGTGTTTTTACATTTCGGAACAATTCGAAAAATAGGGTGTAAGAGTAAATGTCGCGAGAAATGTTACTGCTATTGCAATCAGTCAAAATTCTTGCGGCGCTATTCTTCTAACTGCGAGTAATTAAAAATATTCCAGGTTTTGAAAGAGCTTGGTGAAAAGGAGACTGTGTTTTTCATAAGGACGTATCTTTTTTTCGACGTTTTCCTCTCAACATCACTTTCTATTTCGTTGCTTGCAATGCTATTTTGGGGAGGCCGGTGGTGTGTCCACCACAAATAATTAATTTAAATGTTTTTACTATGTGATAAATATGGTTCACGATACCAATGTGTTTTGTTTATTTTTTATATGTAACTTTATTTGGTTGCTTATGTTTACAAAGTTAAATCGTTGTATATGTTTTATTTGTAGAAAACTCCTAGTTGGTCGTCTTATTTCCTAGGCGGTTGCCTATTGTATCTTGTGCGATTATTATTCCTATACGTGATGGAATGTTGCAATCGAATTGAAACAATAATTTTCCTTTCGGACATATTATTGTTTTCCCTATAAGTCTGTGTGCGAAACGAAAAAAACACCGGATACAAAGTTAAAATGTTAAATTTTTGTCATTATATTCACCACAAAAATTTTAACTGGTCGCAGGCCAGTTAACATTTTTATCTTGTAACATTTTCGATGAAAATCCCTAACCTCATAACCTTTTATTTAAGTTCCGCCTCATACGTTTTATTAAGTTCTATTGAGAAATCATTAAAGATTTTTAATCATGAAAATTACAATTCATCAATACAATACAATTCAATCAACAAATTTACAATTTTGTATACTTCTATAATTTACCAAATGAATTGTTATAAATAAGCAAATATTTAAGCCAAAATTAGTACTCGTTTTCGAGATTCTAATTTATTTGTTAATTACTGAATTTTATTTCCACAAGCGGCCGTCAACATTTTAACTTTTTAACTGGTTGCAGTTCGCACAGCAAATCGGTTAAAATAAGAGGTAAATTTTATTATTTTCACCACAGTTAAAATATTTAACTTTTTAACCGTTTCGCACGCGGCCTAAGACATGCTGCATTTTAGGGTAAACAACTCTTTCTTAATTATGAAAAGCTCATTAGCTTTCCCATAATAAATTTAGTATATCTACTTCTGTGTGCCTACTTTACCTTGCTGTCAAACGAACGTCAAACACATTATTAATTTTACAGTTAATTTGTGTTTGATCCACCACAATATTATATCCTCAAATTTCCACTTATTATGTATGTACAATGTACATTGTAAGTTGGTCAATATTTTTCTTTTTTTAATGATCTCTCAGGATGTTCCAATTTTGCTTGCATACATAGATGTTAAAAAAAACCGGTGTGAAATACTTACCGTTAACAGAAAAGTGTAGCTACACAAATTAACAGAAAAGTTTCATTTACACAAAAAAGCGGGAAATCCAAAAGTTTTTAGGTAAATATCGTTATATTTTTGCTCGCATAAAATAAATGACAGAAAAGAAGAAAATTTAAAAAGTTATTTGATAGTTTAAATTTAATTTGCAAAAAAAAACTACTTTAAGGAAGTTTGACCAAAAATCTTTACAGAGACGTTTCCATATTGTAGCTATATAGTGTTTGTGTTATTTAAAAAAGTGTTAGGACAAATTTGAGAAAATTATCAATTAAAAAATCGATTGTAGGAGGTTCTACTACACTAAGCCAATTAACATGCAATATTAGAGATGTACCCACATTGAACCTATACAGGGTAAATAGAGGATAAATAAGGCTTTCTTAATTTGTTTGTGTTATTTAAAAAAAAAGAGTTGGGTTCTGGTGACAAATTTTCGAAAATTATCAATTTCATAGAAAACGATTGATGGAGGTTCTACTACACTAGGCCAATTAGCACGCAATATTAGAGATGTTCCCATATTGTGGCTATATAGGATAAATAGAGGATAAATAAGTCTTTCTTAATATGTTTGTGTTATTTAAAAAAACAGAGTTGGGTTCTGGTGACAAATTTTCGAATATTATCAATTTTAAAGAAAACGATTGATGAAGGTTCTACTACACCAATCTCTATTATTGCATGTTAATTGGCTTAGTGTAGTAGGACCTCAATCAATCGTTTTATATGAAATTGATAATTTTTGAAAGTTTGTTACCAGAGCCCAACCCTGTTTTTTAAATAACACAAACATATTAAGAAAGCCTTGATTATCCTAAATTTATCCTATAAAGATACAATTAATTGGCATAATGTAACACTGCTTCCATTCATCGTTTGCTTTAAAATTGAAAATTTTCGAAAATTTGTCACCAGAGCCCAGCTCTATTTTCTTAAATAACACAAACATATTAAGAAAGCCTTTAACCTCTATTTATCCTATATAGTCACAATATGGGAAAATCTCCAATATTCCGTTATTCTATATGTTATTTTGTGTGTGTTTCAGTGTGACTATATTCTGCTTTATATTTTTTCGTTGATGTTTTGGTTATATTCTAATTATTTAGTTTAATAATTAATTTAGTTTAATTATTATTTGGATTCTTACTGTAGCATAATTTATTCGACACGACGTTGAGTTAAAATAAATAATTTCATCGATTTAAAAATGCTACACTAATTCTACTGTTGGCTATATGAAAATTTACTAATGACTGACAGGTTTAACGTAATTCCCTGAAACTCGTCACAACGGTATGTTGATTCTCAAGTATAATTTTATGTTAATAAGACTTTTCCAGTGTTAGTTATGGAATTATTTCTAAATTTTTGATACTTGATTTTTGATAATTATTTCGCTTTAGTTTTTTGATGTTCTACATTTTATTATTTCGGCTAGGGTGACCAGATCAAATTTTTTAAATTGGGGTAGAGCCAGATTCAGTTTGAAATTTTAGAATTGGGGTATAATACCCTAAAAAGGGGGTATGATTGACCACTGAAATTGGGGTAGATTTTTAGATAAAAAAACTAATTATATAAACAATAATTTTTATTTGTATTTAATCAGTTTAAAATATAAATAATTTCAATTGAAAAATAAACTACATACCTAATATAAAATTATATGTATCATAAAACATTCAAATTTCTTCACTAACTACAAAATAAATATTTCATTTAAACTCAAAATAAAGGAACATTATTGCTTGCATTATACTCGTTTACCATGGAAATTTAGTTCAATAAGATTCTTTCGGCTTTTTATAGACACAATATATTAATAATAATGGCATTCACAACATTTTCGACTTGTCAATCAGAAAAATGAAGAGGCCAGTCATTTATAATATATCTACCAAAAAAAGTAGAAATATCAAAATCCCCCCCGTACTTTAACCCCAGAGTTAATACAAAATGTATTTTGACTCTCAAAAAGAAAACCTTTCCTTGCGTTTTCTGTGAGTAGTTTGGTTTCGTACTGATAATCTCAAAACACAAAGTTCGATCTACTCATCAGGTAGCTACGACCAAACTTCAAAAATACAATTCCAACTCCATACATTAAGTATATTTAATTATTTATTTTAACGAATACGCTTTGATGAGCGCCAAAATTAACGGTTGTGACTTGCGTTATCACCACAAAAACTTACAATATTTTTTGGATCTAATCCTAGTTCCTTTAAATTGTGTACTAGACAATTTGTAATATCCTTAGAGGTTTCGGATTGACTATTAAAAAAACTTAGAAGTTTAATTTGAACACCCGCTGATTTCGTAAAATATTGGCAAACCAAAAGGAACATTTTGATATTTCCCTTGTTTGACGCGTCTGTACTTATAGAAAACGGATAATCGTTCTTTAAATCAGTTATTACTGAATTTAAAGATTTTTTACCCAACACATTTGTAATAATTTTAGCAATTTTTGTGCGACCGCATGAAAAGTCGCTGACTATTTTCGAATCTGGAAAAATGGTTGATGAATGAATGATGCTGTGCAATCTGCCAGACTCAAAACAAACAAATTAAATGTCAAATATGCTCGAAATTAGGTCATAGTGCACAAACTTGTTACAGTCGAAATCCAACTCATTCAACTTCGGGTTATAGCAATCAGTCTAACAATACAAATCAACCAAATCGTAATTCATACTTTACTTTAGACCAAGTTCGGTTCAAACTGGTAATACCTCACGAATTAATCACATTTCCGTATCATGCGCTTATTGTAAAAAATTGGGCCATCATATTAGCGTATGTCATTCTAGAAAAAGGGTTAATGCACAAAGAAATAATTTACAGCAACCGAATTTAGAAACCACGGAAAACTCAACCGAATCCAACCGAGAATCAAGGGATGTAGCGGTTCGGGTTCAGGACATTTAAATCTACATTCCATTCCAAATAATAGTTCTGATATTAAAGTTTCTAACTCATTATATGACTCCAAACCAAACGATTTATGTCCATCTTACTCTTCAAGTTTAGATACAAAAAATATATTTTCTTTTTCAATCAACTTTCATAATGATGACATGAAATTCGGTAGTCTTTCTTTAGATATTTTAACAGAACCTCAATTCTTCTTAGTCGATACCGGTGCAGACATAAGCATCATAAAAAAAGAATTTATAAAACAGGATGTATTATGTTATCCAAATTTAAAAGTAATTATAAAAGGAATAAACCCGGAATCAGTACGAACCATGGCATTGTGTCCATCAAAAATATACCTATCCAACAATATTTCAATTTCACATAATTTTCACATTGTGCAATCAAACTTTCCAATAAATTGTGCAGGAATAGTTGGTAACGATTTTCTTCGATCTAATCAATGTAGCATTGACTACTCTCGTAACATGATAACCATAAATCCAACAACGATAAAAAACCAAACATTGTCACTAAATCTTTCAACGAATAATCCACCAATAATTATACCTAGTAGATCAGAAAAAAACGTAAAAATGCGATTTAAAACAAACCAAGACAATGAATATCTTTGCCCGTCACAATTAGTCAAGCCTGGTGTATATATAGCCAATTCAATTAAGCATAATAAATACAAACGATTTTCCAGTTGAATTAAAAGATGTTTATGTTGAACCAGAATCATTAAATGATTATCACCTTCTTCGATTAGAAAATTGGACAGACAAATTGGAAAACCGGCTAACCATTTTACAGGATGAAATACAAGTAGATCATATTATGAACATCGAGGAAAAATCATCGATAATTAAAATTTGCCTTGAATATAATGACATCTTCCATCTACCTGGTGATCAACTAACCACTACAAATGCTGGATGTCACCGTATTCCTCTTAAACCGGAATCGCAACCCGTGAACGTAAAGCCATATAGACTTCCACAGGCAATTAAAGCCGAAATCAACGCTCAAGTGAATCAAATGCTTGAACAGGGTATAGTAGAAAATAGCAATAGTTGTTTTAATTCTCCTTTACTTGTGGTCCCGAAAAAATCCAACAATGGCAATAAACGGTGGCGTGTGGTTGTGGACTTCCGTCGTCTAAATGAAATAACCGTGGATGATATTTTTCCTCTTCCAAATATTGTCGATATATTATACCAACTGGGTGACGCAGTATATTTCACTACATTGGACCTTGCGGATGGTTACCATCAGATTGCTCACAGCGAAGATGACAGATCAAAAACAGCGTTCAGTACCCAAATGGGACATTACCAATTTACGAGAATGCCCTTTGGATTGAAAGGGGCACCCGCCACATTTCAAAGAATTATGAACAATTTATTACCAGGACTGCATGGCTTAAAGTGTTTTGTATACCTGGATGATGTCGTCGTATATGGATACAACCTTGCCGATCACAATAGAAAACTTACTGACGTGTTTCAATGTATGCGGAAATATAATTTAAAGCTTCAACCGACGAAATGCCATTTTTTACGAAAGGAAATTTGTTACTTGGGACACATAATCACAAATTATGGAATAAAACCAGATCCTTCAAAAATAAGCGCAATACAAGATTTTCCGGTTCCTAAAACACCAAAACAATAAAATCCTTTATTGGTCTTATTGGTTATTATCGTCGATTTATAGAAAAATTTGCCGAACTTTCTCGTGGATCCGGCGTATCCGGGAATCTTGCTGAGGCTTGGTCGTACATCCGTATCAATCAATCAATTAAGTTTCATTATTCTATTTTGTATTTTTCCTTACTCTGTTTTACCATTCTTAGAAAAACACTTGTGAAACATTTTTATGAATTTCTTGTGAATTGATTTTAATTACCCGATGGATGGACGACGTTGAGAGGGACCTATACACACTCGGTCACCGTGTCTGGCGTTCTCTTGTGGCGGATCGAATTATTTGGAGGAGCATCGTTGAGGCGGCCAAATCCCTTCATGGGATGTAGCGCCAGCGGAAGAAGCAGATGTTAATTCTGTTATTTGTAAACTAACCTTAATCTTAACATGCAAAATTTACTACATTATCTTTTAGTTATCTTATTAGAGTTTTAAATAAATCTGTTTATCTTAATGTTTCACAACATCGTGTTAATTGACTTAGTGTAGTAGAATCCCCATCAATCGTTTGATGGCCAAGAGGCCTAACCCTGTTTTTTTAAATAACACAAAAATATTAAGAAACCCCTATTTATCCTCTATTAATCTTACATAGCCACAATATGGGAACATCTCTGAGGTTCGTGTTAATTGGCATAGTGTAGCACTGCTTCCATTCATCGTTTTCTTTAAAATTGATAATTTTCGAAAATTTGTCACCAAAGCCCAACCCTGTCTTTTAAGGGGACGTACCACCTTCAAAGTTTCAAAAAATCGAAATTTTTTTTATGATAGGATATGTTAGAATGAACGTTTAAGAACATGATTTTAACATGAAAATCTCAAAAAAAATTTATTTATATTTTTATTTTATTTATTGCGAAGGGCGCCAAAGTCGTTTTTTTTACGATTTTGGTCTACTTTGCTGTATCGCTACACCGAATTTCTCTTAGTAACACCTGCTTATATATACATGCATAAATACGTTATTCTCTCACATAACAGCTGTAAAAGTAGAGGGGAAATTTTTGAGAGGAAGGTATATTGTACGGTGCAGGCATCGCAGATTAAATTTTGGTAAGGTTTGGCGTGCATGATTAAGAAAAAACTACTTATCCAATCGTTCTAAAATTTTAACACGTTGATCTACATATATTTCTGCTCAGAATGAACTACGGAAGGAATAATCGGCTTTCAATTTTTTGAGTTACAACTAATTGGGGGGGGGGGGGGGGGGGGGGGACAAAAAAGCTGAATTTTCGAAAAAATGCCGCCATTTTTTTATTTTTCAATCAATTTTTTTTTTTTAGTTCATTCCAAGGGCGATTTAATGCTGAATAAAACCCCGTTTTTTTTTCTGACGTTTCTGAGAGCAATTATGATGCACGCCGCGAATTTTCAGTGTTTTTGGAAAACCGTTATAGCAGACGACAGTGGGCTAAAAAAAATCTAAAAAAATTTTTTTTTATACTTTCAGTTAAATAAAATGTCAATGGAAAGTTTCATTATGATATCTCTTTTTATTCCATTAAAAAAAAATCTTTGAAAAACTTTATGTTTTTCAATTTTGAAGGTGGTACGTCCCCTTAAATAACACAAACATATTAAGAAATCCTTATTTATCCTCTGTTTATCCTGTATAGTGACAATATGGGAACATCTCCAATATTGGGTGTTAATTGGCTTAGTGTAGTAGAACCTCCATTAATCGTTTTCTATGAAATTGATAATTTTTGAAAATTTGTCACCAGAACCCAATCCTGTTTTTTTAAATAACACAAACATATTAAGAAAGCCTTATGCATGCTCTATTTATCCTATATAATCACAATATGGGTACATTTATGAGATTCGTGCTAATTGTCATAGTGCTTCATGAAATCGAATCTTGTATGTAAAGATTTTTAGTCGAACTACCTCAAGCCGCGTACTACAAAAAAAATTCAGTAATTTTTTTCGTTATTTCGCAACAGAAGAACTTGACGGACATAAGCTTTTCTCAACTTTTCGGTATTTTTTGCCCCTCCATACCAACTTAAAAAAAACAAAATTCTTTTTTTCATACGAGAAAAAAAAGTTATGTTTTTATGTTGGTATTGAGGGGAAAAAATTTACAAATTATATGAGAAAATTGTTTGTTGTTTTTAAATTTAATTCATTTCTATCATTTATTTTATACGAGTAAAAATATACCGATACATATTTACATTAATACTTGTGGATCTTGCGCCAAAAGTCGAAAAATGCGTTAGGGGCATATTTGGATTCTTCAAATAAATACCTATATTTCTACTTTTTTAAAAAGTTAAATATCGTTTATCAAATGCTATAAAATCACGTTATTTAATAGTCAAGTTTCATATAACGATATGATAACCAAAAATAGAAAAATTGAAATTACTTAAAACTACAAAAAGGCAGATGTGAGTTGTTTTCTTAGCACGGCAGATTAATGTGAACGCGCGACTAAATTGCAGTGTTGCGATGCGATTTATACATAGTGTGAACAGGCAGAACAATAGCGACGTTGCAGTTTACTTTACATTTATTTTCATACAAACACATATTTACTTTTTATTTATACACTTTTGACAGAAATATTGTATTGCATTAGTTCAAAATCATTTTTGAATTTAATAAAAAAATAATTAAGATAATTTAAATTTAAAATGTGTCTTGATGCTTAAAATCGAATTGTACCTTAATATTTTTATATTTAACGCATAGTAAAGCATTGAAATATGTACGCTTATTGTACTTTTTAAAACAATGAAATATGCCATTCCTTTGTCTATAATTAATTAAATTGTAACATTCAAACTAAATAATTAAATATTATTATTTAAATTGACTTGTTTATGTAATTGCCAGGCGATTCATTGTATCTCGAATATGACGAATGACGAACAAATATTTAGCGTATTTTGTTGAGAAATTTACAACAACAATTGCACTAGGCAGAAAAACTAAGTAATTCAAAAAATAAATCGAATTATTTAATTCAAGCTCGAACAAATAAAATATAAAAGCTACAAATTAAATCGAAAGAATAATTCTCGACTTATATTCTTGAAAAAAAATATCTAAATGTTCATCCATGGCATACATTACAATTTTTTCTCATCATACATATGCTGATTATTGTTGTAATTTATTTTGTTTTTCCAAGAAACATACACATAAATAGGTTTTGTTTTATTCGGTAAGTTGCAATTTTAATACCACCGAGTAAACATTTAATAGTATATTGTACAACAAGTGAAGAAAACGAGTCATTGCAATACGAAAGTGAAATTTGCAGCCTGAGCGATAGCGAGGGCTGCAATCACTTGAGTATTGCAATGACTCATTTTCACACGAGTTATACACGCTATTTTTTCTACGATACAATAGCCCTGTAACATTTATAAATAAGTAGAAACATAAAAAATTACAAACTTGTATACAGATCAACACAAATTTATTAAACCATTAAAACATTTGGGTTTTCACAAATCGTGTAGCAATATTAAGAAATCGTTGTGTAATGAGAATATTTCCACACGATTTTAGTATACGACGCAAAGGCTCCTTTTCTTATATAATTTAAATTCAAAAATCATCATCGAAAGTATAGGTTACTGCACTATCGTAGAAAAAATAATTTACTTATTACTTGTGTGAAAGGTGAATTAGCAGTTTTAATTTTTTTCTCTAAAAAAATATTGTGATGTGCTAAATAATGAAACCGTGATGTTCTTATTTCTGCCTCAAATAAAAAAGTCCGGGCCAAATAAATCAGCAGACAGGCACGGCCTCAATTATTATTAATAAAAATAAAAATTTGCAATATAATCCAAAGCGACAACCAATTTTAAATGACCAAAAAATTGCTTTTCTACGATAGTGCAGTAACCTATGCTTTCGATGATGATTTTTGAAAAGGAGCCTTTGTGTCGTCTACTAAAATCGTGTGGAAATATTAATTACACAACGATTTCTTAATATTGCCACACGATTTGTGAAAATTCAAACGTTTTAATTTCATTTTATGTTGCGAACAATTTTTTTTTTCTATCGTATAAAAAATAGCGTGAGCAACTCGTTTGAAAATGAGTCATAGCAATACTCAAGTGAGTGCAGCCCTCGCTATCACTCAGGCTGCAACTTTCGTATTGCAATGACTCGTTTTCTTCACTTGTTATACAATATACTATTACCAGGCACAAATCACTTATAATAGATTACGCCTTCGTGGATTTCATTTTCGTAGTTTACTGCGCATTACGTCAACTGAGAGTTGCTAGTAAGATATTGCAAAGGAAATGTATGAAAAATAAGGAATTTGTCTAATAAATGTATAATATATGGATGTATTATGGTTAAATATTTCTTTCCGTTTACAAAATAGGATCCATGCTTTCTACAATCTCTTATTTGTTGGAAAAGAATGAAAAATATATTATGGACAATTATTTATATTGTTATTACAACAATTAAATACGGTACATCACCAAAATCAATTACATACAACAATATTGTGAAACAAAACTGATCACTCTCATTTGACGTCATTATTTTATACCGTTAATTTTATGATCCAAATAGGCAAAGTGCGCAAGGCGTAATCTATTATAAGTGATTTGTGATTACCAGGCAATTTAAATCAAAGTGAACTAGAAATTAATTTAAATTAGTTTGACGTGTTGAACCATAAAATAAATAAAAGTGCAACGTCGCCAAATATTGACGATAATAAAAACAATGAAACTACATCGACAATAGATGACAATAAAATAAACAGTGGTGTAGGTCAGTGTTTAGTGCAAACGGGAATAGACCGGTATATTACTGTCCAATCAAAATGCAGGAGAAGCCCTAGATCAGCGGCCAATACGCGCGAATAAATTCACTAAGCTGGTGAGCGTTGAATTAACGCATAGTAATAGCTATTCTTGCTTGGTTGTTGAGGACCTGCTGCTCTAAAAATTCCAAAAACTGAGAAGCCGCCAGCAATCTATTTGAGGGAAGAATCAAACAGAAAACTTTCAAAAACAAATCCAAAATAGAATAATTTTTTGAACCAAACATGTAAATACTGCATCTATATGAAGGGGTTTTTCAGCCTTATCGAAATGGCTTGAATTGATTCAATAGATATTTATTCATAAATGTTTTCACATAAACCTTTCTGAGTTGAACGTTACTTGCTCGTTGTTTTTTAGCCAAATAAACAGCCCATTAAAATTATAAATTATTACTTCGGTCTAAAAAGACCAAAGTATTAAAATCCTGTCAAAAATGACGAAATATTTGGTTGGTCCAAAACCATTTTTCTCGACGTTTTGAAAGTCCCTGAGTCTGAAAAAGCAAAAAAAAAAATGTCCGTCCGTCTCACAATGGAGCCAATTACCAAAAAGCTGGCCAAAATTAAAAAAAAATTATTTAGGGTTTTTTAAAAGTTAGGTTGGCTTTAGTAATACCCTAGGCGTCTTCAAACACTCATAAGAGGGTCGAAATACATTAACCTGCTCTAGACTTTTGATTGCAAAGTACCTTTACTCAAGCTGCAGTCGTTGTGTCAAATTACTTAATAAAAGACACTAGTGCAAAAACTTACGTAGAAGTTTAAAAATATAACTAATTTTAATCAAATAAAATGGAGTCAACTCCTGGAGGTATGTAGAATATAATAATATGTTTTAAAATATTAGTATTTTAAACAATATTAATTAAACAATGATCTTTCATGTTTTTTTAAACTTTATATTTTAAAATAAAGCAAGTTTTTAATGAAAAAGTTATGGAGTACGATTCTGGTTCGATGATATGATAATGAAAAAAACAAAAATATCATCGGATTTTTTATTTTCTTTTATCATTGTATTTTATCATAGTAGATTTCACCATAATAAAAAGCGATTCTGGTTCGATGATAATTAAAAATAATTCACACATTTTTAAAATTTTTAAAAACACTTGTTAAATATTTCGCAAAATTACAAAAGGTTTAAAAAATCACTCGAACGATTTCGGCTTATTAGGCCATCATCAGGAGTAAATTATATAATTATCATCGATGAAATACAAATAGCGATTCCGATTTGACGATGTATGATAAATTTTATGCTACCTTCGGGTTTACAGCCTTGAAAATAAAACTCTTTCTTTTACGACGACGTTTCGATATATATTATATCTTCTTCAGGTCTGTATACATACATATATAAAACAACCACAAAAATATTTTTTAATAAGACAATTTATAGAAAATTTCATGCAATGCTTAATTTTGAACCTACCGTTAAATGATAATTTTCCCCCCAAATATTCCAAAAAGCAAAATGTCACACAAACACTTCAGATTGTATTACTTTATATAAAGTATGTATATAGTTATATAAAAATAAATCCGTAAATGTTTGTGTATATCTTCCAAAATATTTTCGTAGAATCAAAACATTCAAATAATTTTTGTCCGAAACTTTTTTCAGGCTAACTACATTCGAAATATTATTTTGGTTAGTGGATTATAGAATTTAGAGTTATGGATTTTCACATACTAATTTGGAAATTGTATTAATAATACCAGAATAAACTTTGCTGAGGTCATCCGTGTCAGTTTTCTTGTTCACCAAAGTTTCCTGCTTGCCGACAATATGAGCCATTTCCAAAAACAAACGGTTTTTATAAAATTTTTCATATTCAAGAATTTTCGCTTGATTCAAATTAAATTTGTGCCCCGTAATATGGGAATGTTGGCACAGTGTGGTGGCTAGAGGATTCCTTATTGGTACCTTACAGTCAGATTTATGTTGACTTAGTCGATTCTTCAACAGTTGTTTCGTAGTTCCCACATACTTAAGACCACAGGCGCCACACGGAACCAAATACACTACGTTAGATCGGAGTAACTCCGGTGTGCTATCTTTCAATTGACTGAAAATCTTTTTCCTCAGTGGATTAGCTGCCGAAAGAGTGATTTTGCAATTTATGTTTTCATTACGCAACACTTTAGCAATATGCTCACTAAGGCCTTGCACGTAAACGATTGGTTTGTACGATACAATTTGGTTAGTAGCGGCGTCGCGATTCACTATATTACTGTTATTATTATTACGGTTAATTTGGTTAAACCGATTAATCAATTTACTAATCAAATAATTTGGGTATTTATTTTTAGACAAATAATTTTTGATAATTTCATCGGTGTCAACAGTTGCATCCGTGGTTAATTTTTTCACTCGGTTAACAAACCCAAATGCAGTATTAACAATTTGGTTCAACGGGTGGAAACTATTAAAATTTAGAATACGGCCGGAAGATAAATTTTTTGCGTACCAGACAGTATCAATTTGGCCATTATCTTTACGGATCAACAACGTGTCCAAAAAAGGTAATTTGCTCTCTGTTTCCATCTCCAAAGTAAATTTGAGGCCAAAATAATTACAGTTAAATTTTGACAGTACTTCATTAATTTTATCTTCCGGGACACACAACAACAGATCATCAACATATTTCTTAACAAACAGAATATTAACATTAATGGAGCTGAGTACTGTGTCGAGCAACACTTCCATTATTATATCGGCTACAATCGGCGATAGCGGAGAACCCATCGCAACACCGTTAATTTGTTTGTAAAAATTATTCGATGCCGTAAAGTATCCCGACTTTAAACAAAATTCCACAAGATCCAAAAATTCTGTTCTGGGAATGTTGGTGTAGGGCTCTATAGTTAACCATTTACCCGAAATCGTATCTAAAGCTAATCCGAGGTTGATGTTTGTAAAGAGTGATACCACGTCTAAGCTAATCAACATATGTCGCTGTGGGACAATCTGCTCTTTAACAAACTCAACTAAATCATACGAATTTTTACAGTTGTATCTCCGATCATCCGTTGCTACTTTCAAGAGATCGGCCAAATACTTCGATGTATTGTATGTGGGGCTGTTGATAAACGAAACGATGGGTCTCAACGGGTGATTGTCCTTGTGTACTTTCGGAAGCCCATAAAACTTCGGAGCCACTGATGTATAGGTAGTTAGTTTCTGTTTCGTTTCCTTGTCTATAAAGTTACTTGAGTATAATTTTTGAATCTTTTTATTGTTTATGTTTTGATATGACGTTGTCGGATCCCTATGTAACCTTTGGTATGTATCTTGGTCTTGCAGTAGCTCCACAACCTTTGTATCATACTCTGACCTCAACATAACCATCGACATACCCCCTTTATCAGCACTTAACACAATAATGTTCTGATTATTCCTCAAGAAACTCTTAGCTTCCAGAGTTAGTTCCCGCAAATGTTTCTCTTTCATGTTTAGACAGAGATTTCTTGATAAAAAATTCTGGAAAACATGACAAATACTAAATCGTACGATGTCACGTTGGTGTTCGTTGTCAATGTTTTGAATTATTGATTCCGTTTGGGCTAACATTTTGAAATTTGGAATATCTGCCTTGTTGAAATAAGGCAAATTAAACTTTGGTCCCAAACTAATAACTTGCATAACCTTATTTGGTATGTCGACATTGCTGATATTGCGACACGCGTTGTTATTTGCAATATCAAACGTAGGTCGTTGTTGGTTAAGCAATGCATTAAATTTTCTATTTACAGTGATCAATTGAAATTCAAGGGAATTCTTAAAAAACAAAGCTTGCGTTTCAAAAAAGTTGTTTAAAAATCGTATGTCAATGCCAAAATTTTCCAGTTTGTTTTTGTAATTGGAAATGTACCGATCAAATTCCTTAATACGCCAGAAAGTCATCTCAATTTCAACATTTAAAACTTTTCGTTTAAAGTTTTCCATCAAATTTTGAATTTTGTTGGTAAATGGCGTGTGTGGTTCAACATTTACAAATAAACATTTAATATTTTGAATAATGTGGTTGGGAAAGACGCCATACCTTCTGCATCTTGTCAAAAATACTTTCCTTGCAGTGAAACTGGCGAGTTTCCCATTCGTCTTCATATAATCCTTTATTATAACACAAACAGCGTTGTTATAATATTGCCGGATATAGTTAAAGAAACCTTCATGTGGATGTTCCATATCGTTTGTATAATTCATTTCAACCCAAGTATATGTTATCAAAAATCTCCTAACGGCTGGATATATTATATTTTATGCTACCTTCGGGTTTACAGCCTTGAAAATAAAACTCTTTCTTTTACGACGACGTTTCGATATATATTATATCTTCTTCAGGTCTGTATACATACATATATAAAACAACCACAAAAATATTTTTTAATAAGACAATTTATAGAAAATTTCATGCAATGCTTAATTTTGAACCTACCGTTAAATGATAATTTTCCCCCCAAATATTCCAAAAAGCAAAATGTCACACAAACACTTCAGATTGTATTACTTTATATAAAGTATGTATATAGTTATATAAAAATAAATCCGTAAATGTTTGTGTATATCTTCCAAAATATTTTCGTAGAATCAAAACATTCAAATAATTTTTGTCCGAAACTTTTTTCAGGCTAACTACATTCGAAATATTATTTTGGTTAGTGGATTATAGAATTTAGAGTTATGGATTTTCACATACTAATTTGGAAATTGTATTAATAATACCAGAATAAACTTTGCTGAGGTCATCCGTGTCAGTTTTCTTGTTCACCAAAGTTTCCTGCTTGCCGACAATATGAGCCATTTCCAAAAACAAACGGTTTTTATAAAATTTTTCATATTCAAGAATTTTCGCTTGATTCAAATTAAATTTGTGCCCCGTAATATGGGAATGTTGGCACAGTGTGGTGGCTAGAGGATTCCTTATTGGTACCTTACAGTCAGATTTATGTTGACTTAGTCGATTCTTCAACAGTTGTTTCGTAGTTCCCACATACTTAAGACCACAGGCGCCACACGGAACCAAATACACTACGTTAGATCGGAGTAACTCCGGTGTGCTATCTTTCAATTGACTGAAAATCTTTTTCCTCAGTGGATTAGCTGCCGAAAGAGTGATTTTGCAATTTATGTTTTCATTACGCAACACTTTAGCAATATGCTCACTAAGGCCTTGCACGTAAACGATTGGTTTGTACGATACAATTTGGTTAGTAGCGGCGTCGCGATTCACTATATTACTGTTATTATTATTACGGTTAATTTGGTTAAACCGATTAATCAATTTACTAATCAAATAATTTGGGTATTTATTTTTAGACAAATAATTTTTGATAATTTCATCGGTGTCAACAGTTGCATCCGTGGTTAATTTTTTCACTCGGTTAACAAACCCAAATGCAGTATTAACAATTTGGTTCAACGGGTGGAAACTATTAAAATTTAGAATACGGCCGGAAGATAAATTTTTTGCGTACCAGACAGTATCAATTTGGCCATTATCTTTACGGATCAACAACGTGTCCAAAAAAGGTAATTTGCTCTCTGTTTCCATCTCCAAAGTAAATTTGAGGCCAAAATAAATTTTAATAGTTTCCACCCGTTGAACCAAATTGTTAATACTGCATTTGGGTTTGTTAACCGAGTGAAAAAATTAACCACGGATGCAACTGTTGACACCGATGAAATTATCAAAAATTATTTGTCTAAAAATAAATACCCAAATTATTTGATTAGTAAATTGATTAATCGGTTTAACCAAATTAACCGTAATAATAATAACAGTAATATAGTGAATCGCGACGCCGCTACTAACCAAATTGTATCGTACAAACCAATCGTTTACGTGCAAGGCCTTAGTGAGCATATTGCTAAAGTGTTGCGTAATGAAAACATAAATTGCAAAATCACTCTTTCGGCAGCTAATCCACTGAGGAAAAAGATTTTCAGTCAATTGAAAGATAGCACACCGGAGTTACTCCGATCTAACGTAGTGTATTTGGTTCCGTGTGGCGCCTGTGGTCTTAAGTATGTGGGAACTACGAAACAACTGTTGAAGAATCGACTAAGTCAACATAAATCTGACTGTAAGGTACCAATAAGGAATCCTCTAGCCACCACACTGTGCCAACATTCCCATATTACGGGGCACAAATTTAATTTGAATCAAGCGAAAATTCTTGAATATGAAAAATTTTATAAAAACCGTTTGTTTTTGGAAATGGCTCATATTGTCGGCAAGCAGGAAACTTTGGTGAACAAGAAAACTGACACGGATGACCTCAGCAAAGTTTATTCTGGTATTATTAATACAATTTCCAAATTAGTATGTGAAAATCCATAACTCTAAATTCTATAATCCACTAACCAAAATAATATTTCGAATGTAGTTAGCCTGAAAAAAGTTTCGGACAAAAATTATTTGAATGTTTTGATTCTACGAAAATATTTTGGAAGATATACACAAACATTTACGGATTTATTTTTATATAACTATATACATACTTTATATAAAGTAATACAATCTGAAGTGTTTGTGTGACATTTTGCTTTTTGGAATATTTGGGGGGAAAATTATCATTTAACGGTAGGTTCAAAATTAAGCATTGCATGAAATTTTCTATAAATTGTCTTATTAAAAAATATTTTTGTGGTTGTTTTATATATGTATGTATACAGACCTGAAGAAGATATAATATATATCGAAACGTCGTCGTAAAAGAAAGAGTTTTATTTTCAAGGCTGTAAACCCGAAGGTAGCATAAAATATAATATATCCAGCCGTTAGGAGATTTTTGATGTATGATAAACTTATGTCAAAATTGGTGAAAAAAATTAATATTTTTTCATTTTGTTTTTGTCGCTGAAAACATTTACGACCGATGATAAAAATTAGTTTCTTCGGCTATTCGTGTTTTTAGTAGCGCGTGGTTAGATTAATCGATTAACCTATCGTTTAAAAATGTTTGATTAATCGAAGAATATCAAACGATTAATCGAAATTTTATTTTCTTAAATGCCAGTGTGAATCGACTTTAGTGAAATTTGATATGTGCGATGGAAATGGGATTCTAAAATGATTTTTGGATGAAGTTCTAGAATATGGGCAGGTAGGATGGATCATGCCCACGATATAGAAAATTAATAAGATATGATCACGCGCACCCTCCACCATGTCGTCATCGTGTGACAAAAATATAATCAATCTATAAAACAAAAATATAATCAATCAAGAACCCCATATTAAAATATATGAAGTTGTCACTGGATGACGAAATGTGCAAAACAAACCCAATTTTGAGAAGCAATTGAGCATATCTTTATGTTACTATATCGTGGATCATGACCATTTCCTGACTGATTTCGATGAAATTCAACATGTGCGTTGGAAATGGGAGTCTAAAATGTTTGTTCGGTGTCATGAAAACAACTCTTAGGTATCATGAAGAAATATTAATTTTGCTCTTATATTACACTAATTTTGGACACCGAATATATATTACGATTTACGGGTAATGTGCATAGAGCGGCAAATGTGTACATCGGCGGCAAACGTGCATACTCGCCTGCTACTTTGGGTAATGTGATTTCAACCTTCGTTTATCTACTAAATTTGGACAATGTGCACATTTACCAGTTAACGTTGTTAAATGTGTGTATATAATTCATTGTAGACAATTTATACTACCTACAATATTGGAAAAGTAAAAATAAATTTCTAAGAAAATAATATTTAATAGTTTTGATGTTTTACTGATTTATTAAAAATTAAAAACAATAATTAATGGAAAAGTAAGATTTAACTTCGAAATATTTTCGAAAATAGAGATTTCCATTTTAATTTTAAATATAAATGTCGATTTTTCAAAATATTTTTAAATATACATATCTTAATTTTAAAGAAGATTTAACAGTTTTAAATCATTTTTTATGGTATTATTTCTTATCCGATATAACTACTAATGACAAAATATGAATATTTTCGATTGTAAAGAACTAAAGAGAGAAACTCTCTCGACAAAATTTTAATGTGCATTGCGCATGCTCGAAACCATTGTTTTGGAAAACGAAACCAATTAACCAATATTTACTATTATCAAGAGACGAAACTATCTTTGAAGAATAATAATTTTATCATTTTTTATTATCATCGAACCAGAATTGCTTTTGATTATGTTGATGATCAAATAGAATAAAAAGATAAAAAGCAAAGACAAAAGCAAAATGACAAAAACAATTGAAAAATTCGATGATATTTTTGTTTTTTCTTTATCATTATCATCGAACCGGATAGGAGCATCAAATGCATAGGAGCTTGCAGTTAAAAATAAAATAAAAATCAGCTGCCCCTAGCTGCCCCTCGTTTTTTTATGGACATTTAAAAATAAACAATTATTGGATTTACTATTATTTTCGTCAACCTAGCCTCTTAATAAGGAAAATTGGGGATGCCGTGTTACTCACGCGATACCGAAGATGAATAAGCGAGAAAGAGAGAGAGAAACAAGGAGAGAGAGAAAAGAATATATATATATATATATATATATATATATATATATATATATATATATATATATATATATATATATATATATATATATATATATTATATAATATACATATATGTATATACATATACGTATAAAGGGTGACATTTAAATTACGCACCTGAATATCTCATCAGGGGAAACACTAATCCAAAAATAATATTTACAAAAATTATTGGGTGCAGAAGGAGAAATCGGATGGTGACCTTGACTTTGACCTTCAAGGTCATTTGAAGTCAAATCGAATTATTTAAATAGAAATCCCTATTTTTGACCCGCATTCTAAAAGAATGGAAAATTTTACGTCCGAACATGTATTTTCCATGACCTCGCAAGGTCATCATGAGGAATATATTTATTTGAATTTTTTTTAAATGGTTTTAAATATTTATTTATAGTTTCACAAACAAAATTTCATTCCGATAATCAAAATTTCATAAAATATCGGTTATTTGACAAATAAGGGTTGTTAATAAGGGATGAAGGTTGTAAAATTTTGTAAATGTGACGGATAATATGATATATACGGTATTTTACGCATAGGGGTTGTCAATAAGGGGTGAAAGGGTGACATTTTTTAAGTCTGCCCCGAGTAGGGAACTTCAGATCCATTACTTGATTTTACAAATTTTGGCCAGCTTTTTGGTAATCGGCCCCACTATGCGCCTGTCTGCTGGATGTCTGGACCCATAATATCTCCAGAACGCCTTGTCCGATTTGGAATTTTTTTTCGCCAATCTGTTTCTATGGTCAAGGCGGAGATTTGAAAAGCTTTTGGAGGCTGTACGTCAAGAGGGTGACGTACCACCTGCCATACGAATTGACCCAAAATACCTGGTTTTGTAAATCTTTACGATTTTTTTATAAATGCTGGTTCGATTATTGAATTGGGCATTGAATTTGGAATTGATTTGAAGGTTAAGTTAGGGGTCAATTTGCGGGTTGAGTTGGAGTTGAGTTGGGGTTGCATTAAGATGTAGTGAGTAGTTAACAAATTGTTTCTTTGAGGGAAATTGCCGATTTATTAACCGATTGTTATGAAATTTGATATGTGTGTTGGAAATGAGAATCCAAAATGATTTTTGGATAAAGTTCTGGAATATGGCCAGGTATGATGGAACTTGCCTATTTTTCAACCGATTTAGATGAAATTCGACATGTGCGTTGGAAATGGGATTCTAAAATTATTTTTGGATGAAGTTCTGGAATATGGCCAAGTATGATGAAACATGATTATTTCTCATCACATGTGTGTTGGAAATGAGACTCTAAAATATGTTTGGACGAAGTTCTGGAATATGGCCAAGTATGATGGAACTTGTCCATTTCTCAACTGATTGTGATGAAATTCGACATGTGTATTGGAAGTGGAATTTTAGCATGTTTTTTGGATGAAGTTCTGGAATATAGTCAAGTGTGATGAAACTTGCCTATTTCTCAACCGATTATGATGAAATTCGACATGAGTATTGAAAATGGGATTCTTAAATCAGTTTTGGATGAAGTTCTGGAATAAGGCCAATTATGATGGAACTTGCCCATTTTTCAATCGATTATGATGAAATTCAATATGTGTATTGGAAATGTGATTCTAAAATAAGTTTTGGATGAAATTCTGGAAAATGGCCAAGTAGGGTGGAACTTGGCTATTCCTTAACCGGGTATCATCAAATTTAACATGTGTGTTGGGAATGGAATTCTAAATTAATTTTTGGATAAAGCTCTGGAATATGGCCAAGTAGGATGTAACTTGATTATTCCTTACCCGATTATTATGAAATTTGACGTGTGCGTTGTAAATGGTATTCTAAGATGGATTTTGGTTAAAGTTCTGGAATATGGTCAGTTACACGGTTAGAAATATCAGTATAATTTTGTATACTACTTTCGGTATAAAGTTCTAGAATACGATTTTTCGTGTTATATAGGATGCCTGTACCTCCGTTACGGAAGCTTTTGACCTGTTTGGCTGTTGTTGTATATTTAAATATATGTTGGTTAAACTAGAAATCAGTACTGTCAAAACTGTCACACCAACTTTATGGCACAGGTGACAGGTGAATGCGATCCCCATTGAAAACACCAAAGACCGAAGTTCTGATCACCTCGTAAGGTTTCAGTTCTTTATATTTTAGTATTGAAAACACAGGGTGAAAACACCATAAAAAAATTATTAGTAAAATAGTGTTAACAGAATTTTTTTTAATTACTCGCAAAAAATAGATTAAAAATTAAAGTGAAATCGAACACAAACACATTCACAAACAATTTATTTAAACCTCTCTAAAATAAATTTTAGTTATTTATTTTATGTAATTACAATCTATAGATGAACAAATGAGCAATTTATTTCTGACTTGATTTACTACAGGTAAAAATGATTCATCGATTTCTCTCAATTTATATGGTAATTTTATACTAGTTACTTAAAAAATAGTTAATAAGTAATTACGAATATAATATAATTGACAATTATTTTAGCAAATGCATATTTCCAGTTTCCCTCAATATGGCAGCGATTTACACATTTTGTGCAATTTTAATTAGGAAATATGCGTTTGCTAAAAAAATTGTCAATCATATTATATTCGTAATTGCTTATTAACTATTTTTAAGTGACTAGTGTATATTTTACCATGTTATTTAAAAGAAATCACTGAAATTTACTCTTACGTGTAAAATCGCGATTCATGTGAAATGGCTAATGGCTTTTTGTTTCATTCCGTTCAACCGTTATCGAGAAATAAATAAAAATAGGAAAAACAACAGCAGGATTAAGTTTTTTCTTTTGACTACTACAATGACGACGATTCCCACAAAAATATTTTATAAAAAATTAAATAAAAAAAACTTTTATCACGTTTTTAAAATGGACTAAAAAAAGAAAATAATTTTTCCTTGCCTCACATTATCTACAGAAAATTCTGAGAATTTACGATTGTAAGTTTTCAGCAACTATGAGAATATTTGGAAAATTTAAAACGAAAAACATGGAGCGCATCTAACGAAGTTTTGATACATGGTTCATTAACAATTTAATTATGCTCCCTGATAAGTGATGTTAACTATAATTCTTTTAATACCATAGTTAGCTTTCTTTAGTATGTATTATGCAGCCATGAGAACTGTATTATACCATTATATGCGCTCCACGTTTTTCGTTTTAAATTTTCCAAATATTCTCATAGTTGCTCAAAACTTAAAATCGTAAATTCTCAGAATTTTCTGTATTGTGAGTGAGGCAAGGAAAAATTATTTTCTTCTTTTTAGTCCATTTTAGAAACGTTATATGTATATTAAAAAGTTTTTTATTTAATTTATTTTCTGCTTTTTAACCAACCTTTGTTCGGCAACCTATCGAACCTGTCGCCAAATAATTAATTTAATTTTTATCAGGTCTTCATTGAAATACACTTTAAATTTTTCCATACTATAATTTTGTATGAATAAAAAAACAGCATACTATATGACGTCGGTTTATTGTAACGATCGAAAAACGTAATTTACAGCATCACCTGGAGCCGAAATATATCGCAAACTATTGAATATTGCATTGTCATCGAGTTCTGAGCTATGTTCAAAATTTCAAGTCTCTAGGTTATCGAGAAGTTAGTTTAAAATCGATTTCAAAGTTGTACCGGACAGACATACAAGGAAGCGAGTTAATAAAATCGTTATAAAAACCCGGCAAGCCGTGTCTGTATTTTTCCTTTTTTCTCCATTTTATTTTCACAAATATTTTTGTTTTAAAAACACATTAAGGCGCTGGTAATAATTTTGGTCCCATTAAAAACATTAAAAACCATTCGCATACTTTCAGAATATCTATTCTTGCCCCTATCTAACAAACGATATATGCATTATCTATGTAGCTCTTCCCATTTCCAACCAAAAATAGCCAATCCAGGTAGCACGCTTCGTGATATCAGAAGCACTTCTTAAACTAGTAGCTAAGAACCATAATTAATTACTAAAATGAGATTTAGAAAAATTTAGAATTAGTCGATAAATTAACTTCTCAATTAGAAAGCTAATTAAAATTTTTAAAATCATTTTTGAATTCTAAAATTATGAAATTTGAAGCTAAATAAATAAAATTAATACAAAATATTTTTGTTTAGGAACAGGATATAACTTACTATTTTGGGTATATTGTCATAAATTTGAAATTATTGAAACGAAAAAGGCTCCGTATTGGACTTAAAAAGATAATTTTCTTTTCTTTTTAATCTTTTTTGTGCGATAACATAAAATTACATGACTACATAAAGAAATTGAATCCATCAGACACAATTCACGAAAGCTTACTGAAAAGTAAGTTTCGAATTCCAGCTCAGAAACCAATTTTAATCAAGGCACATCGAGCGGCGCGGGTGGGTTGTGCAGAAGATAATTTAAGTACGGACTGGGAAAAAGTTATTTTTACGGACGAAAAGTTTTAGGTCCGTGCATCATACTAAGCTGCTATAACAAAATTAGAAAAAAATAAAACTTTGAATACGTACGTCTTATTTTTATACATGAATAAAATAGATGTACTTTTTTCGCATTCCTATTCGTTTTCAAAAGATCAAAACTGATTGAATATAAATTAGCCATAAGTAGTCCCATGAATATGTGTTGCAACGTGCCTGACAATAAAATCAAATTTGTTTACCCCAAACATACCTTATACTTGTGATGGTGTGATTATTTCTAAACTTAATATTTAAAACAAAATACTAAATACATAAATTAAATTTACAAAATGATAAATTTTATTATAATTTTCTAATTAGTTTTAATGACCGTAATAAATCAAATCTCAAAAACAAAATGTATAACAAGAAGATGTTTACGTATTATTAATATATTATTCTAAATTTTCTATTATCCATCCCAACGTTTGAAAATAATAATTAGTAGTTTGATGACAATACATTATTCCTCTCATATTTATTAATGATTTAATTAGTTAAAAATAGAAAAATTTGTAAACCATTTTGATTAAAAACAGTATCTTAATGTTCCAAGATATATTTTAGTAATGTCGGAGTGATCGATACTAATTAAATAATTACTTAAGAAACTTTAATGTTTCCTGTTTTGTTAAAGTCTGTGGTTGTGATGATTTAGATTTAATGTTATAAACTAGTAAGAAAACCCACAAATTTAAAGCTGGATATATATTACAAAATAATTAAATTACTTTACTAGTTTCTAGTCAGGTTCTTGTTCGTAAACAAATTTTAAAATTTAGTTTTTGTTTGTGGTTTTCAATTTTCCTGGGTTTTGTATTACGTAATTATAACTCAGAAAAGAGATTTATTTTTATTAGGGAAATGTTGCTATAATAATTTTGTAACAATATAACAAATAATTTTTTAGGAAAAAATTATTGTTATTATATAAATATAGTATATTTCTACATTAATTTTTATTTTGGTTTGGCTGGGTGCGGTTTTGTGCTATTGCGCGCTTTTTGCTGGATTGGCAAAAAAAATTACAGAAGGATATTTAATGGAAATTTATATAATGTATTATACATTTACACCAAACGGATACATCTTTTTAAAGATAATGAAAATATCATTTTAAAGGAAAATAATAAAAACAAGGCCAGGAACAAGAAAAATTGATTTTTGTTATGCTTTAATTTAACTGGTGTGCTGCCTTTTATGTTGTCATAAAATGCATGTGTTAAGCATTAAAACTGATAGAGAAACTTGCTTATGAATATAACATTATAGTCTTATATAAATGGCTATATATATAAACCTTACGAGACAAACTTGTGTTAAAAATATTTCATTACCGATTTAGAGCTATGGACGCTTTTGAAGGTAATATGCCATATCTACCAAATATACTGAGCTCATGAATTCTATTGGATTACTGTGTGAGACTTGGCTAAACCATAAATGTCACGTACGTAGTCATCCAGAGTACAATATCCATAAAATAGATCGATCCAACTGAAATCATGGAGGAGTAGCCATTGTTGTTAAAAAGAATTTGAAGTATAAGTTACTACCTTCATTTAAAACTCAAGTAATTGAGGCAATAGGCATTAGCGTTGATTGCTCATTTAGTGTGACAAAGATTTTGTCAGTTTATTTTCCTGAGTCCACCTCGAGTGAATATAAAAAGCAACTTTATACACTAATGGAGCTATTCACGAAACAATATTGCGAGTAATGCTCGAAACAATATTGCGAGAATAACTGGAACGAGCCAGCAATTAAACATAACAAAAAAATGTTAAACAAAATTATTGCAAATAGAATTAAGAAAATCATTATACGAGTAGTCAAGTGGAATAATGTACTTACGAAAATCAACCTAAGCTAATGTACTTACGGAAATCAACCTAAGCTAAATCAACCGCTAAGCCGTTCGAAGTAAGATCAATTATTAAAAACCTTAAAACTAAGAAATATCTGGATTAGATGAGATTTCCAACATCATAATTAAACAAATACCTAGAAAGCTAATAGTTCTACTATGTAGTTCATTTCAACAATGCATGCTTAAAGTTTGTTTACTTTCCAGTAATCTGGAAGAAAGCTAAAATTAAGCCATGCGATTTTGGATTTAGTACCAAACGAGGATCCAACAAATCCATCTAGTTACGGACCGATCAGTCTTCTCAACGGCCTTGGAAAAATATTTGAAGTATTACACATATTACACATATTACAAATACGGACTATACCAATAAAGTTATTCCGTACCACCAGTTTTGGTTTAGACATGGCCACTCGTGCACTCATCAGCTTAGTTAATAAATTCACTTCAAAGAAATTTTGGAAGCAAAAGATCCACTGGCATGATTCTTCTGCGGGTAACAAGAAAGCTTTTGATACGGTTTGGCATGAGGGCTTGATTTTCAAACTAATACGGAATAAGTTCCCTAACAAAATAACAGGTATAATCCAGAGTTTTCTTAGCAATGGGTGTATCACCTACCTGTGGTATCGCTGGATTATCGACGCTGCTTCCAAGAGCACATAAGGTAAACGTTGATAAAGGCGACTAGGACAACGACAGGCCTTATCCGACTGATGACCCAGGAAAGAGGAGGCTGCTCGCATCGGTGGTTACATTCATAATATTGTATAGAGCACCTATCTAGATCCGAGCTTTAGACGTAACCAGGGCTCGTAAACAACTGGAGGGTGTACAACGTACCATCGTCCTACGTGTATGCAGTGCTTATAGGATGATCTCCAAGGAGGCTGTTCTCGTAATAGCCAACATCTGTTACCTTGATAGCTAAACATAGAGTGGCGGTGCTGGGAGGGACCCGAAAGGAAGAGGCCGATGAGGCGCTGATGCAACAATGGCAGGCAAGATGGGAGAATGCAGACACCGGTGCTTGGATGAGACAGCTCATTCCTAGCATCAAGGAGTGGGTGGAGTGAAAGCATGGGGATACCAACTTTCATCTAGAGAAAATTATACCCAAGTTAGATATGAACTCAACTTTGTCAACTGCCGTATTATAAAAGAAATTCTGACGAATAGGTGATCGCTATCAAAAAAAAGAGATAACCTCACATTTGGCCATATTCAAAAACAATTTGTTGTTAAACGACCAACTGCAAAATGTATTCAAATCACTTTGTAACTTTATACAATCAGAAACTGAAGAATTCGGAGCGGGGTTGGGTACGGTTCACCGCCTCATGGTTTACCGCCCATGGTTGGCCGCTTAACAGTTCACCGCACACGGTTTACCGACAGCAAATTTCACCGCGACGGTTTACCGACAGCAAATTTCACCGCGCACAAAAATAATTAACTGGCAACAAATTTATAAATAAAAAAATTAAATTAGTTTTAAAATATTCTGGAAAATGGAGATCCCTAATTTAACTTAGGAGCCAGGATAAGCAAACATGTCGCACTGCGTGCCGCACGTAGGTGCGGATTATATATAGAATCTATTAATGACACTGCAATATTTTATATCGATCCCCCATCAAATATTAATATTTTCTTGTATGCCCGTTTAAATTGTCCCAAAAAAAATTATAGTGAAAACGGTAAATCGTAAGCGGTGAACTATTATGACGGTGAATCGTAAAAACGGTGAATTAAGCAGGCGGTATAACGTAAAGCGGTGAGCTTATTTTCGCGGTGAACCGATTCAATCCCTTCGGAGCGAATATTTTCATATCAACTGCATAAAGAAGGCAATGTGGAAATTCAAAACACTCCACAATATGATTAATAAATTATTATTATTAAAGCTACATGAAATAAAAGCAGAATCATTAATCTTAGCGTATTGTGACCGGCCAAAAAGGTAAGATTGCAACCATTTGATAGGGATGAACTCACAATTTAGTTTCTCTAGCTTATAGATAATAATCAAATGATCAATTTTATCAAAAGCTTGAAAAGTTAGTGTAAACGATATCTACTTGTTGCCGGCCCTCGATCCTACTGTGTAATTGTAGATCTTCCCGGATAAAACCTATGTTGTACATACATGCAAAATAAAAGATTTCACATGAAAAATCAAAAATATCTGCACCGTGGTTTCAAAAAGCTTGGGAATGGCAGAAAGAATAGCTAATATTTCCTCGATAATTGCTAATTTCACATCTTTTGCCAAATTTAAAAAAACGGACGAGGAAGGGTATTTTCCAGGTATCAGGAAAAATCCCAGCCCGAAAAAGATGTGAGTCAGCGGAAGAGCTAAACTTTCTGCACAATTTTTAGTGAGGATGGTTGGAATGCCATAATGACCAGGCCCCTTATTTATATCAAGAAGAGACAAGCAGTTATTAACCTCCGTTTCAATGAATCTTAATAAATTATAATCCGTACGATTACGAGTAAGTGGAGTCGTGTTATGTAATGGAAATAAAATCGCGCATGGTTCATACACGGACTCAAAATATTTGGCGAACAGATTGCAGATATCAAGGGGTTGACTCGCCTATGGAATCTGATAAATCATCGGTGTACGACATTCAAATGCTTTCCTTTTACTATTTAGGAAATTCCAGGACTTTCTTTGATTGGACATCAAATCAACTTTAATCTGCAAAATGTAGTTATTATAACAGGAACCAATGTAAAATTTTAAAATCTTTTCGAGCTGCATCGAATCTAGAATAAAACCAAGTGCGGATCCACGGATTCAGAGGGGGGGGGGGCATAGGGCCATGGCCCCCTCTTCCAAATTTAATAAATTACCTTTTATGATAAATAATACTTTGCTGTTTTTCCATTTTCGCATATATTTATGTGTTGTGTTCTAAAAAATCTATTAGAATTAGAAAATTTTGAAATAAAAAGAAAAATTGAAAATGTGTCACAAAGTTTGAAAAACATTATTACAGATTCATCTAATTTTCAGTACCAATTATATTCAGAGTTATGTCAATTAAAAGAATCTACAAAACATTCATCAAATATGTTTCCCCGTTTAGAGGATGTTTTATTTAATTTGAATGAAGATATTTATCCGCGGATGAACAAGCTAGTTAGTATGTATGTGTCATTGCCTATAAGCATCGCATCTGCAGAAAGAAGTTTTTCATCTCTTAAAAGATTAAAAACATATTTGCGGAATTCAATTAGTCAAGATCGATTGGTAGGTTTAGCTTTTTTAAATCTGACAGAAGGGAATAACTCGAGTTATACCCTTTTACGTATTATTTCAAATTCGAAATCTCCATACTCGAATTCATATTATATCAATTTTTTGTAATAATCAGCAACTACAAACAACCGTAATAATCCTTTAAAAAAGCAAGAATTCAAAAAACTCATACGATTTTGAACGACTCTTAATTTTAAAAGCGTTTTCCTGAAAAAATGCGAATTTTAGAGTTATTCCCTTATGTCATATTGCCACAGAAATATACATAGAGAGTTGGAAGTAAATATTGACAATGTGATTAATAAATTCGAAATATTGACAATGTGATTAAATCTACTAAACTGTAAAAATAAAAATGAAGTTATTTTAAAATAACTTCATTTTTATTTTTACAGTTTAATAGATACTTCTGATGATGGCCTAATAAGCCGAAATCGATCGAGTGATTTTTTAAACCTTTTGTAATTTTGCGAAATATTTAACAAGTGTTTTTAAAAAAAATTTAAAAATGTGTGTATTAAGTGTGTTTCGCCAAGTGCCTACGGCAGAAAGTGTTAAAAGTAATATACCATTCCTTACTAAACCTTCAATATTAAATACATTAGCTTTATCGACTATTAATTTCTACCACAAATTTAAAAAATAGCCCCCCTAACAGAAAAGGCAGGATCCGCGCTTTAATAAAACTCAGCACCATGGAGCCTATATAATTGATTGATTGATTATTATGTACGACTAAGCATTATAGCAGGAACTCACGGATTCCCGAGCATACACCGTACCCCGTTTACATATAACAAAACCGAAGGCTAGGATAGGAATGTTAGTTGAGACAGACTCGACCCGGTTAAAGACACCTAAAGGCTTGTTCAGACTATGTTAGTAATTTAGTCGAGTAGCGAGTATTTTAGTAACTAAAATCGATGAACTGACCAAAAAACGTTCGCACTACAGTTGAGTAAAAGTTACAAGTGGGAAGTGAGTGAGCAGAGTTTCGAAATGAAGAGAATACGCAACGAACTAAATAGACAACCATGTTCTATATATTTCGTTGTTTCTTCGCTCCAATGAGACGACATCTTTACGGCAACTAATGAACTCGACTAAATCAACATGTTCGCACTTGGTTTATTTTGTTTTTTTTTTATTTTGATTTCTTTTGAAGAGTAGTCGGGGCTTTACTCGACTAAAAAAAATAGAATAAATTGGATCGACTCGACTAAATCATTTACTGATCAACTCGACTAAAATTTTGCTGTTCAGACACAGTTAGTTACTAAAATACTCGCTACTCGACTAAACTACTAATGTAGTCTGAACAAGGCTTAAGCGATCGATAGTTAGTAAAATTATATAGTTAGCACAGGACAACAGACTTTGATGACAATTCATATTGTATGTAAATTGTCTATAAAATTACACATACAGTAGTTCAAAGTCATGAAAAATTATAATAGGGATGACTTATGGCCAAGACCAGTATCAGTTACCCCATTAGCATTATTAAGCAATGAAACATAACGGTGGTGGTGCATTAAATATAAAAAATAAATCAATTAAGAATTATAGTAAATGAAATAGCTATAAATATATTATGTACATTTCCATTTTAAAAAATATAATTAAACATTATTGTAAAAAAATAAAAAATAACAAAATACAGAGAAAGAAAAAAAGAAAAAATACTAGAATTAAGAAACCTGATAATGTATATTGAATAGAAACAAGATATCTTTATAATTCATTAAATATGTTTTTACTTTGCAAGCAAATTTTCTTAAAGTAGTTTCAGAATTTATATCACTTGGTAAATTATTATATAATATAAGGCCAATTACAGTGAAGTATCTCTTAAAATGAGCTGTATTTGGTCTGACAAAAGTACACAAATTATTTCTTCTTAGATTGTAACTTTTAAGCACTCTAGTCAGACGGTTACCACTCATTTTAAAAAATAACTTCACACCTTGAACACAAACAGATGCTGTAACGGTAATATTGCGTTTCTTGAAAATATAGGCCATGAAGAATGATGCTCCTTTTTGCAAGCCATTACCTTAACTATTCTCTTTTGAAGAACTACAATTGGATTTAATGTAATATTACTTGAACTACCCCAAAATGATAATCCATACGTTGACTTAGATTGTAAAAGTGCATAATAAATCATTTTTAGTGTATCGGCTGGAACCAGAGTTCTTAATATTTATAAATGATACTTAAAGTCATGAAAAGATATTTTTGCAAAGAACCACAATGTAATTTCCAATTAAGATTAGAATCTAAGATAAGCCCCAAGTACTTGAATTGCGAAACTTTTTCAATAAAAAAAACACTTAAATGTACAAGTGGAACGGTCACAGCATAATAAATGCAGATCATCATTAATAATTTGTGATATGCTGCTATAATAAGTATCACTATAAAGCAAGACTAGATCATCGGCAAATGCAACTATTTTACCATTAAATTTCAACTTAAAAACTGAATTCAAATATATCAAAAAAAGAACTGGCCAGAGCACAGATCCTTGCGGCACACCCCTACTATATACTAGTGTATCACTAAATTCTTTATTAATTTTCGTTTGATATGTCCTATTAGATAAATATGATTTAAAAAATGAAAGTACTACACCTCGAAACCCTAAAAGATCCAATATTTCAATAAGATTATTATGATTGACAGTATCAAATGCTTTTATCAAATCAATAAACAAAGCAATCACTTTGTTTTTCCCATTAATTTTATCATGTATTAAATTAAGAACTTTGGCTAATGCATCTTCAGTACCTACCAAATGCTTAAACCCAAATTGATTCGAGGAAAAGAAATTTTTCTTTTCAAGGAAATTTAACATTCCTAGCTTCACTGCTTTTCAAATATTTTTGAAAAAATAGAGAGCAAACTAATACGCCGATAATTGGTGAGACTAGATTTAACTCCTTTCTTGAAAACCGGAATTACGATAGCACGCTTAAAATGCTCTATGAATTTTCCAGTCTGGATGCTTAAATTAAAAATATGCGATAGAATAACACATATACTAGAACTCACCATCTTTACGGTAAAATTACTAATACCATCATAGGAATTAGAAAAATATGCATTTTTAAGGCTTTTAATAACACTTTCAACATCACTATCTACGATTGGTTCAAAGAAAAAAAAATCATTAGAAGCTTCATATATTGGTTGCGAATGATTATGAAGTATATTGGTAGGAAAATGGGTATTAACTAAATCACTTGCGACATTGGAAAAATAGTTATTAAATAAATTCGCCAATGAAGCAGAATCAGAAATTATATCCCCATTAGGATCTTTGATACACTGAAAAAAATAGTATTCTAATTTTAAGAAAGTTGAAATTATAAATAAAGAAATTCGATAATAATGAAAAGTTAAGATTAATTTACATGAAAAGAGAGTAATTTGAATTAATGTAGTAAATTTTAATCAAATTTATTAAAACTACGCTGTATAGAATTAAATTAGATTTTCTTAGATTTAGAAATTAAAATAATACTGAATTCAAATAATTTATATTTATTCTAAGATTTATTTAATTATCTTTGATGCTTTTATTCTTCATATGAAATTTTAACATAATTTATCAAATCAATCAAATTTTACTCTCAATTACATATATCCTAAAGTTTAAGTAAAGTAACAATCAAAGAAAGAAATTTTGTTTCTTGAAATACATTCAGTTGTTCATTCTCTAATTTTGATACTTTCATTCTCAAAACAGTACATTATTTATTATTTCTAAAATTTTAAACAATGTAATCTGATTTATAACTTTAGTAATTTCATTACAGTAATTTTATTTATTAAGTTGTGTTTTATTTGCGAAATTAAAATATTGCAGGGATTGCACTACATAGCCTTATGATATATTTCTGCAGTTCAGTCGCAAAATACATTGAAATAATATTAAATATAATAACTAAAATCTATAGCTATAGTAGTAATATTTAAAGATTTGAAATTTACACGAAGATCTTGTTGTTAGTTTACATGTGAAATAAGATATTTCTATATTTTATTTAATTCCCCATAAATTTAACAATTCAAACAAAATTCAGACTAAATTCCACACACCTTCAATAAAGGAATTCATTATTATCAGTTTAAATTATTTATATGTATGGAA
This sequence comes from Tipula helvola, assembly GCA_963556165.1. Taxonomy (NCBI): domain Eukaryota; kingdom Metazoa; phylum Arthropoda; class Insecta; order Diptera; family Tipulidae; genus Tipula; species Tipula helvola. Next base: position 207,840,624 of record OY744481.1, read on the forward strand.
ATAAAGTGAATCATATTCGTAATTTAAATGAATAATTTCTACGTTTTACATATATATATTACACTCGTACAGCGCCATACAAATTACAAACTATATATGAAAATGTATGTAATTGTTTGAAAATTTTTGGTAATTTTTTGAAAATTTTTTGAAAATTTTTGGTTTTTTTTTGAAAATTTTTGGTCATTTTTTGAAAATTGTTGGTCATTTTTTGAAAATTGTTGGTCATTTTTCGAAAATTGTTGGTCATTTTTTGAAAATTTTTGGTCATTTTTTGAAAATTTTTGGTCATTTTTTGAAAATTGTTGGTCATTTTTTGAAAATTGTTGGTCATTTTAGGAAAATTTTTGGACATTTTTCCAAAATTTTTGGTCATTTTTTGAAAAGTTTTGAAAATTTTTTGAAAATTTTTGGTAATTTTTTGAAAATTGTTGGTCATTTTTTGAAAATTGTTGGTCATTTTAGGAAAATTTTTGGACATTTTTCCAAAATTTTTGGTCATTTTTTGAAAATTTTTGGGCATTTTTCGATAATTTTTGGTCATTTTTGAAAATTTTTGAAAATTTTTGGTAATTTTTTGATTTTTGAAAATTTTTGGTAATTTTTTGAAAATTTTTGGTAATTTTTTGAAAATTTTTGGTCATATTTCGATAATTTTTGAAAATTTTTGTCATATTTCGATAATTTTTGAAATTTTTTTGAAAATTTTTGGCAATTTTTGAAAATTGTTGGTCATTTTCGATAATTTTTTAAAATTTTTGATCATTTTTGAAAATTTTTGGTCATTTTTTGAAAATATTTAGAAAATTTTTATTCATTTTTTGAAAATTTTTGGTCATTTTTCGATAATTTTTGAACATTTTTGATCATTTAATGAATATTTTTGGTCATTTTTTGAAAATTTATGGTCATTTTATGAAAATTTTTGAAATTTTTTTGAAAATTTTGGTCATTTTTTGAAAATTTTTGGTCATTTTTCGATAATTTTTGGTCATTTTTTGAAAATTTTTGAAAATTTTTCGATAATTTTTGAAAATTTTTGTTCATTTTATGAAAATTTTTGGTCATTTTTTGAAATTTTTTTGTCATTTTTCAAAAAATTTTGTCATTTTTCAAAAATTTTTGAAAATTTTTGGCCATTTTTTGAAAATTTTAGTCATTTTTTGAAAATATTTGGTCATTTTTTGAAAATTTTTGGTCATTTTTTGAAAATTGTTGGTAATTTTTCTATAATTTTTGAAAATTTTTGGTCATTTTATGAAAATATTTGGTCATTTTTCCAAAATTGTTGGTCATTTTCAAAAAATTACCAAAAATTTTCAAAAAATGACCAAAAATTTTCAAAAAATGACCAAAAATTTTCAATAAATGATCAAAAATTTTCAAAAAATGACCAAAAATTTTCAAAAAATTACCAAAAATTTTCATAAAATTTCCAAAATTTTCAAAAATTATCGAAAAATGACCAACAATTTTCAAAAAATGACCAAACATTTTCAAAAAATGACCAAAAATTTTCAAAAAATGACCAAAAATTTTCGAAAAATGACCAACAATTTTCAAAAAATGACCAAAAATTTTCAAAAATTATCGAAATATGACCAAAAAATTTCAAAAAATGACCAAAAATTATCGAAAAATGACCAAACATTTTCAAAAAATTACCAACAATTTTTAAAAAATAACCAAAAATTTTCGAAAAATGACCAACAATTTTCAAAAAATTATCAACAATTATCAAAAAATGACCAAAAATTTTCAAAAAATGACCAACAATTTTCAAAAATTATCGAAATATGACCAACAATTTTCAAAAAATTACCAAAAATTTTCAAAAAATTACCAAAAATTTTCAAAAAATGACCAAAACTTATCGAAAAATGACCAAAAATTTTCAAAAATGACCAACAATTTTCAAAAAATGACCAAAAATTTTCGAAAAATGACCAACAATTTTAAAAAAATTACCAACAATTTTCAAAAAATAACCAAAAATTTTCAAAAAATGACCAACAATTTTCATACAATGACCAAAAATTTTCAAAAAATGACCAAAACTTATCGAAAAATGACCAAAAATTTTCAAAAATGACCAAGAATTATCATAAAATGACCAAAAATTTTCAAAAAATGACCAAACATTTTCAAAAAATGACCAACAATTTTTCCCTGTTTTGTCCAAAATTTTCGAAAAGTGCATTTATTCCCGATTACACCAACATATACTAACTAAAAATATATTATCCCCTCAGCAATTTGGGTTTGCTAGTGAATCTAACACTACTGCCGCATGTGTTGAATTAACACATTTTATAACAAGTAATTTAGATAAAAAGAAAATAGTCATATGTGTTTTTCTTGACATTAGGAAAGCATTTGATAATGTGGACCATATTCTGCTTCTCAAAAAGCTGAATAATATCAATATATCTAAAAATGACATAAAATTACTTTCAAGTTATTTAAAAGACCGGTTTCAAGTTGTAACATATAATGGAATAGAAAGTAATCAAAAACTTTTAAAAAAGGGGGTCCCTCAGGGTTCCATTTTAGGGCCGATTCTCTTCAATTTATTTATTAATGATATTACTGCAATTAGATTAAATGGTGAAATTCAACTATATGCGGATGATGCTGTGTTGAAATACACTGGAGAGGAGTTTACTTCATTAAGAAAATTAATTCAAAATGACCTTGATCATATTCATAATTGGTTCATTCTAAATAAAATGATTTTAAATGTCAATAAAACTAAAACTTTATGCTTTCGAAAGCCAACGTTATTACGCCCTATTGTATTTGAACCACTAATATACGATAATATCGCTTTGGAAGAAGTGAACCAGTATAAATATTTAGGACTTATCATAGATTCAGATTTACGTTGGAATTTGCACATTGATTATTTAAAAGAACGTATATTGCCGTATATCTTCACTCTTAGAAAGCTTAGTCAGTTAGTCACAACAAACGTTTCCATTAAATTATATTATTCTTTCATTCACTCGCGACTTACTTACTTAAATCCAATTTGGAATTCGGCCTCTCAATCAAAATTAGATGAGCTCTTCGTGCTTCAAAAACGAGCTCTTAAATATATATACAAATTACCTCGTAGATTTAGTACTGAAGAGTTATTCTTAAGTTATAACCAAATACCGAGCTTTATTAAAGTTTGTGAAAGAGAAGACCTTTATTTGATACACAAAATATTGTTTAATGAGATAAAGCATAATTTTTCTATAAATTCAGTTTATGATTAACACAGGTATCCAACCAGCAGAAGCTCACATTTTGAATATGACTTGTTTACTACAGCTATAGGTGACAAGAATGTTTTATATCGAGGTATCAAAAAATATAATTGTTTACCATTGAATATGAAGCAAGAACGAGATTTTATGAAATTTAAAAAATTGGTAATCAACCAATTTCAATCTAATGTATAATGTAATGTGCACAAAGTAGGCTTTTTTTGGTAATTCTTCTTTTCTTTTTTCTTTTTTTTTTTTTTTGATTCGGTATAAAATTTGGGAAATATTGGTAACAGTGAATAAAATTGTGTTAATAAAGTAATTAATTTAATAGAAGAAGATTGTGAAGAAAATAAATGGGAAAAAAGGGAAAAAAGGAAGAAAAGAGAAAAAAAAAAAAAAAAAAAAAAAAAACACGTAAAAATTTGTGAAAAGGGTTAATAGATGTAAAAATATTACCAATAAAATTGTCTAATTTTCAAAAAAGAAATAAATATTTAAAATATGTACATAAGTTTTAAATAACTCGTCACTGCATGTGTTAGAGATAGATATTTAATTTTTTATTTTTTTATATATGAATATTATAATTAATTATTAGATTATATTTAATAGAGCAAAAAACCATTGTTATTGTCAATTTAGCTTGGTTTCTATATGCCAATTAATGTCTTTGTAAAACTATGTTGCATACTGCCTCTGGCAAGAGCAACAAAAATGTACACTTTTGTATGTAATTCAATAAAGAAAAAAAAAAAAAAAAAAAAAAAACAATTTTCAAAAAATGACCAACAATTTTCAAAAATTATCGAAATATGACCAACAATTTTCAGAAAATTACCAAAAATTTTCAAAAAATTACCAAAAATTTTCAAAAAATTACCAAAATTTATCGAAAAATGACCAAAAATTTTCAAAAATGACCAAGAATTATCATAAAATGACCAAAAATTTTCAAAAAATGACCAAACATTTTCAAAAAATGACCAAAAATTTTCTAAAAATGACCAACAATTTTCGATAAATGACCAACAATTTTCAAAAAATGACCAACAATTTTCAAAAATTTTCAAAAAATGACTAAAAATTTTCAAAAATTATCGAAATATGACCAAAAATTTTCAAAAAATGACCAAAAATTTTCAAAAAATTACCAAAAATTTTCAAAAAATGACCAACAATTTTTAAAAAATGACCAAAAATTTTCGAAAAATGACCAACAATTTTCAAAAAATTACCAACAATTTTCAAAAAATGACCAAAAATTTTCAGAAAATGACCAAAAATTTTCAAAATTTATCGAAAAATTACCAACAATTTTCAAAAAATGACCAAAAATTATCATAAAATGACCAAAAATTTTCAAAAAACGACCAAAAATTTTCAAAAAATGACCAACAATTTTTAAAAAAATTTTCAAAAATTATCGAAAAATGACTATAAATTTTCAAAAATTTTCGAAAAATGACCAACAATTTTCAAAAAATGACCAACAATTTTCAAAAATGACCAAAAATTTTCAAAAAATGACCAAAAATTTTCATAAAATGACCAAACATTTTCAAAAATTATCGAAAAATGACCAAACATTTTCAAAAATTATCGAAAAATGACCAAAAATTTTCAAAAACTGACCAAAAATTTCCAACAATTTTCAAAAAATGACCAACAATTTTCAAAAATTGACCAACAATTTTCAAAAAATGAACAAAAATTTTCAAAATTTTTTGAAAAATCACCAACAATTTTCAAAAAATGACAAAAAATGATAATAATAATAAAGAAAGAGATCTAAACAATTTAAGTAATACAATTTGTCAGCATTACAAAATGTATACCTATCGAATTATTTCAACAAAATTTAAAACCCAAACATCATAGCTCATTCATTATCCTTCTATTATTAAGAAATCTAGCCCATTGCAAATGTTTTGGTGCACGCGATATTTGCGACATACACACAGATAAATTAAAAACTACCCATATGTAACTTTTGTAGAGTAAATTTGCCATGTTCAATAGGAAAGAAATGCATACATAAATTTATTTATACAATATTAATTAATAAAGGTTTCGCAGCGTTGTAAAAGTAGTCAAATTTGATAGACCTTTAACAGAAATAAAAGAACAACTATAAACAACTAAGAATAAATTATAATTTTGAAAAGCTCAGCAGCTATGCAAATATGGTGTCAGCTCTACATATTACTTATAGGAATACCTCTTTCCAACAAAATATTTATTTTTTTATGGGTACAATTTCAGCCACAGTTATTTAAAATTAAATATATTTTAACTGAAGATGAAACAATAATATAAATTTCTGATAGAATTGAAATAATTTTTAATAATCATTGTAATATAGGAGTATATATAATACAGAAGAAATTATTGCAATATGACTTTATCAATTTAAATAGTAATATATTTATTAAGCCTATAACATCAAGAACATTAAAGATGGTACAAATTTTGCCAAAGTTCCTTTATTGTAATGTATAGTCAATATAATAATATGTAATGTGTATAAACATGTATAAATCAATATTCATATGTGAAAAAAATTAATTAAATAAAATAAACTTTAAATAAAAAATATATCAACGTTCCTTTTATTCAAGAAATTCAAATTTCAACTGAGATTCAAAATATTTAATTGAAGTACCATTCGCATGCTTAAAGAAAGTATATTATTCTCCAATATAGTAATCATGTGGTATAATTTGAGAAAATCCAATTAAAAAAAATGAGTTTTTGTCTTCTCAACTCTGTGTTAATACTCTCAGAAGAAGATTTTACAATTTTATTTTAATAAAATATATACTGACATCTGAAAGTTGTTTTTCTATATGTGATACCAAATTTCTTAAACTGAGAATTTTATATAACAATTTCATGAATAAAACTATCATATATGCATTTAAAAATATTATTCTCAAGAAAATAATATCAATGCATCAATCTGAGAACAAAAATATATATTTAATTTATCGCGTACGCTGAAAATCAGAATAAGATAAATCAAACGAAGAAATCATATTTTGAAAAATAACTACATATATTATTCTCAATAAAAGTTTCCGAACATTTTATGAATTTTATTATGATATTCTTAATTCAAGCAACAATATACATAGCATACATTCAAGCAGAAAATTTGCATGAATCATACCGTTACCGCTTAATATGAGCATACTTTTCTCTCAGTGTACCAACAATGCGATGAGCAGAATTCTTTCCTACTATACCATTAAAAAGCCTCCACTGCTTCTTACAATTTCCTTTGAAGTTCGCAAATTTACGGTTAAAAAATAGTCTTTTTTGATTTTCAATTTCAATTTTTAAATTTTTAGAAATACTTTTGAAACGATCACTTAACTTAGTATTTGCTGGATGCTTTTTAACCAAAGTCGCTAATTTATTTTTAGTGTTGATCTTTCGCAAGAGACATTTATTAATCCAAGGTCGCAAGGCTTTCTGCTTATGGTTCACTAGTTCAAAAGTGGTTGCACTATTTAAGTGATGTTTAAATGTAACAAAAATAAATTAAATGTCAGATTACGATCATCAACTAACAAAACATTGTCCCATGTTTCCTTAGACAATAGAAAGTTCAACCTTTCATAATCAACTACTCCATGTAAATCACTCTGTACATTCCGAATTGGTGTCGAATGGACTAAATTATTAGTTAAAGTAATGGTAGCTAAAATCATAGCATGGTCAGTTATATCATAATCAACAACACTACACTGAACTTCATATTCACTATTGAGTCTGAAAAACATATGATCTATACATGATTTTGATTGCATACGAGTTATTTCATTAACGCCACATTCAAATCCAAATGATGACAATAAAGTCACATAATCAAAGCATTGTGTTGGAAACCCTAAAATATTAATGTTAATATCACCAATAAGAAGAATATTTCTCACTCCCTGTTTCGTAAGATTAGATAAAATATGGCTTAAATCTCCAACAAAATCCGAAATATTACCGGAGTGTAATCTATAAACGCTTAACAAAGCAAATTTTATACAACCACAGCTTATATGGTTTAAAGAAATATCCGCATTCAAGGTATTCAAACATGAAAATTCACTCGAAATACTACTATTAATAAAAACTGAAACGCCTCCACATTTATACTTATTATTACAATTTGCAAAATGAACACAATTATCAATACCATAATTATTTACTTCATAATCAAAGATATGCGTTTCAGTAAATACAACTATATCAGGCTTCAAAGTAAAAGATGACAAATTGACTAAAAAATTATCGAATTTTTTGCGAATGCTACGTATGTTTTGCAAAGAAACATGAATGCTACTCAAGGAAACATCACCATTATTAATATTATGATATTATCTAGCATAAATTGATCTGCAACATTATCATTATATGTATAACATTTATTTTAATTTTTTTTTTTTAAATTTAGACATTTAACTATGTAGATCGTCAAAATCAGTCAATTTATGCAAATAATATATTTTAGAGCTCTGTTCCTTACGTAGCATTATCTTACTATCACGATTCCATAGATACTTAAAATTATAATACCTAGACATTAATGAACAAAATAAATAAATAAAACACAATATATTAAATATTACAAAAAATTGATATTTTATGAAATCGAATCTGGACTCTGGAGACTATCGCCATTCTGAGCTAAACATTCTAAAATAATGTTTAAAACTTCAAATTAGTAAGCTACGATTTAAATTTACAGCGCTTGTTTCATTGATTACAGGTGTCATGTAGCTAGTTAATTAATTGTTTATATAGATACTGTAACTAGGTTTAAAAATAAAAATGAAAATAAAAAGTTCAAAATAAATATTTAACCATAAAATTAAACTAATCAGCAATTTCCTAAAAATCTGGAAAAAGGAAATTAATAATCTTGAAGTTACTTATTTACTATTTATAATTGTATGATATACATAATTTAAAAATGATTATGTTACATTGCAACAAAAATTTAAGATTAATTTTAATCCCTATAATAATGATTAATTCTGGAACTATGTATGTTATATTCTGAAAATTAGATTATTTATTAGTAACTAAGGAAGGGACTCTTCAAATATTCTCTACAATTATATTCATAAATAGTAATATCTAATTTCGCGGTTTTGAAAATCAAAACTGCATTCTGAACTAACATTTAATAGCCTGGTGAGTCAGACTTGTGGGCACTTCTGAAAACAGCAATCGCTATTAATTTAATTTTACTCAAGCCTTATAAACAGTAGCCCAGAAACGACCCAACATAATAAATATAATTAGTATCAGCTACTTATTCAGACGATTTCTGCCATACCGGCCACTGTTGTCACCCATAACAACAATCCCGCTCAAACCACCATTACAACTGAAGCACCTCCGCAAGCCTGCCACTAAGATTTTAGAAGTTCGATTCATGATGGACGCTATCCTGTAATGAATTACAATTCATGCCATCCGCAAACAACCTCAGATTAGCAAGTGGCACCGTCTTGCTAAACTAAGCTGATAAAACCCAAGACAACACCATTTCTAACTAAACCAGTTAGAAAAGATAGAAGCACATTAGTTTCATATTTTATTTTATTTATTTATTATTATAATACAATCTGTGGATCATAAATCCAGTGTCGATTGATAATCAACATTATTTACAATTATTTACAAAGAAATATACAAATTAACAGTTAGAAAACTTAGTAATATTACAATCAAAACAATAAAATAATTACAAGATAAATTCAAGATAAACTTCTAAATTTGATCGACAGGGCACATATACAGCGACCACGAAGATAAAAGAAATATCGGCTTTAATACATACAGCCATAATGTCGAATACTGGATGACACGCGATATCTCACTCGAAAGTGAATTTTTCACGGGATTCAAATTCTTTGTAAGCCATGTTTCACAAATAACTATGACATCATAATCGTTGTCTAGGACGCCCAACAGAAACAATTTAGATTTCCCTCGAATACTGGATGCATTATGGTAATAAATAGAGGATATTGTAGTTTGTATTGAGCCTATGGGCCGAATCATCCTCTTATTTAAAACAACATCCCTTAAACTCTGGGAGGCTTGATGTCTACAGTTGGGTCGCGAAATTTGTCATTTGAGGCAACTGTATTCCGAATTTTTGATTTTTAAATGGTCTAATATATGTATACGGCAGTTGTCCAGGTTTCCAAACTTAAAGCCTTGTCCTTGAGATCTTTGTTTATCCTCAACTTAAAACATAAGTAATCCAGATCTTCATTTATTTTCGTTTTCGGAATCAATTTACCAACATGGTAGAAACTTGTTCCCAAACACTTATTAGCCATATAGCTAAAACAACATCCTCGGTTATTTGAGGATCCAATCTGGATAGATGAAGCCAAAATTTACGTGGTACAGTCTTGATAATAATATCGGGCAAGAAATTAGAACATGTTACCCTGTTTGCTATTTGATGCCTCTGATGTATCAATATTTGGGGGCTTAGTTGTTGATTTTGCTGGAGTCGTAGTGCCGCAAAGGTAATTAACCACTTTCACATAGCCCCTTGTTAATCGTGCTTCCTGGCGATATATCGGTATCATTCTGCTATCAAAAACAACCTTATCTGCAGTTTCAATTTTTTTTAATAGTAAGCTAATATTCTCCTTGTTCGTATCAATCTCCTTCTGCAAACACTACACCATATCCTGCTGCGCAATATTAATTTGCTTAGGATAGGGAATGTCGCAGTTAGAGTTTGGTGAAAACATTTTTCAGAAAATTTTGTTCTTAATCAGGTCTCTACGATCATTGCAGAACAACATTATGTTGGCGCATTTCAGCGTGACATTAAATGATGTTCGATCCACTTCTGCACAACCATAATGGTACGGTCTATTGCAAAAACCAGAACAACCGATTTTCTCCTTTAAAGTGCGGATATATCCGCATCACACTTGTCACAATTCAATATAATGAATTTAATAACACAACAACGAAAAACACAACACCAATTAAAAATAACGAAAACACAAACCAAAACACAACAATAACAATAAATGTACTATGTATAATACATCTGTATAATATCAAAACACCCAATCACTATATAACACACTATAAAGTCAGTATACAATTCAAAATTATTTTATTATTGTGGCAAACAATTTACAGGTCACTTCTATTCGCAGCAGCGTATATGTACATATTGCAAATATTTAGTTACTTTGCCAAGATATTAAAAACTTTAGTAAACACATAAAATCAATACAGCCACTAAATGCTTTTATATTCATGAGAAAATTAAATTCTTTTTATATGTATATAAAGTATAAAACATAAATTACTTAAATGAGAAACCAACTTTGTCCTATTGAGACCACATATAAAATGTTGGCCCAAGTTGAATAACAATTTAATTTCCCATTTGGGAGCTTTTAATAAATTAAAACAAAAAAGCGGCAAAAAAACAACAAACTCCAGTGTTTATTACACAGTATTAATTTCTTATTTGTAAACATTTTGGAATGGCATAAAATTATTTTCTGTGTCATTTATATATTTACAGTTAATTAAACTGAAATAACAAGATTAAAGAGTTTTATTTAATATTCAACATAACTTAATTATATATCACCTTCTATCAAAAAAATACGAACAAAGTAAGAATATTTGAAGTCTTTACAAATTCACTTGAATGCGATTTTTTGTGCCTTTATTTATTCTTTAGAAAAACGAAATACTATGATATATACACATAAAAAAGCATACGAAAATTAAAAACAAACAGAACAAACTTTTTCTTATTCGCAACGTTATTTTTGAATAAGGGTAAATTGTTATGAATATCAAAATACAGTACCTACAAAAAACAACAACAATTTTTTGAGTTTTTGTGTCGTCTCACGTTTTTTTAATGTTCAACTTTCGGTACTTCGTTTTAGCGATTTAATTAGACAACAGCTTTTAAGCACAGAATAAATCCAACAAACAGCAATGTGATTAACGTATATAAAAAATTAAAAAGCTTTAATTAATTTTTGTTTTTGTTTAACTTTTTAAAATCAGAAGTCGTTAAAACTTGACCCAAAAACCTAAGTTCAATTAATTTCCTATACATATCTACTTATTCGCGATTAAATTTCGCAATTGAAAATCTTAAAAAAAAAGTTGAGTAATATTTTTGAATTGCAAAGTGTTATGCTAACAATAACAACAAAAAGTAATCATCCATTGAAAATATATTGGCGTTATATTTATGTGAATGCCTAAAACGGAAATCATGCTTACTGTTTCTCCGAATACCCAAACCTAAATAAACTAAAATCGATTTATTTGTGTTGTTGGTTGTCAATGTGTTGGAAGATTTTTTTGTTAAAAGGTAACAAAAGCAAATAGCACAATGTGAATTTAGTTGTAAGCTAGTCGATTTGAAGCCATAGCTGTATCAGAAAATTGGTTGTATGTCCGTCGAACAATTTTTTTTCTTCTTAAAATAATTGAAGCTTTTTGATTAGACGACACGTGCAGTATACAAAAGATGATCTTATACTAAACAAATATCGTCAGGGTGAAAAATACAATGGTGTGGTACAAAACCAACAAAATCTAACTAAGCTACATATAGCAAATCTGTTTTATATTAAAAGTTAAACTTTTTGAAGGAAACTTCTATGAGGATGAGGACATCAAAGGCTAAATGACCACAATATTTTAGAATTTTGAAAATTTAAAACAATTGTGTTAAACTACATAGGTCGAAATTCTACAAAATAACAATCCAAAGTCAACTAAAATATTTTACTCCATCCATCGATATTTAATTAGTTTGGTCAAACTTTTAAATTGTAATATGTTTGACTACAAGTGCTACTTGCTTAAGAAGTATAATAAAATAAAATTAAAATTTGATCAATAGTATTAAAAAATCTGCTGCACCACTTTTATATAACTATCAACACTGTGTTGGTCTCTTACGTTACGATAATAAAAATTAAACTTTACATGTTATATGGCCAATCAATTCGTCAACTGCAACATATTTAGTGTTGAACACAGTTTTATGACTCGCATGTTTCGGAAACCCAAGACAAGTATTTAAACAACATGTGTAGTTAGTTATACGAGGTATTTTTATTGCTGGTTGCTTTTTTTGGTGAAATACCATAAAAATATTTCACATGCTAACACATAAAACCATCGAATATTATCATCATAAAACCATAAAATGTTAACTTGAAAGGATGGGATGAATGAAATGTTGTATGTATTTGGTAGATTGGTAGAGTAAAGAGAGCGTGCATTTTTCCTTCGATTCCCCCTAACCTTTAAGTCTTGCTTTGTATCTTTTGAAATAAATTTTAAAACTAACAATTTTTATTATTATGTGTAAGTGCTATTGTTGTTATTTTAGTTTTCTTGTTTAATACATTATAATTTATACGATACAAGTTTTTCCTGCAGAACACGAAATAATAATAATGTTGTTGTTTTTTCTTTTCTTTTCAGATTTATTTACCTTTTTGACTCGTGATGGGAACATAATAAATTGAATGAGCTTTTTCATATTTTTTGTATTTATAGTAAAAAATTACTATTTTCCATTTTGAATTGTTTAAAAAAATATAATTTATAAAATATTATGTTTGTGGTTTTGTTTGATCTTTTCGTGGATCTTAATAACAATTATAGTGAAGAACTTAATGGTGATAAAAAAGTCAAACAATTATAACTATTTATATATGTACTTATAAAGGATCATAGGATAGTCGCGTTTCCATTTAACGATAATAAGAATGAAGTCAGCTATTTTATATCCGTATGGATCGTTACGACAAAATAGCTGTTGTCGTATGCTTCATGCTAAACATTTAGCTTTAACAAGTGCAGTGTATACTCTTGTAAGTACATTTGTTGATTGTAATTTTTACCAAATATTTTTTCATGACATTTTTCAGAAATCTTTTGGATAAGAAATTAGTACCTATGTATGTATACGACAATTACAATTTATTTTAAATTTAAATTATGCGCGACATATTCGGTAATAAACACCTCTAGCCTAATTGTTTATAGCTGGTGAATTTTAATATGTTACCCTAAATCTTTTCGAGTTTTACAAGGAATATAGTAACCGATACCGATACTGTAGATTTAGGAATAGTTTTTTGACGTTTAATATTTTTTGAATTATTCTTATCTTAGCTTTCTTCAAATAATAGTCAAATTATTTCCATTATAATTAGCAACAGTCGAGCAACTACTTTGAAGCTATCCCGAAAATCAACTTGATTTGTTAAGTGTTGTGTAAATTCAATATTTTTATTGCTGTCGAAATCAAAACAACGTTATTATACCAAGTTTTTACTAATTGGTTTTCCGCAATATAATTAATAATTCATAAGTGACAAATAACCAAAATACTAGAATAAACCAAGTCCATTAAAATGTATGAAACACAAACTTACTACTTATTTCACAGTGATTTATTTATATGCCTTGTTTGTGTATCAAACAATTTAATAAATCAATTCTTGCCACATCAGCCAGCAAGTATACAGCTATCCAAATTATATTATTATTTACCCAACATCTATTGTCAATCCATTAATTATGAATATAGAGACTATTTTCAGAAAATCAATAGATAAAAGCGCCTAAGATGATAAAGACAGTCACACTCATAACAAAATGTATAATGAAGAAAAATACGGATAAAAATAGATGCCAATGAGGTAATAAGACACGATATAAGAAAAATGAAACTAAGCAAATTTTGTTTCAAAATACTTATCCTAAATAATATTCGGTGTCACCATAGTACATTACGTGTTTAACAAATTGGAATTTTCTCTATCATCTTTCCTTATACATACATATATTTATTTAGTATGCTTATATGATACAATATTTTCATGTCTGTCCTAATTACTTGATATCTATAATACTTTGACGTCATATTTTCTTATAAGACAGCCCACTTGTTGCAGAAAGTTAGCCGTATTTTATTTTTAGAGATGAGTATCCTTGAACGAGTTTAATGCTCCATCGCATTCGAGCACTACTTATGTAAAATTTCTAATTTAAAACTTTATTTTCTATTTACTATTTATAAAATTGTGAGAGTAATTGAAGATATAATTAAAGTTTGTTCTTATACATATTTTGTATGTGGTTTTCATCTTAAAACAAACTTTATCTTCACAAATTTTATACATCAGTTTCATCATCACGTTTATTACAAAACCAACAAACATTTGATACACCATAAACAAGATAAAAACATAAAGTTTATCAACCCATTTTGAGATACGTATACATATAATACTGTGATAATGTGATTAATATTGGAAATTGTGATTTATATTATCATGTACCATCCTCCCATCATGTTATCAATAAATTTTCTTCGTGCTTCTTAATAAAAAAAAAGATTGATTTGTGTAGAAACAAAACAATCAACGCACTGAAATAAACACTAATAAAATCCTTTTGTAAATTAATCTCCTTTAACAGCTTTACACCATACAGCATTCTAATTTTAAAATGTAAATACATTTTGGGAAATCCAAATAATAAAATCTCAAAATGACCTTTCCACTGACTCTGACAAACGTATATTTTTATGATGAACGTGTTATTTGTAAATTTGTTTTTGCTTGAAACTCAATTATTTATGTTGTTCTGAATACTGCTGTAATACAGTACATGCTCGTAATAACAAAAAGTTTTTGTAAATTGTATGTTTATTTTAATCTATTTTAAAACCGTATAATACTCATAATTTGTAATAAGTTGTATTATTTACACGGGCAACCAATATTATTCCAGGTATCTGTTAACGGTATAGAATATAGACAACAAAAGTTCATAAACACCACTTTGTGAAAACGTACAAATTAGATTGCTATGAATTTTGTGTCGAGATTATGATCGAAAGACTCTAAATGTAATTAAATAACAAATACATAACGATAGGGTGGAATGCAAAAGGGATTTGTTTGATTTTTTGATTCTAAATTTTAAATATTTTGGTATATTTCGTCCATAAAATGTTGATAATTTACATAAACTCAACTGATATTGGCGACCGGGCGAAAGTGTGAAGATACATATTTGAACTGTCGTTGGAAAAAAACACGAAATAAACTTTAATAGTAGTAAATAGAACCCAAGGAAAGGAGTGATTCTGAAACACAATCAATCTAAATATCCTCAGAGTGTTCACCAGGAATATGCAGCCTTATTCCATTAGCCAAATCGATGGTCACGCCAAATAACCGTAAAGTTGTAATATTCCTTTTTCCTTGTATTGTCAAATTCAACAATCCAATGCAGGAGCAGCTATGCTAGTGCCATTTGAAAGAACCTGTGTTAAATATTTATTAGTACAAATGTTTGAAAAAAAAAAAAATTTCATTGTGTGATTGAGTTGCTGCTCTTTCTCGAACCGATTTTATTTAGGTAGCGTAATTATGCCATAATAGTTATGTTTCAAAATATATACACTACGGCTCTCGCGTAACCGAATATGGTGATGTGGAATACAAATTTTGAAAATTTTGTGTTGTGTGGTAAGGAAATCGTAAACAAAAAATTTTTATCCGATTAAATCGGAAATTGAAATCACAACACATATGTACATTTAGAAGTGTAACAACAGTATTTCCGACCATTTTCTGACAAATCGGTAACTTGAATAAAGATGTGAGGCATTATTTGCAAAAAATGTGAATGTAGGAGAATATTTTTCAAATAAATGCCAAACATTATGTAGTAAAAAATATGTATCTTAAGGTTTCGGACAAAGTGTTGGAGAAGGAATATTAAAACGTGATAATTATTTGATATAACAAAGAATACGACTATGGCAATTTATAAAGCGCCTATCGGCTTGTCGAACAAATAAAGTGTGGGCAATAATTACAAGATATGTTAGCCGAATAACTCAGTAACTAAAAGAAATTTCTTCAAAATTACGATTGATACGTATGAAAAACTACAAGTACTTATGTCCGGTAAATGTTTCTGTCAAACCGGGTAAGAGACTGTTGGCGATTGATACATTACACACCGTGGTTTTCTGATAGCTCCACATAAAAAAAAATCTGTTGGTATCAAGTCACGCGATCTGGATACCCATATGATATCACCGAATTTCGACATAATTCGTCCGCGAAACATTTGGCGCGAAATGGTTATTGTTTGACCAGCTGTGTGGCTTGTGGTATCATGAAAGTAAAGGCCTTCCTCACCAAGTTCGTCCCTTCCTTGTGGCGAAAAGTTGAAATTCTCTTTGAGTGTAAATAACCGAAAATGTATTTTCTTAAAAAAATTTATGGTATGCAATGTTTGCTCTTTTAGTTTAATTTACACTACAAAAGATCAAAGCGGACTAAGAATTGTACAAAAATCCGAAAACGACGCCATCTTTTAATCATCACCCTATATATTGTATAAGTAACAAAAATACTCAGAATTTATATTTATCATTTAGTAAATTATAAAAAAACATTATTTTACAAAAAGAAAAGAATTTATCAAGAAAATATTTAAAAAATAAAATTAAATGAAAATATGCATATTACCAAAAAACTAATCATTATCAAAAAAAAGAAATAATAACTAAATGTAATGTAATAATTGTTAAATTTTAAATAATTGTTAAATATTAATTAAAAACATTACTCTACTGCATAGAAAAACATTACTCTTCGGCAAAATGTCTAAATTTAATAAGCAAGAAAGTTGTACCTAGATTAATTAGCATAAATTCGCTGGCATCTTCTTTCAATAAAATAAAACGTCCTGCCTTGTCCCCATCAATAAAATAAAACGTCTTGCCTTGCAGTCGTGAGGTGTAAACATTTCATGCGGTCTAAAGTAAGTCCTCGAGTTACGTGATTAATTCGTTCCGAAGGTTTTCGCGTAAGTCGAGCAAACCTTAAATTTGAGAAATTTTTGTTAGTTTTACAGGATAGGTGAAAATAGAATGGACATACATATACAAATATTTAATAAAACATTATTATTTATGTTATTTTTAAAAATTATTATTAATTCAGATACATAATCATTTCAGTGTACACAGATACATTAAAGTACATAAAACTACTAATTAAAGAACTGGTCCAATGTTGTTTGCCTTGTAGCACGTTTCTTTTCGTCGTAAATGGTAGTATAGCATGCAATAGCCAAATTTTTGAAATATTGGTTTAGGGCTCTTTTTATTTTTGTAAAAACTTAATTACAGCTTTAGCTTTCGATTCCTATTCCGAATCATTCTCAAAAGCGTTATGAAAACCTTATATCAAAAATTGTTTCTTTTATACAAATTTTAAATTTAGCAAAGCTACCTTAATAAACCCATTTATGAAACGCACAGCCTAGACAATTTATTTGAAAATAAATTTGTACTATAATGCTTTCAATGTAAAAAGGTTGTACAATTAGAATCAAAAATAATTTGTATGAGACAAAAAAATTTTTAGAAAAACAAATCATATGAATTCCTAAGTAGACTCGCGATAACGTGAACAAAATAAAACCGGGCAAATTCATGTTAAAGAGATTGTTCATGTTTGCGGGAGTTAATTTTTTTTCATATGAAATTTGGATGCTCCTAAGTTTACATCCAAACTCTTATTACAACTTGGTCCATTGACTGAATGACAGGTGTGACATTTGGTCCATCGTTTGATTTAATTTCATTTTTATGTAGATGAGATGGTGCATTATCCAACAATAATAGTGCTTTACTGGCAGACCTTGACTTTTAGAAAATGTTCGTACCTAATTTGACAAAATGTTAATTTACTGGTCAAAAAGAATTTTTTACTTAAATTCTTTTAGACTAATAAATTAATATTTACCTGTGGTACAAACGATTAATGGAACATATCTTTGAACAGATGTTTAAAGACTACAGGGCAGTTACAATTTTTAAATAATCGGGAATGTTTCGCTTTTAAAATTACTAACATTGTAATTTATGAAGTCCATTTGCATTAGTTAATATGCTAAAGTATAAGCCAGTATACGCCTGTTTCAGCTGCATTATAAATTTGGTTTACAGGCAGATCAACTTCAATTATTTTAGGTTGAAATTGCCCTTTAAATGGCTACACAAGCTCAAGTTTAGAGGACAACTTCTCCAGTAATTTTATGGAATCGCACGCCAAAACAAATTTTAAAACATAGTAGCCACTAATTATTTGTTTGGAAAGTGATCTTGTTTGCTTTTATTTTACTAATGTCTGGTTTCACAAAAAACAGCCAATATGCAGTTAAATAATATTTCATCTCTTTCTTCTTATTGCGATTTATTTCATAACACAAATTCAACGCATGCTATTTTTTTTCTTTTTTACATGAACATTTTAACTAGAGAGCTAAATATTTAGCTGTCCAATATCGCCCAGCTAAATAATTAACTGGAGACTTATTATTTGTATGTAAAAAAAAATATAATCAAGATGCATTGAATTTTTATTGTGAACATAATGCAATTTCATAAAAGAGGAAAGGGAGGAAATATTATTTAACTAAAGATTGGATATTTTTTGCGAAATCGGGCATGAGTAAAAGTTTTGCGTTTTCTTAAAGCGCGGTATGCCACTTACAGGAAAACTCTTATCAAGCTGCCGAAGAAACCAACGATATAAGGTCTTCTCCATTTTATGATATTCTGACAGTTAAAGGGTTCTTCTCTTAACAGGCCCCATAGAAGTGTTATTAGCCGCATTTAAAATTCCCTCACTTTTTTTGTTAATTGCAGAAACAGTGGACGTAGCGACATTGTAGTGTTTCGATAAATTTGTAACCTTGCGCCTTTACGAAAAGATTGTATCTTTAATATTAAACCTGTTGCTTTTTATCCCTTTTTCTATTAATCACACAGCACATACAACTAATTATAAGCTTCACTAGCTTAGCGCACAAAGTAGGTTAATGATGGATTTTCAACTTTACTCGATTCAAATTATGACAAGGGAACAAATTTGGAATCTCTGGATCGTAAGAAAACATAGTACGTATTTATTAAGAATTATATGTGCAATTATGGACATGCGAGAGTGTACAAAATCTACTTCACGTTATCGAGCTTTCTAATTATTCACGTTACCGAGAAGTACATGTAATTAAAAAATCGTTCACTTTATCCGGAGTTCACGTAATACGGCGTTCATGTTATCGCGAGTCTACTTATATGCAAAATCTTCTACTATGTTTATAGAATTTGTACTTGCTTTATTGTGCAACATTTCTAAAATCGATGTTTTTAAAATTTTTTTGTTTTTCGAGAATTTTGACGTTATCTAAACTGATTAAATGATTTATCGATTAGACAATTAAATAAAAATTATAAATGTTTTCGAAAAATTTTAAATAAAAATTTATTTTCATAATTTGTTGTTGGTTTTTTATTTGACATCTGCTTCATCATGCGCCATGTTCTATTTTATAAGTTTATCTCTTTTTTACATTTGTGTACTCTACTCTATTTTTAAGCTTTTTTGACATAAAATATTTTATTTCATTTTTTACCTAAATAATAAATGAAAAAGAGACATTTTTATGTACGATTAAATACCAATAATAAATATATTTTAAATAAACAATATTTGTTTTCATATTTTTTGGTTTCATTTTATTTACTGCATGCATCGTACATATTATATGTTTGTTTCATGTTCTGTATGCTAACCGTTCTACCATATTGTTTGTTGTGTTTATTATTGTAAATGTCATGCCTTTTCATATACATATATGTCTGTCTCTTTCTTACATGTTTGTACTCTATTTTTAAGCTTTTTCAGATACAAAATATCTTATTTTGTTATCATTATTATCGTAAATTGGAAAATCTCACAGAAAAATCCTCCAAGTCAGGTGGAAATGAAAGTTTATAGATTCAATTGAATTAAAATAAAATTAATTTCGAGTCAATTTTCATAATTATATTTTGAATAAACTGAGATCATATCTCTCCATACAAAAACTATGAAATAAATATTTTTTTTTAATGATTTTTTGATACCATAAATAAAGCTTTGAAAAAAATATCGTTATCATGGAGGCTTTATTTATTAAGCAGGCTTTGCTTTAGCAAAGCAAAATATAAAATTTATGGAAGGTAAGAAAATAAAATACATTTTAGGCATCTCAACTCAAGCGAAGCGCTAGAGCGAGAAAGATGCCTTATATCCCCGCTATTGATATCTGTTAACAAGTATGTATTAAGTCGAAAAGTACTTATCCGAATTTCATGAAACAAAGACAGACTTATAGACCTTGATCAGATAAGAAAAAATTGGTATGGTTAGGTGGTCGGATTCCAAAGTTATAGACGCTTAAAGATTTCCTTCGCAATACATTCACGTAAAAACAAAAACAATAAAAGTACATAATAGAATACAATACATACTACATATGTTGAAACAATTTTTTGCCTTTGGATGAATGAATGAAAATAATTTTGTATGAATACAAAACCAACACAATTGTCTTATGCAAGCCATATTATTGCCATACAAACACAAAACAAAACCTACTATTTCTGTAAGTATTAACGTCATAATACAGTATAATCTTTACATACTTTGATTTTAAATTGTAGTTTGAATCAAAAATAGTATAAAATATCACTAACACTTACAGATATAGTAGGTTTTGGATTTAACAGTATGCGTGCGTCACGGAAATAATATGGCTTGTATAAAGACATTTGTGTTGGTTTTGATGAATGTATATAAAATAGTTATAGCAAGTCCAATTATTACGTAATATAAAAGTTTTGTTTATTCTTCTTTATTGTAGGATTGGTGCCTAATGGTATATGTAGATATTATATAGACGACATTGTTGAGATGCCGGTAATGCAATTACATCCTGTAATGGGTTTCCTACTTTTTAATTTGTAAATGTTTATTTTTGGTTGTATTAGCACATAACAATAATTGTGTATCACTTTTTATTGTGTACACATACATTAGATTCTTGGAAAAATGACATATTGAACGTACAAAAAACCATAAAACAGTTTACATACCACCGCAATAGCACAGCGTAATGCGGAATGCTAAGGTGGCAGGGATATGATATTATAGAAATGATGCAAGAAACATTATTCTTTAAAATGATGTCAGAGAATTTAAACTTTATTCACAACGATCATAGAGAAAAAATCAACAAGGCTAAGATTCGAGAAATACACATTTCCTGTGATGCTCCTAATAAGGTCCTACATATAATTTTGTTTATGCGGCATCTAACTTATTTAAGAAAAACATTTCCAAATTTTCATGCTTTTACTTCATAATTTTGAAAATTTGAAGGGAAACCTCCCTCCTGAATAGTGATGTCTTTGAGATAGTCTACTTTAGAATGTGCAAAGCGATATATTGGGAATTCATATGATTTGTTTATCTAAACATTTTTTTGTCTCATACAAATTATTTTTGATTCTAATTGTACAACCATTTTACATTGAAAGCATTATAGCTGATTTAAGGCCCTTTTACATTCAATCTTTTCGTTATTTTTCAAAAGAATAGAATCACGAAGAAAAGTGCAAATACATTTTACCCATATATAAAAATGAGACGGGCATACACAAAATTTCATTTTTTCCTTTCAAAATTATACTTTGATTTTATAACTTTAGAGCAACTTTCACGAAAAAAGACAAACCAGTTCATCTTTTTCAGGTTTTAACGTTCTTTTTCACCAAAAAAAAGTTGAGTGTTTCAGTAAATAGTATTGAATAATACTTTTTGAGTATTCCTGCAGATTTTAATACAAGGAAATCATACTAAAATGTATTTTTTATCGTACATCTTTTATCTTTTGGAAAAGAACAAAAAGATATGATAGAATATCTTATACATTCAATCTTTTCGTTCTTTTCCAAAAGACAAAAGATGTACGATAAAAAAAGCGTTTTAGTATGATTTTCTTGTATTAAAATCTGCAGGAATACTCAAAAAGTAATATTCAATACTATTTACTGCAACACTCAACTTTTTTTGGTGAAAAAGAACGAAACAACCTGAAAAAGATGAACTGGTTTGTCTTTTTTCGTGAAAGTTGCTGTAAAGTTATAAAATCAAAGTATCATTTTGAAAGGAAAAAATCGCTCAGCCCATTCAAGACTATTGTAAGTGAAAAATGACGATTTTCAGGATAACGTATTGAAATATTAGTTACAATAATTAGTTACATATATTATAAAAGTTATGTTAGATTTAAAGTTGTTTTTGTTATTAAATGATGAGATACAAAATAGAAATTTTTCTGTAAATTTTATTTTCTAAAATAAGTCGTTAATTAACGATTAATTTAAAGACTTTTAAACTTACAATAATTTTACTCGGATGTTATAGTTTTATTTATTTCAGTAAGTATTACTTAATATGTTTTGCTTCGGACAATTAATGAATATGTGTTACAGTAAGTTAACTTATCACACTTTCAATAGGAGTAAACTTAAGTTAAGCATATTGTAAGTGTATATACAATTATTCAGCTGGCTCTTACAAATAAATGCTAGATCCCTTTGAAAATTAACAAGCCTAAAAGAAGTTACAAAAACTAATGACCCATCTGTTGTTCAATTCAATTTATGTAATAAAGCTCATTTAATGCACAGTACATAGTATGTGTTCACCAACATTGCAAGTTTAAGAAATCAAATAAATTATAAAAATAAAACTAATAAAATAAAATTCATCAACAAATTTACTCAGAATCAAGTTAGTCATCTCCACAACTTAGGTTTTTTGTAAGAATGATTATAATGCTCTCGGTATATAATAATCCATTCAGAAAGCTCGCAGACTTGAAGTATTTATGTGAACATGTTGATCAGGAAAAATGAAATTTGTTTTGCGGCCCCTGGAATGGCTACTTTGATTTTTATAAGCCAAAATATTTTTCGAATCATCTTCAAAACTGTATTTATTTGGATTATGTTTTACTACGTCCACCTGCGTGATCCGGGACCAAAGAACTTTTTCATTTACTTCATTTTTATCCATATTTACTTCGAAGTAAAGCTTTTAAAATTAAAAAAGTCATCTTTCGTCATTTCTATTACGTCATACTGCATGGACTTTTCGGCTCTGCAATTTCTAATTAATGAGTACCAATGCTCAGGTGCATAAATAGTTTTACGTTTTTCTCCCGGTCAATGACCGAATGGACATTACCACCCTCGTTTTGAGCATGTCCTTTTTCCAAAAACTTATGTTTAATGGTAGTAACTCTCGATTTTGATAATCATCCATAGCCGCCAAAGACAATTCGTTTTTTATTTTGGCCAAAGCAATTGTCCGACCAAAAATTAAAATTCGTTGTACCATTGAGTTTTTTATGTTTAATGAAATGATGCAAACAGCTTATCACTTTGTTTGCGCCCTATTTTTATATTGTTTCGTCCTAAACAAAGCATTTGCTTTTTTGTTCCCCATATCATATACGGTGAAATTTTAAATGCCTAGTTCTCTTTTATAATAAAAAATACTTGTGTGTGTTGTTGGAACTGGCAAAACTTTCTGGAAAACTAAACAAGCTATAATAATAAATAAGTAATATGTATATTTTTTACAAAATTCCTGAAACAACTACTGTACATTTTTATATTTTCAACTCATTCATTGGTCGAAATTTTATAATATTGTCTCACTTGTTTGATAAATAATACCATTTATTTTGAAATAAATTCCTTTTACAACAACAAGTTGTCAAATTTATTTAGAAAGACTTACAATATTATGTAAATTAAAAAAAAAAATTTATTGTTTTAGAAGGCAGTAGGAACTAGTTTCAACAGAAGTTGTGATAAAATATATCAGTACAAACACAATAAAATGATTCGTTGGTTTCACAATAGCGCTTTTAGAAAAATATTTATCCATCAAAAATGGGTTGTTTTCTACTCACCAAAAAAGTCCAATTAAAAGCATGATAAGTATACATTCCGTAAAATATTTTAAAAAAATGTCCGAATAAAACTATTGTACTTGTTACATACGTACAAGTTTAGTAAAAAATATACTGGTTAAATGCTTGTAAAGGCCGGTATTCACGTACAATTAAATTGTGCAATATAATTGTGTGACGTCAGAACATTGCACAATATTCTCAAATTGTATTCAAGATTTTGGAATTTTATTGTGCAATATTGACGTCACACAATTATATTGCGCAATTTAATTGTACGTGAATACCGGCCTTAAGTCACACTTACAGTTTTAAAAACAAAAACTATGTCCAAGTAAAATCATTTTAAATAATACTTGTCATTTTTAAAAACTAATTTTACTCCAAGTAAAAACATTGTAAGTATACATAACTTGTTTTTGTTTGGATATTTTTTCGAACAAAGAACATGTCAGTTTTACGTTTTGAACCATAACTTTAGAGGGAGACGTCCGATTAGAATAATTTTTTGACAGTAGGTAGGTATCACATAAACGAATGCATGACTATAATAGTGGAAAAACATTGTATCTCGACTTACAATAGTCTTGAATGGGCTGAGCGAAATGAAATTTTGTGTATGCCCGTCTCATTTTTATATATGGGTAAAATGTATTTGCCCTTTTCTTCGTGATTCTATTCTTTTGAAAAATAACGAAAAGATTGAATGTAAAAGGGCCTTAAAACAGCCTTTATAGTACAAATTTATTTTCAAATAAATTGTCTAGGCTGTGCGTTTCTATGATAAATGGGCTTATTAAGGTAGCTTTGCAAAATTTAAAATTTGTATAAACGAAACAAATTTTGATATATGGTTTTCATAACGTTTTGAGAATGATTCCGAATAGGATTCGAAAGCTAAAGCTGTAATTAAGTTTTTTAAAAAAATAAAAAGAGCCCTAAACCAATATTTCAAAAATTTGTTTTAATTTTAAATCATTGGCTCAATAAAATAAAATTAATTAAGCATCATTCACTTTTTTTTAAACTTCCGCAAATCGTTCTGGATCAGGATCTTGAGCCTTGAAGCCAGCTAAACCATTCTCGATCATTCCTTCTGAAAAGCCTTCTTTTCTTAAATCATCGAGTTCCATCAATACTTCGTTGCTCATTTCTGTTGAATAACTGTTGATTAAATTGATGAAATCCTTTTCTTCCAGATTTAGGTTCAACTCTGTGGTCATGTCGACTAGTTCGAAAATAACATTACCAACTTCATCAGTTTGCATATTCCCGGTCAATTGGGGGATGAGCTTATTCCCTACATTACTCATCGTAGATATTGAAATTTCATTCCAGGCATCACCAATATTTTTAACGGCTTTGTAAATGTTATACTCTTTCCATAATTGCGTTAGCGATTTGCCGTTCTCCCCATCATTAAGCTTTAACTGCTTCCCTAAATGTGTACCGTAGGTAATATTTTTTAAATGTATGAATTACACCTTGATCCATTGGTTGTATAATGGAGGTTGTATTTGAAGGAAGGAACATTATTTTTACGTTTTTATTGTTACAAGGTGGATGACCCGGTGCATTATCAACTAACAACAAAGTCTTAAATGGTAGGTTATTTTCTTTGCAATATTCTTCTACCTCTTGCAAAAAATGATTACGAAACCAGAATTCAAAATTTTTTTGAATCATCCATGCTTTTCGATTGGATTTCCAAATTACAGGTAGTGATGATTTGGAAATTTTCTTTAAGGCCCTCGGGTTTTCGCTGTGGTAAATTAGAAGTGGGTTGATTTTGCAATCCCCAGCAGCATTTCCACCAGTAAAAGTGTAAGCATATCCTTGTACACCTTAAAACCTGGCATAGATTTTTCTAGTTGCGATATATAAGACCGATCTGGTATTTTTTTTCAATATAGCCCAGTTTCTTCCACATTAAAAATTTGTTGTGGCAGGTAGTCTTCGCTTTTTACGATTTCTGCTAAACTCTTTGAAACCATCCGTGGCTTGCAGTGAATGTATGAGTACCAACACTATCGACATGTTTACTCTTGAGGTCTTCATAAAGACTCAAAGCTTTCTCTTGTATGAGCTTAAGGCTTATTGGAATTTGTTGTTGCTGCATATCTTCTATCCATATAAACAATAATTTGTCCGTTTCTTCTATTAATATTCCTCTATTCTGGATAATTATCGTAGATTGCATTGGTGCTGATTTTTTTATATGATTTATAACTCGATCTTTATTCAGTATAATTGTTCTAATCGTAGAATGACACATTTTATGAGCACGTGCGATGTCTGCGATCTTTTCACCTGTATCGTGTTGTTCTATAATTATAGCTTTGGTCTCCACAGTAATGCCATGTCTTTTATGATTAATTCGTGAATCACATTTAAGTTTGTTCGACATATTTAACATATGTATGTATTCCAAAACGTCATATTTCATTATGGAATAAAAGCGTCCATCCTCCATTTCTTAAAAATATGAAAATTATTATTTGAGGCGATGGTCACATTAAAAACCTCCTGCCTATTCCCTTTAATAAATGCACGTTCATGCTCCATATTACACACTGAAACTTTAGTTCCCAGCAAACAATTAAAACGTGACTCACCACTTCTGTTGATGTGCTTCCCTAGATAGTGTGATGCGTATTAGTATCAACTTTCAGGACGAAACCGCTCTTTTTTGATTCAGCTTTGGGCCAATACTGATTACCGGTATCTGTTTGGGATGGGTCGGTATCGCCCATCAATGCACTTGGTATTGTATTTATTGCTATAGAAAAAAAAAACTAATTATTCGAAAATTATAAGATTTTGCTCATTTTAAAGATATATGAACAGAGATTATAAAATAATTATAAAAATGGGGCCATATTTTATTTCTTCCTTTTAAAAATGACCGTCAAAAGTATCTTTTTGGATTTTCTCCAATGTGCTTGTTTTTTATTTTTTATTTTTTTCACCGTTTAGTTCTATTAGACATCCTAAAAAATAAGGGCAGCATCTCGTTTCGTTTTCTTGTAAAATACATTATAATAAATTTGTAGATTGTCATACTGAAACGTATTTTGCAAGAATACAAAAAATAACGGTGTTCCAGTTTTTTTATATGTTGTAAAATATTAATTGTCGAATTCATTAAAAAAAAAAAAATAGGTTTTTGAGAAAATTGAAAAAGAACATTTTGGCGGGAAATTTAAAGAAAAGAAATTAAACAACATACTATGTTTATATTTTTTATTAATATAATCACTATTAACCTTTAAAATGAGCTCAAAATCATAATTATCGGGTAATTATTTTTCTTTTTATTGCCATAAGTACAACATCGTGATTATCATTTTACCCAAAGTTGGACACCTTGTATCTTTAACAACAACAACAACAACAACAATAACAAGAAACAAACCATTTCAAAATTTTTTCTTTAATGAAGGCAATGCATTCAAAACATAAAAATCATAAAATTAAAACATGACTTATGGCTCCATAAAGTGAATTTGTGATTTCACGTATTTTTCACCTCATATATCTTCTAGTTTCACGAAAAAAAACATTTATTGAACCAATCAGTGAAAATGGCACTCGTCATCCATGCTTTTTTCAACAAGGGCTTCAATATGCGGTCTCCTGAAGCGTTACTAGAAACCGCCACTAGAAGCCTTACTAGAAGCCTTAAACCCGCCAGCACTCGAGATTTGGCCACATCCATTTTATTCGGCGACATCTTGTTCCAAAAGAGGCCAGTTTCGTCGGCATTAAATACCTGGTCTGGACAGTGCCCACTATCTGCAATTATTTTAGCAAGCTTGGGCGGAAATTCTTGTGCAGCTTTCTCTTCACCGGAAGCTATTTCTCCCTTGACCTTGATGTTAAAAAGGGTGTGCCTTTCGAGAAAACCAGTTTATTTCTCCCTTGACCTTGATGTTAAAAAGGGTGTGCCTTTCGAGAAATCCAGTTAGCTACCTTGTACTTGCAGAAAATATATTGCTGTTATTCATGATAACGATGATAACGTTGATTGAGAGTATGTATATGTTTCACGTTCATTTATCTGCTTATAAATTCTAAGTGCCTTCTGTTTTATGGTATTTCCGTCTACTGGTATCCTTTTTTGGGTATTTTACATATTACCTGTGCCTTTTCCGTTTTTTTTTCATTAGCATTATTCCTAGTGTATGGTGATGACTTAGCAGATAATTTCGTTCCAGAAACTACAGATTGTCTATTAGAAGCTCCATTACTCTTAAATGTTCTTATTATAGCGACGTTGAACATTTTCTATTTTTAAGGTGATTTAAAATTTCAATTTTAGTTTCCAAAGAATTACCTTTTTTATTGAGTTTTGGAGTTGTAGTATTCGACATTTTTCTTGAGGCATAAAACAAATTTTTAAATCAAGAAAGAAATACATAAGGTCAATTATAGAAATAAGGCCCACCTTCCATATTTTCTTATCGTCTTTAAATTTTTTTTGTATTATGTTGCTTTTTCAATATTAAAAATTGAGGTGTGGCTAACACACGACTTTCTTTTGCGAACAGCGAGTTTTGAGAAACTTATTATGCAAATTTCTTGCAAACTTAAGATTTTTTTGGATTTTTTCATGTTTTCTGTATATTGTACTCGTATATTTTTGAAATATTTGCAAAATAAATTTTCTGGTTCACAGAAGCTGGGAGCTTGGACTTCAAAATTTATGATAAAAGTTTAAACATGAAATTGCAGTTTGATTGGTTAATCATCTGGGCTACAAACTGACAGAAATATAGACCAACAAACACTATTTCGAAACCCAATTTTTCGGACTCTAAGACCCCAAAAATCTCAAGGTCGAAAATTAACATGACAATTTTTTTATTTTGTTTTATTTTTTGGGGTTTTTGTGTAAACCTTATACATTTTGAAATATGTATTTAAAAAATAAATTTTGTTGCCCAAGAGAGTGGTCACTTCTTGGGACCTCCCAATTTTGAAAAAAAGCTTAAATCTGAAGTTTTAGTTCGATTGGTTAAACATCTGGGCTCTAAAGAGGACACAGACTGACAGACAGACACCATTTCGAAACCCACTTTTTCGGACTCAGGGGACATCAAAACAGATCAATCTTTAATAATCTCAAGGTCCAAAATTTTCATGATTACTATACTTTAGTTTACTTACGTAAAAGAAAGTAAAACTTAATATCAATATAAAAACAAGTCCTCCAATTCTAGTGAAACTAAATAAAAGACTAAAAATTTAAATTCTCCGAAAGTAAATTCACTTCTATCACCAAATAAGGGAAATTCCCTAAATATTTTGCGACAATAATAAAGAGGAATCCCTAAATATTTCTAGAAAATGGAAATATCTCTACTTACAATTAAAAAGAAAAAAAAAGATTTTTTAAACGCTAAACAGAATCAAATCTTGTTTAAACGGAATTGATTTTAATTTTTGTAAACTGTGTTAAATCAAAATCGTGTAAAATAAGACCGTGTAAAAAAACAGAATTGGGTATATTGTTAATTCAAAATTTTTTTTTTTTAATTTATTGTACTGCACTTTATAGGTGTAGTCTTCAACACTAGCACACAATTAATCAACATTCACTAAACCACCAATGATCACCAGATTAATAAAAGTTCTATGATTATTTCTCTACTAAAATTAGTATTGCTTATGGTAATCAAACATTATGACTAGTTTTAATGATGAATAAAAACAAATTTAAGGGAATTCACGATTAACATTAAACTGTAATAATTATCATTTAACCACTTACAATTTGTCTCTACTGTTTTACATATTTTAAATTTTAAATATAAACTTAAATTAACTAATAATTTAGAGCCAAATTTTTATTTTTTTGTATGCGATTGATTGAAGTTCTTATATTCATCGAAATTCAACTATTGATTTTTAAACCCCTCTGTTGGAACGGCGCAAAGAAAACAAAATGCTTTTCTCGTCATTACACTCTACACAACATTTTAAATCTAGTTTTAAAAAGTACCATTAGTATACCTAAATTGGGCACTTTCCGTGATAGCACTAGTGAACAGAACGTACTTGTGCCAACATTTTTATATCTATCACTAAAAACATAAAAATGCGGCAATTTTTGGATAATATTTCAAATTTATAAATACTTCCTACTTCATATTTTAAAGCAATTGTTAAACACACTAAATAACGATTAATCCACAAGCTTACATTGGCAAAATATAAGAACATGTTCAGTGATACGTTCCTTAATTCAATCATGCTTTTTTTTATTACAATTAAGCTCGTATGTACATACATATTCGTATTTGATTTAATCTTGAAGTCACGTTTGATTTTCTCTCTAGACAAATTTCTCTGAATACAACTGAAAAAAAAAATCGTTTTTAGACATTTGGTAGATACTTGGCAGTAGGTTTGTTTAATTTTTGTAGCGCGTGCATTAGTGCCATTATCTTAGACCAAACAATTTATTACAGGTAAGAAAAACTAAAATGTTTGTATTAACTTATGTGCCATAATAATTATTAGAAAATACCAAAACCATCTTAATTTGTGCTTCATAATTTAGTAGTACAGATGAGGACCTTATTATAAAAATATCAAATTTTGTTTATTATTTATTTATATAATATTTATCTGTCTGACTTTCTTCCCAAAACAAGATAAACGATTGTGTGTATAAGACATATTTTTGTCTATAAATCATAGATTATTTGTATCCCCAGAAGACATGTTTACCTTATGGCTCTGAATTTTCTTTATCATTTTTGATGGTTTCTTTTTGTACATATCTTAGACTGTGTTCTGGGAAAAAAAAAAAATTATTGGTAGAATGCAGGGCATGTGAATTAATGGAGTTTCTACTTTTTCGTGTGTCGTAAAAATAATTTTTTATGATTTTTTTATTAACAAATTTATTTCGCTCAGTTTTTACTACTTTATTTGCACTTAAACTATATTCAATCAAAAATAAACAAAAAATTATATGTAGTATAGAGGAAATGTATAAAAATTTATTGCCTAAGTCGATTTACAGGGTGATTATGGAGAAATTGTAACATTACGTTCAAGATAATTGATTTGGCCTTGCCAATTTATTTGGTAGCCGTTTTTAAATGTATTGGATCGCAACTGAAGTCGTTAGTGAGGTCTACTAAGTTGCCGTTTTATTTTAGGCCCTCCCTGTATAAAATATCTACCATAAAAAAATTGTTTCACTAGTACAAATGTACTTTATATGAAGATATAATCATAAAAAATAAAAATAAAATTTATTGGCTATTGATAGAGTTGTAATAAAAGAATAAATAACTTTGTAGGGGATCTAAACTTAAATTAAATTAGATAAGTACTATATACGTATATGTAGTTTATTAGTTTCGTTCACAAGAAAAAGCATATAGCTAGCGGGAAAAAAAGTAGAAAATCAATGTTGTGAAAATATGTATACGTTTTCAGAATACGTGTCATTGGTTTTGAATTTTATGAAGTTTCAATTTCTATTTATGGTAGGATGGTTTTATTTCATTGTTTATCAAAAAACGCTAATACGTACATTACATACTTATGTATGTATGTATGTACAAATAAAACAAATTGAAAACTAACCACGAACAATTAGTGTTTATATTTGGCTGTTGTAACGATCTGATGGTAGGCGAGGGGGCCACCAAAAAAAAATATAATTTTTATTTGATGCCATGATTTGCCCACATCGTTATCAGAATTGTTTGTTTTTCATTTAAATAACTAGAGGCTTCAAGGCGGACTATGTTAGCTTGGCTAAAGCTCATCGGATGGGTGGGTGGAGATGAAGCATAGTTACATCTTGTATTGCCGCCGAAGGAACACTATAGGGACAACAAGGATCCAGCACACACCGATACCCATACTTACCTAACCTAACTACCTACCATGGTCACATCCTATCTTGACACACACTTATCTCATGGCGGAATTAAATAGTAATAAAGATAATAATTGGAAAAAATTGAATTGATTGTAAATCTCACTTTTAATTAAATCACAAAAAATATTGATTTGAAATTTTTACAGATGTGCAAAAATAAAAAAAATTACAGAAATAAAGAAAATTTACACTAAGAAAACAAAATAAGAATTTAATGATTAGCCTAAGTTGTTTGGTGCACCGAAAAAAATTTGAATTTATAATAAAAACTTAACTACCATCACCATTTGAATTATAAAAATTAATTAATTAATTATAGTGAATTTAGTAATCATAGTAAGAATATTAGATATAATAATATAATAATTTACTAATAATAATAACAATTTATACTAATAATAAAAAAAGAAAACCTGGTTGATTGTTGATGAGGTGATGACGAAGTGTATGATGATGATTATTATGTTATCAGCTGAGATTTCGGTGTATTTTTGTCATATTGAACCGCATACAAAATTGTAAATATGATGGTACAGATGATTTGAATTGTTTATATTGTAGATACAGTTCGGAACACAATTCTCATGAACGACGTGGATTACAGTATTAGTTTAATTTGAAATAATTTTGGACAATACTGTACGCAACGATGAAGAATGAAAGTGGTAACTCATTCACGAATGGTTTTATTTTTTTTTTTATATTTTTATTCTAGGATTGGCTTATGGTACATTTATTAATTAAGAATTATTACACAGAGTTTCTTCTTGAATTAATTTCGATCATTATTAACACGAATTAATTCTTTTTTATTTTGTTTATTATTTTGATTATGTTTATTATTTTTATTAACTGGTAACTTATTATATTATTAAACTTATTAGTATAAAAAAATTAATTAATTAGACAGATAATTTTAATTAACGACACTGTTATGCAAATTTTAGGAAAAAAAAAACACAAAAAACTATGCATTTCCATTTATTCATTTGATCGCCAAAATATCGTACGATCACAAATTTAGCACTCACTCATAAAATTACAGTTTTTATTGTTTTCGTTTTTCGAGATTATTCTCTGATAATCTTTAAACTTAACTTAAAGTTTATTAATCTAGGTTAGTGATTAATATTACAAATATTAATTAATAATTACATTTTATTTATCTTTGTAATTTTTAGTATAACCACATTTTTTTATACAGCACAAAAACAATTATTAATTTTAATATTTTTTCCTATTATTTTTTTCCTAATGACTTCACTCGTTCAAAATTCTCCATCAACTCCCCTAATTATCTTTATTTGACTTTCGTCTCTCTAGCTATATCATAGTCAATTTCAATAAAAACAAAATAACGATTTTTGATCTGATCAGAGGTGGCCGCCTTGCCGGTCATTGTAGCGATTTAATCGTTACACTGTATTTAGAACTGTTGTACATTTTGTACGTAGATGAAAATCGCTATTCTCATGTCTAATTTTCCGACCAAAATCCTGCTCTTAGGCCTGTAAGTTTGAATAAGGAAAGATTTTACGAAAAATCCCTTGACAAAATAATCCCTGGATTTTTCTTTGGTTAAAATTGGAAAGTTTAAACAACGATTGATCGGCGTTTTTGTTCCGAACATCGCAAACATTATTACCAACCGTTGTTCGAAAAAAAAACGAAAATTATTAAATTGGTAATTTCGTTTTGCCATTCGTTAAATGTAAATAATAATGAGGGAGGACGATTTAATTATTATGGTTGATGTAATTTCAAATTACAAAGGAATTATTCAAAATAAAAAAAACGATGCTGTGTCAAACCAGGATAAAGGTAATATGCTATTTATAAGAGAAGAAGAATAGCAATCAATCAATCAATTGTGTAACTAACTAATCTAAAAAACTAATCAACGTATGTACTTCTTTTTTTTCTATATGAGCCGTTAATTTTGAAAGTGGTGCAAGTCCATTTTTCAAAAAATTTAAGTTAATGATAACAATATACAAATAAAAGTATAATCTTTCTAACGGTGAACAATTTATAGTAAAAAAAAATAATAATAATCCCTAATACTTGTTCAAAAAATAAGAAAATTCAAAATCCCGTATATTTTTGCATTTATTGTTTCTCGATTCCTTCATTTTCTCGTTTCAACAAAATGTGGACTTGCCCCACTTTCAAAATAAATGGCTCATATTATGTATAATATTAACAGCAGACGCTTGAAAACAAATTACGTCATGTTTCAACAGCCGTAAAAATGTACAAAAAACTAGTGGTGGTGGACCTCAACCAGATATGGATGAAGATCCACTATTGTCGATAATAAACGACAGTATTGATCCCCTCAGTAATCCATATGATTCATCTGCGGATATTTATGGAGATAAAGTAAAATAGAAAAATTTACATTCATAGAAACCACGAAATTTCTTGATGAAGAATTGGATACCGCACAGTCGAATGATCTAAACACCACAAAGTCCACCTCGCAGTCGCAACCAGGTAATTCACTAACGCCAACACAACCACGATTGAGGTCGCGACTTCACCCATGCAATAGACGACGATCGGGCCTAGAAACACTTCAAGAAGAAGCTTTAAAAAGCAAGATAGAGCTGAACAAAGCGAAAACAGCATATTATAAAGAAAAATTACAAACTTTTGAAAATATCTATATGAAAATGATGTACTAACGAAAATAAAGATGAATTATTAAGTAAATATGAATTAACAAAATTAAACCTAAAAAAAATTAATTTTATTCAAAGCTTCTTATTATATACTGTCCCGAATAAAGGTATTCCTGGTGTATTCTGCGCGTGTTGGTCGATTGGATCAGGCATTTACAAAATCACCAATAGTTACTGTGGTGCCAACAGTTGGCTCAGGTTCATTTAACAATATACTGATATTATGTAAAACAGCCGTAGCAATAATTATTGTTAAAGCATTACATGTTTCCAGTTGTGACTCTGAAATAAAATTAAAATTATTTATTGAATATACATAATATTCTTGTTAATTAGTAATTTAACTAATAATTACTTACTTATTGATAAAACTGGAAATCGTCTTTTTAACCTCCCGAAGCACATCTCTATGATTGACCTCGTTGAGCTGAGAGCCTTGTTATAGCGATGGTCAGCCATTGTTTGAGGATTGCGTAATGGAGTGATTAAATAATTTTTACACCCGTATGCAGCATCACCAATCATAAGAGAATCGAAATTAATTAAGGAAATTGGTTATTTTCTTATAAATATTAAATCTTAGATAGAATCTATAGGGGTTTTTATAAAGTCTGGAAGAATTTTACTCCAAACATTTTCCATTGAGTTTATCATTTGTTCAAACCGTCTAACCTCGAATGGAACTTTCCTTTTTATATAAGCCCATACATTTTTGGTATCGTTCAAATCAGAGTCCTGAGCTGGCCACGGCAAAACCGTTTGATTCAAAACTTTGAAAAAGTCTTACGATTTTGTCGTTGCTTATGTTTCTCCAATATTTAATCGGTTTGTTGCAAAATTTAATCGAGGTTCGGTGTAAAATTACACGAGCCAATTTTTTTTCGACATATGAACTTGTTTTGAATGACGTATGCTTGAATCCTTTTTTCCTGAAGACTTCTGCATATCGGGGGCTTACTATTGATCCGTTTTGGAGATGCAAATATCCTGTTTTGTACCTTGCTTAGTGTTAATATAGGGTCAACCTTTATAGCTCATGCAATCAATGGAAGCAATTTTATTTTGTGAATCAAAAATGTTCGCGCTACACATATAATTTTGAAATGCATAGTATGTACTATTATCTTTGCCAGGAATTAATGTAAGAACATTCATAAACAGATATTACCATAACATTTATTTAGCAATTAAAACGTTTTGATATGTAAAAAAATTAATTAATTTATGATATTTTTAGGAGTCTCAATGGCGAATTTGTATTTTGTTTAGAGATGTGAATTTGTTTTTTAGTGTGTTTAAATCACTTAGTATTTAGTAAAAATAATTTTGGATTCTGTAGGAATATTTTGGGAACCTGAAACGACCTGAAATTAGAGCCATCTAATTTCCGATTTCCAGTACTGACAAGACTAATTCTGCAAAGCAGAATTTAGGAAAGGCAAAATCTTGAGAATATAATATCCAGGCAGAAAAACCCAAACAAACTTTAAAGAGACGTGCTCTAAGATTTATCTGGATTGTGTCTTCCGCCTTTATTTTCATTTAACCCGTAAAGAGCGTTGTGCGGTCCGTGGAACCGCTCTACTTTTCAAAAAAATCAAATTATCCCCACTCCGTTTAATTTTTTTTTTGAAATTTTTAGTATCCTTCTAATCGAAATTTTTAGCATTGTGCTAATTGAATAAAAAATAATTAATATAAAATTGCGATCCGCTGGAACGCACCACTCTTTTCATGCAACATTTTCCACGACGCACTTTACGGGTTAATTCACAATCAAACTGGGTATGGGTGCAGCCTGAAAGAAAAATTGTTCAAATTTTTACCAAAAAAAAAAAGGATTAATTTTTTGAATGAATTTGAAACGTTTGCTTATTTATCTCAATTCCAAACCATTTAAATATTTATTCCATCTAAATTTTCGGCCTGATAATTATAAAGCACGGCAATATAAGCCTATGAAATTTAAAGAATTTTTACTTCACGTACACTGAGAGAAAAGTCTGCTGATATCAAGCGGTATAGTCATGAAATTATGGATAAGACCTGATCGAATGTGCGCTAAGCGTAATTATTCTCAAATACAGCGTAATCCTGAAAAATGCGTCGATGAATTGTGATTTTTAATAATGTTGAATTTAAGAAGATTAATCATAGTTTAAACAAACGACGTTCCATTGTTCATGAATTATATTCTTAAAACTGATAAATCTAAAGTTTAAAAATTATCAATATTTTTTTTCTATAATCGTTATTTATGTATATGTTGCATAATTTCAGAATATAATTTTCTATAATTAAGAGTAGTATGTTTCAAATAAGTATTATTCTTTATCATTTTATTTCAATAATACTTGTTTCAAAATTTCTATTCTTCATATTGTTTGTAATTATACTTGAATAAAGTATAGTTCATATTCATGTTGACAAAAAATAAGACAATTTTAGCGGGTAATAGTTCATTTGAGAAAAAGCTAATACAATTTAAGACTCTAATTCTCATAATGTGATTAATATTTTCACAATTTTAATCAGTATACCTTCATTTAAGAATAAACTAATATTAAAATAAGAATATAATTTTTATTTTGGAACTAAAATTCACAAAATTTGAAAAGATTTGGCTTCATTTGAGAAGAAACCCCTACTTATTTTAAGAATATAATTCTCAATTTGAGATTAAAACTTACAAAATTTGTATTGGTATGGTTTCATTTGAGAAGAAAACCGATGTTAATTTGAGACTATAATTCTCATTTTGGAACTAAAATTCACCAAATTTATAGAGGTTATGCTTCATTTGAGAACAAAATTTGAAGATTATTTGAGACTATAATTCTCATTTTGGGGCCAACATTCATATAATGTGCATAGGTAATAGCTTCATTTGAGTAGAAAGTGGTTCTTTATTTACGAATATAATCAAATCAGTTTTAGTTTTTTATCCAAATTGTCTATAATAAGCTGAAAAAATAAACTGAGTAACAATAAAAAGACAATAAATACAACACTTCGTTGAGAATATAATCTTAAAGTAAATAAAATACATAATATACCTTTAATTTTTAATTTTCTTTATTATAAATATCATAAAAGTATGTTTTTTTACATTTATATTACGTAATTTATTAATAAACATTTTACTCATAATTTTTTCTCTTGATGCGATGTTTACAAATTGAGGCCACTTAGATAAAAGCAGGGTACTTTTTTCATGATGAAGGTTTTCAAAATCTATATCAACCTGAATTGAAAAAAAATGTGTTAGTGTTATGTAGTATTTGAAAACAATGATTTTCACTTACTATTCTAAATCCATTAGAGGATTTAAATAAGCTCCACTCATTCAAAAAAATCACCAATTTATCTATTGATGACCGTAAACTGTCCAATTCATGCCGCCGTTCGTTAAAAGTACTTTGCCACTTTAACTCGACCACTTCACAGGGCTCATCAAAAAGATTTAACCACTTCTTATTCAGAGAATAGTCTTCATGAAGTGTTATTTCAATGCTTGTTTTACTTGTATCTAAAAAACGAATACAACTTTTTTCAATAAAATTTAATCTTAAACTCTTAGTAGGTACGACGAAATTTCGTAAAATTGCAATTTTAGTTTCTAACAAAAGTCAAACATTACCTGAAGATTTTGAGCTTCTTCTTCGTTTTCGGCTTGTGAATATCCCTTTACTGCGAAGTTGACTGGCACAGTTTTTATATCTGTTATATCAAGACCCAGACGCCTTTCTTTGTGATTCGGTTGCTGGTTTGTAGTAATAATAATTTTGTGGTCACGGCAAGTAAACGTCTTTATCGTTTATTATGATAAATCATCAACACAATATTAAATGAATCTTGACTTTCACTTTTATGATTAGAGTTTTGTTTTATATAACACTTGAAATTGAAACTCGTTAAAAAAGTTACTTAAAAAAATTTATAAAATCGCAACAGACACTAGGCACATCCGTTTCGTAAAACATTTAAAGATAAACTGAAAAAATACACTAGGTAAAATGTAATATGGATTGTCGTAATTTTAAAATTTCAAGTTCTATTATCTAGAATAGTATTCTTAAACTCATAATATAAATTATTATAGTATTATGGATTTTATTCTTAAATTAAGAAGAGGACAGTAAATCTATGCACAAATTGTGGATTTATTCTTATATTAAGAGTAGTACGCATGAATAATGATTTATTTATTAAATTTATATATTTAATTTGTATAAAACTATATGTACTTAAATTTAGAATACTATGCACAATTCGAGATTCGTATAATTCGAAGATAGATTATATATAGATATAATATTGAACTTATTATACTTGAATTAAAAATAAAGTTCACGATATAATTTTAACTTTGATTAGTTAATACAAAATATTCATTTTATATGCATACATCAAAAATGGGATGCTTATGTATAACAAGATGTTATAAATATTTCGTTTTCATATACATACATACTTACCAAAATAAGCGAAAATAACTATTAACATTAAAATGTACGCGTAAAACAATATTTAGAAGCATTGGTCATCCCATTAGATGGTGGTTTCGAACAATGGTTTATTGCTCTCAGGTGCAATGTATAGATATTATACCCTTACATTCTTTTTCATTATAGTTCTGATTCTATGTAAATAATATCTATATTTTTTCGATTGGAGGTATATAAGTCATCTTTTTCGGTGTTTCAATAATCGTGTATATTATTAAAAATTGATGAACTTAAGATTTAACCATTGCATTCGGCATAATAATCATAATAAATGTACTCGTAACAAAAATATTCACAAATAGGTTAAATTCGAGAATAAATGCATTAAAATTATGCATATAAGAAAATAATGTTTCAAGAAATCAATTTTCTCAATTTTGATTCCCAAATTTTTGCTTGAATTGAGAATTATTACTGCACAATTTCATCAATTTTGTGAAAACTATAATTTGATCTTATAATTCTGAAATCAAAATCAATAATCCAAAATAAGAGATTAAATTATTTGAATTAATCAGTTAACCATTATAATAGATTGAGTATATAAGTATCAATTTTGAAAAGCATGATTATGCAGAAAATTTCTCATTTCGATTAAAATTGTAATTATAATTCATGATATTGTGCGCTATATTCTTTAATTTTTATCAATTTAAAATTTATGCATTTAAGAATAACCTATTCTTAATATTAGAATACCATTTCTCTCAGTGTAAGAAAACTGGAAGCAACATTTTATTAACAAAATGACATACTTTTCAATTACCATTCATCTGTGCCATTCTGATTCATACATACTATAATTGGCTTAAATCGCTTAAAAAAAGGGCATCAAATTTATTCTAAGAATAAAAAGGCCCACCTCGCTTCTTGCTTTTAGGCAAACGTTATTATTACGCCGTTAGCTATAACCCGTAAAAGTCACAAAATCTCAATTCATAATTTTACCAATATCCCAATAAATGAACATCGAGTTAAATCATTCTTAACAACATCGATTAAGAAATAATTTTTCTTTTAAAAGCATATTTAGTCACTACTAAATTTGACAGAAAATCATTAAAATTATTGAAGTACAAGTAGAAACAACGACAAAAAATGTCGAAAAATGAAGTTCACCCATATTTATCTCAGAAATTATCAATGGCCTTATTTCTGCCAATTTCTGGAGCTAATTTATTCCACTAAGACAAGATAGCTCAGAGTTTTGGCTGTAAAACAGTAGAGGGTTACAATTTCGTAGCTTTTGTTTAATCCGCAAAAAAAATTAATTTTCCATATACATAAATAAATAACTCTTATGCCCAATTTCAGAACAAAACAGCAAATCCTCCGTTAAATAATGAGGCACATACTCGACAATTTATCAATTCGCAAACTGCAACTCGATAAATAGGGCGGATTTGCGAACGTCAAAATTTCTTGCGTAAAATCCTATACTCGATTGATTTCGCAATGCAATATATTTTTTTACTCAGCACGCAAATGTCATTACACTGAATAAAAAATATAACCTCAAAACGTGAATAATCGAAAGTTTTTTATTCTGTTTTTAATCAAATATATAAAAATAACGTCAATAAATTTAAATAATTTAAATTTAAAATATGTATTTAATATGTTGAAAATGAGTACCTACAAAACCTAAACTGGAATAAAAATTTTTTTTTTGAAAAATTTTTGTTTTATTAACAAAACAAATCCGAAAAGTCGTTGGAAAAGTGGTACCAAGAAATTTAAAAAATTTTAATTGAAAAGTTATGATTATAAAATAACTATCCAATTTTTATTACGCATTAATTACATTTTTTCTAAAATATGAAATATACAATATTTCGAATACAATAGTTAGCATCGTTTCTAAATATTT
This sequence comes from Tipula helvola, assembly GCA_963556165.1. Classification (NCBI taxonomy): domain Eukaryota; kingdom Metazoa; phylum Arthropoda; class Insecta; order Diptera; family Tipulidae; genus Tipula; species Tipula helvola. The sequence continues at coordinate 207,881,798 of OY744481.1, forward strand.
CCCAAATGAGAAATGGTCTAAACTCAATGATTGATATTAAACAATAATTTGCCGATAAATTAAATCGTTCGCAAAATTCTAACTATTTGCTTGGTTGCTAGCTAAATCAAAAATATCGAGTATATCATTTTTGCAATTCAGCAAAATTTGTTTGCTTATTAGCATCGAGTACACCATTTGGTGCAATCTAGCAAAAATTGCTTGCTTATCTGTTTGCTGGAGTATCGTGTATATACCCCAATATCTCGTCGATTTCTTCTTTTATGAAATTGCAACTTGTTTCAAAATTCAAAATCAAGGTTGCATTGATTATATTTCTTTATTACGAGCATTTTAAAGGTAGAATTAAATATTTGACTTTCAATATCGCTCAAATAATATTTAATTCTCCAATTACAATGCTTATGTAAAAAGAAATATAATCAGAATAGCATTGATTTTGAATTTTGAAACAAGTTGCAATTTTATAAAAGATGAAAGAGACGAAACATTATTTAACTGAAGAATTGCTGTTTTGTTCTGAAATCGGGCATTAGTGTAAAAACAGAAAAAATCAGCTTATTCTTATACTCAAAAGCTCATTTTTGTGCGCATCACAAACTTAAAAAATTCTAACTCTTTTCATTTTACGGCTTTTATTTAAAGGCTTTGTTTACATCTATTTCAGGTTTAGTTATATTTAACTCTGAAGCTACACACTGGGTTAAAAAATAAAAATGGTGAAAATAATAGTTAAAGGCACGATAAAGTAACCAGTTT